>QJPP01001205.1:0-581314 GCA_003996215.1 Jaltomata sinuosa | reverse complement strand
CAACGGATACCTATTCTTCACTGTCACCTTATTCAGCTGCCGATAATCAATACACATGCGCATCGACCCATCCTTCTTCTTCACGAAGAGAACAGGAGCACCCCAAGGTGACACACTAGGTCTAATAAACCCCTTAGCTAACAGATCCTGGAGCTGCTCCTTAAGCTCCCTCAACTCAGCAGCAGCCATACGGTAAGGAGAAATAGAAATGGGCCTGGTGCCCAGCTCTAACTCAACAGAAAAATCAATATCTCTCTCAGGTGGAAGACCTGGCAGGTCGGTAGGAAACACATCGAGGAAGTCTCTAACCACAAGAACAGACTCAGGAGAAGTAGGGTCAGCACTAACATCTTGTACATATGCTAGATAAGCTAAACACCCACGGGAAATCAACTTCCTAGCTCGAAGACAAGAGATGATCCCAGATGGTGCATGTCTAACAGAACCCTGCCACACAACCGGGGATACACCGGGCACGGCTATGGTAATGGTCTTGGCATAACAATCCAAAACCACACGGTGAGGGGATAACCAGTCCATGCCCAGTATCACATCAAAATCTAGCATATCAAGGATCATCAAATCACCCCAAGTCTCTGAATCACCAATAGATCTCATACAAGATCTCACAATCCGATCCACTACTAAGGAGTCTTCTACTGCGGTCGAAACAGAAACATGAACAGATAATGGCTCACTAGCCAACCCTAAACAAGGCACAAAGTAGACAGATACATATGAACAAGTGGATCTAGGATCAAATAAAGCCATAGCAGACTGATGGCACACAGAAATCATACCTGTAATCACACCATCTGAGGCCTCTGCCTTTGGTCTCCTAGGGACCGCGTAAAACTGACGACGACCTCCACCTGCCCGACCGCCATCCCTACCACCTGATCTGCCGCTTGGAGCACCACCTTTACGCTGACGACCACCCCCTCTAGCCGGAGGCTAAACTACTCATAAAGGCTCGGCCAGCTGAACTGTACCCTGCTGAGGGTAATCTCTAGCAAAATGACCAATCGCACCACAAGTAAAACAAGCCCTTGTTGGCCTACTCAGTCGAGATGAACCAGCAGATCCCGTATGACCACCACGACCTGATGCCCCAAAAACTGTACCCCTCGAAGACTGGCCTCTATAGCCCTGATGGCTGCTTTGACCCTTCTCGAACTGGGTACTACCGAAAGTCTGAAGGGAAGCCTGAACTGGTCGGCTGGACTGACCCTGGTGCTGCTGTGGCTGATAACTCCGGCTCCACTGGCCAGGACCTCTACCACCATATCTGGAACCACTATAAACACCCTGATGTCGAGGCCTCTTATCTCTGGACCCCTGATCATGTCTCTGTAAGTCCTCCACAGTACGGGCATAGTCTACGATAGCCTGAAATGATCGACCACTGGCAATCAATATCTCAGTTGGCTGCCTGATCTCTGGCCTCAAACCCTATACAAATTTGTGAATCCTATCTGCCTCGGTAGGAATGATCATAGCTCCAAATGGTGCTAGCTGATGAAAACAGGTCTCATACTCCGAGATAGTCGTAGACCCCTGCACAAGGTAAGTAAACTGCTCCCTGCGATGCTCCCGATCACTCTGTGGTAGGAACTTGGCCATAAAGGCCTCATAAAAATCATACCAGGTCAAAGGAGGTGATGACGGTGGTCTACAAGCAACCTGGGCCCTCCACCATAACTTCGCTGGGCCCTCCAACTGATAGGTAGTATAACCAACCCCGTGAGTCTCCAACAAACCCAAATGATGCAACATCTCCTCACAGGTAGTAATAAAGTCATGTGGATCCTGTCTAGAAGTACCAGCAAACCTCGGAGGTGCTAACCTTAAAAACCTACCCAACGCCTTCTGCTCTGACTCTGTCATAGCTGGGCGAGGAGCAAGAGGCTGTGCAACAGATGGAACCAGAATGACCTCCGCACGGGGAGCCATAGTATCCGGCTGCGCTCCTAAGCTCTGTGCACCCGGGCTGCCCCCTGAGCGGATGTCTGCGCTACCTCAGAAGGTCGCTCTCCAATCATACCCAAAAGCTATAATAGTAATCCCCGAATATCTGGAGACTGAGCTGCGGCTGGAGCTGGCACAGAAGTGGGCACTAGAGCTTGTACTAGAGCTGGTACTAGAGCTGGAGCTGGAGCTGGTGTTGGTGGTACCTGGGCTGCCCCCTGATCCATATGTTGCGCAGCCCTAGCAGGTGCCACTGCTCGAGGGCGTCCTCGACCCTTAGCTGGCACCGGTGAACCTAAAGCTCTGATACCAAGTTGTCACAACCCGATTTCTCGGTCATGATGGCACCTACAATCCCCCAGTAGGTGAACCAATTCTCGTAGCCCAGGACAGTTAGTAATAGGCTACTATCTAATAAATAAGCGGAAGAACAATTTAATAAGCAAAAGTAAGAGAGTAAGATGAGGAGAATAGATAACAAGAGTATATATATACATATGCGGAAACTAAACCACACCCCAAGACCTGGTATCATAGTATAGAGCCAAAACTACATACATGGGGTGCAAACGATCCAAAACAATATATACAGATGTCTCTGAATGGTAATAGAGTACATGAAGCAAAAGATAAACTAAAGATAAGCTCCGATCGCCAAGAGCTCACCCTCAGCTTGAACTAGTCCCCAACAGATCTCCAAGCACGAATCACAATGATCTAACGGCGATGGCCCACGCTAGGATCTGCACCCAAAGATGCAGGGGGGTAGGGTGAGCACCAAATGCGAAGCATAAGGTACCCAGTAGGTATCATAGTCCGACTGGGCACATATAAGATAAAAGCGTAATAACAGACAGAATAGAAGCAAGCAGTCACAGAAATCAACGAAAGGTACACAGGAACTAGCCCAGAGGAAAATCAATAGAACCACATGTGAGGCCAGCAAGCAAAATATATACATCATAGGCACAGATGAAAGTAAGAAACAACGCACCTGGGGTCCTTGCAATAACATTGTATACATAATAAGTTTACAAAATGGACGGTATACTGGTAACCTCAATTATAAGAAGAGGGAAAGAGTAATGATAGACATGCTCAGAGACATGAATCAAACTCAACTAATCATATCAATCTCAAATCCAGAAGCTAACAGTCTAGCAGGAACCAATTTCATATCTAACCGTAATAGGGAACAATTCTGTAAGTAAATAGCAAGAGTCTACCTACAGTCCCCTGGCCGCCCATACAACCGAGGAACACAAATAAGTGAAAATAAACCCTCCGGCATCCCATACTACCGGAGCGTACAATCAACAAATAACAAACAACAAACAAGGGTTGAGCCTCAAACAATGAATGATATGATGCATGAAGATCTCAAGTGAAATGGTATCTCTGTATGTACCTCCTCCGGTGCCGATCCGGCCCAGCAGGTAGGTTCCATGGAAGGACACTGCCCGTATACCTCTACTCCACCGTATACCTTTCCTCCGACACACGCAGCCTGCAGCCCCAGGCCGGATGGCAAGGTCCATGGAGGTCCCTGACCCCATACTAAAACTCAGTATCAAAACATGTCATCCGGAAGGAAGTCCGATTTCAAGATAGAGACCCAGTCTCGAATATGCATGCCCAGACCCTGTCCAGGACTAAAGTAGTAGGAAAATATCTCAAAAACCCCCCAAGGGTCCCGGGCATAACCGGGTCTAAACAGTAAAAAGTCATCTCAGGTGCTCGGTCCGACCGAGGCTAAAAATCATCTCAAGTAGCAAGAAAACTCAACTAGCACCCCGGCCCTGCCGAGTCTAGCGTTAATCGTAAAACTGGTGATTTTAAACATAATTTTACTTTCTTGCCCAAGAATATTCACAAGTTAAATCAAACCATTTCCAAATTATTTCCATCAAAACGGGCCCCCCGGGCCATGCAAGGTTTAGAAAATAGTGTCCGTAGGCCCGAAGCCCAAACCGTAGTAAAACATGTATAAAACCTCTTTATATGCATGAAAATGGTATGATCAAACACAATAGCTGCCTAGCAGCTCCCAATCAACCTATCGACCCTGCACAGGCCCACAGCTACTCAGCAAGCTTAACCAGCCTAGAAGGATAATTCTATGTCCGGGACTCGCGGACATTCCCAAAATCCCACCTTCTATGTTCCAGAGTCAACAAGGCCTCACAGGACTACAAGGATAAATAAAATATATCGTCAAGTACTACAAGAAATGGAGGAACAAAAGTAGGCGGACATGAATAAAGCGGTCGAGGTCTGTGGTACCAACCTAATAAACCAACCCAAGGATGCCCATTAATACATTTTATCCTATATATGCGGAGTCTAGGGAAAATAAATCATAACCTACCTGTCGTCCGATGACAAGCTGCTAGAATGACGATATCCAATCCTAAATCGCTCCGAAAACTCCGAAAGAAAATCAAACTCGAACTCGGGCTTGAATAACTTGACGTAGATAATTGACTTTCTTTAGGTGACAAGATATAGCGTCAAATGATTTTTTTCCCGTAAGGCTCTTCCTTAACGTGAATTAGGATGGTATGCAAAAACAATATTTTGAGTAATTTGGCAAGAAATTTTCAAGATATAATGGCGGTCTAGAGGATAAGATAGGTACATATTGCATATGTTGCAGCCACAGTTCTTTAACCTTGTAATAAATGAGAAGCAGAGAAACATTTGGTAAGAAACATCAATTACAAATTGATAGGTATATGCTGATCTTTGATGTGCACATATATAAATTCTATCTACTGCACACATGGTGTATACTCCCTCCACTTCCACGTGGAAGTGGAGGTGTCAAACACCCAAAACAAAAACCCTTATCTCATTACTTATATATTCGGGTATTGCATAAATTCGTGGTAAAATATATATAACTTTTTGAATATACCATAATTAATATAAAATAATTTCAAATAAAATCTACTATATTATAATAATAATTTTCAACATAACTAAATTTACTATCTCCGTTAAAATATTACAATGTATAAAAACCTTATAAAATAAATACATATACAATTATATCGTAACAAAAATATTTTTCATAAACCTTTAAAATATTTTAAAAAGATAATGATAATATAACTTTTTACCAAATTCAACTTTTAAATAAAATATTTTCAAATACACGCGATGTTAATAAATTCTCAAACTTAGGCTCGCAATTCACCAACGCACGATTTTGATACTCAAGAACTCTCTTGGAATCCTCCCTTATGTTTTCTCACTATTACAGAACTGAAATGGCATTTTAAAATGTGAAGTTGAGGCTTAAATCAGTTTTGACCCGACCCGGTTCGCCACCCGGTTCGCAACCCGGTTCCTGCCAGACAGTCCGCGGTAAAACAGTCATAACTTTTTACTCCGAGATCAGTTGGACGTGAGGTTTTGTGCATTCGAAACTAGACTCGTAGAACTTCGATTTGGTATTTCGGGGGACTTCTAACTCTCTATATAATGGGAGAAAAGCCCTGAGACATTTTACCCAAAGTTCAGAAAATTTATTAAAGAAACTTAAGATAACTTTTGCCGACTTACTTGTCTTCAAAACTTATCATACGATCAAACAAATGGACCCGACACCTAAATACCGGTCCTGACAAGCCTTAAGTGACTTGGGGCCGCTACAAACAAGCTCTAACGGTTCGAGGAAAACGTATACGTGGAAATAACCGGGAGGGTCATTACATTTATGACTTGCTAGGACCGGTAGTTCGGTTCTCGAGCCATTCGTTTGGTCTTTATGACCGTTTCCCTACTTTAGAGCCTTAACTTAGGAAATCATTGACTTTAGTCAACTTTCATAGAAATCATGCTCGGAATAGAATTTTGACAGTTTTGTTAGCTCCGAAATGTGGACTTTGGTCTAGTTGGACCTTTGGTCGGGGTCTGGGAGCTTTTGCTTTTGAATTATCTCTTTCTGTGTAGGCCAGTTGGGCCTTTAAGGTTGACTTTGGTCAACATTCAGAGAAGACTGCCTCAGATGGAAATTATGTTAGTGATGTTAGCTTTGGAATGCCATTTTTGGGCTAGACGGACCATTGATTTGAGTCCCGAGGCTTCTAGACTTAATTTTGGCCTTAGGTTCAATTTTGGTTTTGCTTGGCCTAAAGGTTTATTTTTGGTGCGGGGACTACTTTTCATTAAATAGACCTCCATTGGGATTTTTTTTGATTCTGTTGATTTTAGAATGTCATTTCTAGTTGAAAAGTTTAGATCATTTGTGTTCGCGGGACCCCAGATGCATTTATGGGGGCCTATTGTTTGAAAATCTGCCTTAGCTCTGATGCAGTTATTGCTGACTGCTGGTGTGGAACAACAGCACACGCCTGGGCCACGCCTGCATGCCCACCTGCCTTGGCATGCCAGCGCCCCTGTGCTGTGCCAGCTTGCCTCGATACCAGTGCACCTGCATATGCCAGCTGCCTCGGCGCCAGTGCGCCTTCGCCCACTTGACCGCCCTTGCACCTGGGCGTGGTGGCCATTTCCCTTATTTCTCATTTCATTTCCACTAAAACCAAACTCATTCCTCCATAGAAATTAAGACCCAAAACCTCCATATTTCTACCTTGATTATTCCAAAACCTTGGAGGCTTGTATATCTTTGATTCTTGGTCATTTGTTTGCTTCTAACCCCATAAGTTTCCTCTTTAATTTATGGTTTTCTTCTTTAATTCCCTCTCTCTTTCTTTTGATTGTTGGGCTATTTTGAGCCCTTGTGTTAGTGCAAATCTGCTCAATTTTGGAGCATGTCCTTCCATTACAGTAGCTAGTCATCGGAAAATAGGTAGGTTATGGTCCTCCTTAACGTAGACTCTGCGTATATTGGCTATAACTATATTAATTAGCATCCTTGGGTTAGGTATTCTAGGTTGGCAGCCCAAATACTGTCCGTCTCTTCTGTCCGTATTATTTCTTGTGCTATTTGTACTATTTGTCGTAGTAGTATAATATTACCCTTGTGGCCTCGTGTGTCCTTCGTATAAGTTTTTGGACCATAGATGGTGGGATATTTGGGAATGTCCATGACTCACAGACATCGAGATGTTAGGTTAGGCTGGATATCTATATTCTAGAGTTAATTGTGCCTGTACAGGGTCGATAGGTTGATTGTGAGCCATTGGGCTATTATTTGTTTGCGATCATATCATTCATACAAAGGATTTTTTTGTATGTTTTACTACTCTTTTGGCTATGGGCCTACTATAACTGGTTTCCTAATCTCTGCATGGCCCGAGGGCCGATTTTCGGTATAAATGATAATATAAATGGATTTGGAACTGACTTGATGGATCTTCTTGGAATAAAAAGGGATATTACGATGATTTTATCACTAGTTTTCATACTGATACTAGACCCGGCTGTGTCATAGCACTAGACATGTTTTTACGATAGATTTACTCCCGGATACACTCCAGGCACCCTTTATAGGGGTTTTGAGACTTCTTTCACTGATTTAGACCCGAATAGACTCCAGGCAGTTATTTCAAGATTTTGATCACTAGTTTAGACCCGGATATACTCCGGGCAGTTATACTTTGAGATTTTGCATTTTTTGTATGTGGTCAAGGACCTCCATGGACCTTGCCGATCCAGACCAGGGGCTATATGTTGAGTGTGCCGGAGGAGGGGTATATGGTGCAGTTGAGGTATACAGGGAAGTCCTTACATGGATCCTACCTATAGGGCCTATAAGTGTCAGAGGAGGTACATATAGGGTTACTATCACAATGATTCCATTATATCATCTCACATCAGGCATATTGTATTAGGATCCACCCTTATTTGCTGTTTGCTTATCGTACGCTCCGTTAGTATGGGATGACGGAGGGTTTGTTTTCACTTATATGTGTTTCTCGAGTGTATGGGGGCCCGTTGGGACTGTATGTAGATTATATTACTTCTATATTATTATAGAGCTTGTTATGACCTTCAGTTATTGGTGGTTTAACGGTTGCTATCCTAGTGTAGTACTTGTTAAAGGCTTTCGATTATTGGTGGATTAGTGGAGTTTATCTTGTAGAGGCACTGGTTTAGTGGCCTTCTTAGCACTTGTGATTTAGCAGATTCCATTTTATCATTATGCTGTTTAGTGGCTTTTCGATTCCTTGTGGTGTAGATTATTCTATCCTAGGGTGGTATTTGTGAGGTTGTTTTCTATCTATTCTTATCTTGAGAGTGTGTTTAGCATGATTTCGTTAGTTATATTGCTTGTAGCATGAGTATGTTTACTTTCTTTACTTCCTTCCTCTTTTACTTGAGGTTGCAGGTATACCGCCACTTTCTTCTTGAACTCCCTCTTTAGATATATGTATATTGTTGATTTCAAGGGTGAAGGTGAGTTCTTATTTCCTTCACCTCTGTTCTGTATTATATATATCTTCTGTGACTAGCATAACATGCATGTATTCTCTTGGTCTTTTATCCATGCTAGTCTCCATCTGCTTTCTCTGTTGTTTATGTGACTGATTTCTTGATTATCTACTACTTACTGCTTTTATATATTATATGCGCTCAATCAACCTATAATTCCTACTGAGTACCCGTCGCTTTGTAATTGGTGCTCATACTACACTTCTACATCTTTCTGGTGCAAATTCTAGTGTGAGCTTTTGCCATTGATCGCGTGGATTCTCGTGGAGCTTTGGGATATTCGAGACTAGGGTGAGCTCCTGACAACCGGGGCTTGAACACATCTCATCTTTTGGCACTGCTACTCTTTGTTTATTTGGAGACAGTTGTATATTTAATTTTGTTATCTCTAGCACTTGTATTCTATTAGAGGCTCTTGTACTATCGATACCAGGTATTTGGGTTGGTTTAGTTTCTTTATGTATGTATTCAGGTTGTTTGCTTCTGTGTTATTCAATTTTATATTTGCTTCAGTTTATTTTTGCTTATTGTGCGTGTTGGTTTAGGTAGTATCCCATTACTAACCGTTCTGGCCTACGGGGATTGGTTTGCCTACTGGGGGGATTGTAGGTGCCATCATGACCTGAGAAATCGGGTCGTGACAATTTTCTTATTTTTCCTTTGCCAAGACTAATTAGTAAGTAGACAATTATTTACTATGGATCGTATGTATGTAAATTTGATTCCTAATTCCTAAATCCCTTATTTTCCTTGCTTGTGAAGGTCATTAATCACGTTATCCTTTATCTAGTTAATTGTAAATTTGTTCATTTCTAAATTGAAAATTCCCAGAACAATTTATCATTTTGTGTTGGATTAAATTAACTACTTGAAATTCCTTTCTTTGTCAATCGCCTTTACATTATTCTCTGTGGGATCGACCCCTACCTAGTAGGATAAATTATATTGTAAACAATCGTGTAGACTTTATCTTGATCGAGAGGGTGGATTGGGATGCTATCAGTGGTCGTTCCTGTAAGCTCATTATGAATTTTTGATGATAGTCCAGTATAGCAAAAAGTTCTGCAAAATTGCTCTCAGTTGCCTTGGCGGCATTTTGGTGGTTGTTGCTTTTGTCTGATGGGTGTGATTTTGGTGTGAGCGTCATGTTCATCCTCCACAGTGATTTTATCTACTCCTCGTCTGCAAGGTTGATTTGGACAAAGTCAGCGTTCATGTTGATTTGATTTTCAGCTCCAATCATCTTACCAAAGAGGTTTTCACTTCAAAAAAATATCAAAATTTGTTAGTAAAGATGTTAAACGATCATATCAATACCACAATTATCCTTAGCTCCACGTTAGGTGGAAAGTTGTCATGACCCAAAATTAAGCTATGATGGTGCCTACTATAAACACCCAGTAGGCAAGCCAAACCCCAGAAATGATGCTACAACTGGAGCTAAAACAGATAAAGCGGAAGTAAGCTAATTATAAGAGCGAGCCCACAAGTATAGATACATACAAAAGGTACAAAAATATACAACAGGCCTGAAAGTGACCAAGAAAGATGAAATATATACATAGGAACCAAACCCTGGACTTGGTGTCACCGGTGCAAGACAATCTACAATACTGGAATAAGGCTATTTACGGTACTACTATCTACCAAAATACAAAATAACGACAGTAAGTATGACAAAGAAAGTAGTAAATTTTTGGACGCCAGGAGCTCACCATGATACAAACAGCAGCAAGCCACAAAGGAGTAGGCAGTCAGCAAGGGTGGCTCGTACTAGGTACTACATCAGAAAAAGATGCAGAAGTGTAGTATGAATACCAAAACATGGGGTACTCAGTAGGCATTATAGGTCGACCGAGATCAGAAGATAATATATGATAAAAGAGGCATAAAAGTAAACTAACTATTGAGATCCACTTAAATCTTGTCATATCAGAGATGACTAAAAAGCATAAGCCGGATGTAAGGTGAAGATAATAATGATAATGGTGATAATACACTCAAATATGCACACACGAGAATGTAGTGCATTATGGGATGCTATGCTGTAATATGTGGCCAATGAAGGAAGTAAAAATCCCAAAATGCAATTCATGGACCGCGCCATAGGCTCCCCAAATCATCTCGCAGGATTCCATTGGGCTCATCAATATATGAAATAAAAGTAAAACCTGGATATGTGCTCCTCGGGCTTATCAACATAAAGTAAATGGATAAAAGATCCAGAATCATCTCTCGGACCGAGTATAAAAAGTGATACTTTTCTTTCCATTCCAAGAATAACGAAAAATCCATACATCCATTTCATAACCTCAAAACTGTAGAAAAGTGGTACATCTTTTTTTAAAAAACTATAAAATTCATATTTTCCTTCAAACCTTACCAATATCCATGTGTATGCATATATGAATATATATGTGTCATCGCAAGGAAAAACATTTATATGTATACATAAATATATATCAAACAGGGCAAAATACCCTCCAAACAAGAAACAACTGACCTGGAACTCCGTCCAATCTAAAGCTATGGCCTCGCGGGCCCATAATTACACAGTAAATGGGAATAAAAAATGGAAACAAAATGATAGCATATAACTCAATAAATCAATAGTAAACGCCTATCCTACAATGAAATCCTCCTCAAACCTAAGGATTCTAGTCTAACTACGTCAAGGATACAACCACCTAAACTAAGTATAAACATAATATTTCTATTCTACGATCCCAAAGATGGCCAATAATTCAGGAAAAAGGGATTTCTACAACTTAAACTAATAGTCATGCAACTTATAAAATATAGAATCTAGTCAAGCTAAGTCTAAGGAAGGTGAACCGTAACCTACCTCAAAGCCGAACTGCAATCGTTAACCGTCACTCGGGAGCCTTTCCCTTTCAAAGTGCCTTGGAATGCTGTCGTGCTATTATAAACATATTCTATGAGTCATGATAGAAACAATGACACCCATATCGATAATTAGAAATTTGGGCCAAAAATTAGGTATAAAAATTGACTCTCAGGGCTCGTCAATGAAACAAAAAACAAACTCTGCATTTATGCTTCCTTTGAGGTAAGGGGCGCATTCCCCAAATTTGGGTTGAAACTGCAGTAGTTTTGAACCTCAAATGGTCCAAAATGTTCACTTTGAAACAAATAAGAACCATGCAAATATGAGCCCAAAATTGAAAATGAAAGATGGAATTAATGGCTAAACACGAAATCGAATGAGAAGGGAAAGAATTCTACCTCAATTCCTCCTGAAATTCATAAGGAATGGTGTTTCTCTCTCTTAACCGAGCTCTTCTCTAATGGTGAAATATTTTTCAACACTTAGAAAATGAGGAATAAAGTTCATTAAATTCACAACAATCATTGCTCCTATGAAAAATCATCATAGGGGTGATACTGCAATGGCAAAAAAAGGATCGTAGAAGCGGAGGTCAATGGAAACCTCTGGCTCCACTGGAGAGGCTATGAGATCATAGGTGCGATCCCACAACATTGACAAAAGCACGCAGGATCAGAGCTGGGTGCACAGTGCAACCCCCACAGGAGTGGCTCCAGCTTCGCATTTGTGACTCTGCAGGAGCGGCAAAAGCTCCAGAGGTGTGGAGGCTGCCTACGTCACCAACCATCACTGGTATGGATTCTTCTCTACAAGCGTAGCTCCATTGGTGTGATCCAAGCTCCACAAGAGAGGATGCACCAGCACTAGTTGCACCAGCCAACTTCAACAACTCAAAACAAGTCTCCAAATGGACCCCCGGGATTCATTCTGAACCCATGAATACAAACTAAACATGCTACCCAACTAGAAATGGCATTCAAGACTCAACAAAATAATTAAAATGACCAACAAAGATTGTCTTGATGAAATGTTGACCAAAGTCAACACTTTGTCGGCTTTGCCTAAAAACCACCCAAGTGCCCAAAATGAGTCTAGAAACCTCGGGACCCAAACCAATGGTACCACTAGCCCAAAATCTAAGTTTCAGAGATAAAAACAACTGATAGAATTCTCTTCAGAGCCTGTTTACTTCAAATATTGACCAAATTCAAACATTTCAACTTTAAGAGTTCCAAAATAGGGAAACTCTTCCAAAACCCAATAGAATACCTCAAGAAATGTGCCACCCCTCCTAGCAAGATAAAAAAATAGTGCAAAAGCTACAAGTGTGGTCAAAATAATAAAAAGGCACTAAAAATACGAAAATGACCAGGAGGGTCATTATAACATCAACTACTAAAAAGACTTTCGTCCTTGAAAGTTAAAGAAAAGAAGGTACTTGAAGACTCGAAAAGGTGGGGATATTGGGTCTGTATGTCGATACCATTCTCCTAAGTAGCCTCCTCAACTGAGAGGTGCCTCCACTAGACCTTAATTGAGGGAATATCTTTAGACCTTAACTTCCTAACCTGCTTATCCAAAATAGTGATAGGCTCCTCCTCAAAGGACATAGACTTATCTAATTGAACTGAATCCCACTGAAGCTTATGAGTATAACACCCCAAAATTCGATTCAGCAGTTAAACCTAATTTCTGAGAAAATTGTAAAGTTCCTAAAGATCACAGAACAAATCATGGATCGTAGTCCTGGACCATGATTTGTGGTCTACTTCTTCGTTATGTTCATTCCCCAGTCTATGAGTCAGTCGATGGCTCATGGTTTGGAACCATGGTCCGTCCTATGAAATCATGATTCGAGTTCCAGAGGACCCCCATGAAGGGTCCTGAAAATGATGAGTTGATTGACGACCCGTCCTTTTGAACCATGGGTCATCCTTCGATCCATAATCCCTGAGAATCCTCATATCCTTAAGTAAGAACCACAAATCAACAGGATGGTCCTCGTTCTGAATTATGGACTGTAGAGTGACTCGTG
This sequence comes from Jaltomata sinuosa, assembly GCA_003996215.1. Classification (NCBI taxonomy): domain Eukaryota; kingdom Viridiplantae; phylum Streptophyta; class Magnoliopsida; order Solanales; family Solanaceae; genus Jaltomata; species Jaltomata sinuosa. Next base: position 568,061 of record QJPP01001205.1, on the reverse strand, counting down.
GATTTGAGTTTCAGCATGCTCCCAGATATGACACCTAAAACCATGCATCAGTCGATGGTTCATCATTTCAGTTGACGCCCCATAGACTGACTCGTGGTCTCTAAAGCCGAGTATTTTATCAGTTTTTCCTAATTAAATCCCAGGGATATTTCTATAATTACCCACCCTTTTAACTCTTAAGTGAGGTTGTTTTGGCCATTTTTAGTAGGGTTTCTACTCTTAATAGACTAAGTCTTTCATTATTCATCATTCATCTACCAAAAGAGTAAAAGAACTCCTTCAAGCTCCAAGTAACAAGCTCCAAGTTCAAGCCTTCATTTCTTTTCATCATAGATCAAGCAAGCTTCCATAAAGTATGTGGGTATTCAATGTGGGATTACTTTCACCCTTATGGCCAAAATCCCATGTTTTTACTTTGATTTATGAATTTATGGAATTAGGGTTCTTACCCAAATTGAGGAAAAAGTTATGGGGTTTATTTTAAAGAATCAATTCATGATTTCACATTCATTACCCATGATTTAATTATGATTCCTTGCATAATTTCAAAAGCCCATTATGTTCATGATGAATTTTAGCATGATCTCATTGATTTGCATGTTTTCAAGCAAAATTGGCATGTTTAGATAACATGGCCTCTATTATTATGAAATTGCATGCGTAATTCTTTAAGTTATGGATTTAGAAAGAAAAGTATATTTTGAATTATCGCTATGCTAAGTTTTTAAGGATATTGAAGCATGAATTACATGAAATGAGATATGTCTTTATGTTTTATGAATGGTTTGGCATATAGATATGTCTACCTAAGCTATGTGAATTGCATGGTATTAGATATACCCTTATGCTTTTCAAAAAGAATTGGCATTAGATATGTTACAAGTATATGTGAGCTATATGTATATGTTTTAGGAGTAGTATTTAGCACCGAGTTGGACAGGGTGAGATTAACCTTAGTCCTAGAAATACGTGCAATGATAGGTGCCCTCTATGGCTTATGACAGAATCCTGATATGATAAGGTTCTAACCTTGGCCGGTTAGGACAACCTTTTTCAGTGTGGGTGTATAACACTAGACTCCATGTAGCTCATCATGGTTTATGTCAGTTAAGAGAAACTCACATATGAATATTTAAGACTTATTCTTTTCTATTTCATGCTTTAAGCTTTAAATTATGAGATTTACTTATGATATCTCTTTTATTTCTGAACTCAATTTTAATAACGATTTAAGTATGATTTTACCATATTCATGAATATCTCACATATTCATTATATCCTGTAGTACTGACGCAGATTCTCGTGCTGCATCCTTTGATGATGCAGATACAAGCTCCTTCCCTCAGACTCGTGGCTAGACATCAGTGGAGATCCAGTTTCCATTGGTGAGTCCTCATTATCCGAGGGCTAGTGTTAGACCAATCTCCTTCATGTTACTTCTTTGGATTTCTGAGTTAGTTGGGGTATTTTCCATCAACTCTTTATGATAGTTTAGAGGCTTTTTAGACATAGATTGTATTCGACTGTCTCCTTCGGTTTATGTTTCATCTTGACTTTATCTTTTATGGATTAGGTTTTCTTGCTTTCTATTTATGCTTCTGCTATGTTTTCCTATTAATAACTGAGTATGCTATGACCAAGGGTTAACTTGGGACACTTGTGGTCCTGGGTCCTGTGTTACGCCTAGAGGGTAGCCTTGGGGTGTGACAAACTTTGTATCAGAGCCTCAGGTTCAAGAGTCATAGGGAGCCTGAAGCCGCATCGAGTAGAGTCTATTTCATATGTATGAAGCGCGCCACACTTATGAGAGAGAAGCTATGGGGTGACTTAGGAAAAAATTCACTTCTTTTTTGATCAATATCATGCGATAGAGTTTAACTCTATTAACCCTCTAATTCATTCTTTATGAATTTCAAATTATGCCTCCTCACCATGCTATGCCTCACCAGGCCAATTCCCGAAATGTTAATCCTTCAATTCCAGATCCCGAGGTTACAAATGTGGAGTTTAAAAATGCTATTCATATGCTAGCCCAGACTATGGCCACCCAGGCCAATCAACAGGCTCCTATGCAGCTCCACCCTCAAGGTGGGGTTGCAGCCCGAGTCTGAGACTTCATTCGCATAAACCCAACTGAGTTTTGGTGTTTGAAAGTCGGTGAGGATCCACAAAATATCTAAGATGAGGTAAAAAGATATTTGGTGTAATGCAAGTGGTTGGCATTGATGGTATTGAGCTAGCTTCCTATCAACTCAAGGACGTGTCTCATATTTGGTTTACTTAATGGAAAGATACTAGGGCTAGAAACGTGGTCCATATGACTTGGGAGTGTTTTGAGAAGAATTTTCTTGACTAGTTCTTCCCGAGGGAATTGAGGCAAGCTAAGGCAGAAGAATTTGTGAATTTGAGGCAAGGTTCGATGACGGTTCAGGAGTACGGGTTGAAGTTCACCCAGCTTTCTAGGTATGTTCCTTCCATGGTGGCTGACTCATGGGATGAGATGAGTAAGTATGTTTATGGAGTATCAGATTTAGTAAAGAAGGACTGTAGGTCTATGATGTTTTTGTATGACATAGATATTTCTCGACTTATGACTCATGCCCAACAGATCAATGGAGACAATTTAAGGGAGATGGCAAAGGAGAACAAAAGGGTTAGATCAGAGAGTTCAGGTTTTGGCCATCATAGGTTCAGAGGTGGACATCACTCTTCGTTTCAAAAGAAATCATCATGACCTATTCATTCTTCAGCTAGTACTCCTCCTCAGGCCCCCAAGCCTCGTCATGATCAGATTGGTAGTGGATCTGGTCCCTATTCGTAGGGGAGTGTTGCAAAGGGGACTCTTTACCCTTCTTGCAACAAGTATGGTAAAAGTCATCCTGGTGACTATTTATCTTGTTCAGGTGGATTCTTTCAGTGTGGTCAGGTTGGACACAAGATTAAGGATTGCCCTTCTGCTAAGAAAGTATAGGGAGGTAGCAGGATTCAGTCTGCCCCAGCAGCCCCAGGAGTTCAGCTGGCCAAGCAGGGTGTTGCTTCTAGTTCTGGTGGTCGGCACCAGAACTACCTTTATGCCATGTCCTCTCTCCACAACTAGGAGAGTTCACTGGACGTTGTCACTGGTATGTTGCAAGTATTCTGTCTCAAAGTGTATGCTTTATTGGACCCCGGTGCCTTTTTATCTTTTGTGACTCCTTATGTTGCTTGCAAGTTCAAAATTAGTCCTGATCAGCTCTTAGAACCCTTTTGTATTTCTACTCCTGTTAGTGAGCCAGTCTTAGCCAAAATAATCTACCAAAATTTCCCTATCTTAGTCCTTTATAGAGTCACTTCAGTGGATCTAGTAGAGTTGGAGATGACTGATTTTGATGTTATTCTTGGTATGGATTGGTTGTATGCTTGTTATGCCTCGGTTGATTGTCGTACTTGAGTCATCTATTTCAAATTCCTGAATGAACCTGTCTTAGAGTGGCAAGGTAGTCCTTTATCCTCGAAGGGTCATTTCATATCTTATCTTAAGGCTAGGAAGATGATTTTTAAGGGTTATGTTTATCATATATTTCGGGTTATAGATACGAAGTCTGAAACCCCATCTCTCCAGTCGGCTCCTGCTGTGAATGAGTTTCCTCAAGTGTTTCCTAAAGATTTTCTTGAAGTCCTTCCCGAATGAGAGATCGACATTGGAATAGATCTTCTTCTAGACTCGTATCCTATCCCTATTCCTCCCTATAGAATGGCTCCTGTAGAACTCAAGAAATTGAAATATCAGTTGAAAGACCTCCTTTATAAGGGTTTAATTCGACCCAGAATCTCTCCAGGGGGTGCTCCAGTCTTCTTCGTGCAAAATAAAGATGGTTCCTTAGAATGTTCATCGACTATCGTTAGTTGAACAAGGTCACAATCAAGAATAAGTATCCCATTTCTAGGATTGATGACTTGTTCGATCAGCTTCAGGGTGCTAGTTACTTCTCCAAGATCTACCTTAGATTTGGTCATCATCAGCTTCGTGTTAGAGAGTGTGTCTTCCAAAGACAGCCTTCAGAACTTGGTATGGTAATTATGAATTTGTGATTATGTCTTTTGGACTAATGAATGCTCCTGTAGATTTTATGGATTTGATGAACCGTGCGCTCAAACAGTATTTGGATACATTTGTGATTGTTTTCACTGATGACATCCTTATCTATTCTTGGAGTAAGGAGGAGTATGCGGACCATTTGAGAGTTGTGTTGCAAACTCTCAGGGATCGATAGTTATTTGCTAAGTTTAGAAAATGTGAGTTTTGGATGCAGTCTTTTGCTTTTCTGGGTTATATTGTGACTAGAGATGGTATTCAAGTTGATTCTCAAAATATTGACGTATTAAAGAACTGGCCTAGACCCACTTCCTCGTCGGATATTAAGAGCTTTTTAGGTTTGGCTGGTTACTACAGGAGATTTGTGAAGGGTTTTTCTTCCGTTGCTGCCGCATTGACTTGGTTGACTCAGAAGAAGGTTAAATTTCAGTGGTTGGATCTATGTGACAAGAACTTTCAGGAATTGAAGACTAGATTGACCACAACTCTAGTGTTGGCCCTACCCGAGGGCCTAGATGACTTTGTTGTATATTGTGATGCTTCTAGGATAGGTTTGGGTTGTGCATTTATGAAGCATGATAAAGTGATTGCTTATGCTTTGATACAGCTTAAGATTCATGAGAAGAACTACCCTACTCATGATCTTGAGTTAGCGGCTGTGGTTTTTGCTTTGAAGATTTGGAGGCCTTACTTGTATGGTGTACATATGGATGTGTTCACCAATCATAAGAGTCTTCAGTATGTATTCACTCAAAAGAAATTGAATCTTCGTCAAAGGAGATGGCTTGAGCTTCTTAAGGATTATGAAATGAGTGTGCTTTACCATCCGGGTAAGGCCAATGTCGTAGCAGATGCACTTAGTAGGTTGTCCATGGGTAGTGTGTCTTCGGTTGAGGACAAAAAGAAGGAATTGGCTAAGGATGTTCTTTGACTTAATCGACTAGGAGTTCACCTTGTGGATTCAACAGAAGGTGGTGTTATTGTTCAAAATGGTTCTGAATCTTCTTTGGTAGCTGAAGTGAAAGAAAAGCAAGACAATGATCCTATTTATCACCAATTGAAGGGTGCATTCCATTAGCAAAAGGTAGAGGTTTTCTCCCAAGAGGGAGATGGTGTACTTCGATATCAGGGTTGATTGTGTGATCCTGACATAGATGGGTTGAGACAGTGGATTTTGATAGAATCTCATAGCTCCAGGTATTCTATTTACCCCGATGCCACCAAGATGTACCGTGACCTACTGGAAGTCTATTGGTGGAACAACATGAAGAGGGACATAGCAGGTTTTATGGCTAAGTGTCCCAACTGTCAATAAGTGAAGGTAGAGAATCAATGATGGGGTGGTATTACTCAGGATATTGACCTTCCTACTTAGAAGTACAAAGCGATCAACATGGACTTCATTACTGGTTTGACTCATACTTGTAGGCAACATGATTCTATTTAGGTGATTGTCGACAGGATGACTAAATCAACCCACTTCTTAGCTGTTAAGACTAAAGATTCAGCAGATGATTATGCCAGAATCTACATACGGGAGATAGTCAGATAGCATGGTGTTCCATTGTCTATCATTTCAGACAGGGGTACTCAGTTTACATCTCAGTTTTGGAGATCATTTCAGAAGGGTCTTGGTACCTAGGTTAAGCTTAGCACAACTTTTCACCCACAGACAAATGGCCAGGCAGAGTGTACTATTCAGACTTTGGAGGATATGTTTAGAGCTTGTGTGATTGATTTCAAAGGTAATTGGAATGATCACTTACCTCTTATTGAGTTTGCCTACAACAACAACTTTCATTCTAGCATCCAGATGGCCCCTTGTGAGGCACTTTATGGGTGGAGGTGTAGATCTCCTATTCTTTGGTTTGAGATAGGTGAGACAGCTTTGATTGGTACAAATTCAGTTCATGAGACTATGGAGAAGGTTCAGATCATTAGGGAGAGGTTGAAGACCGCTCAGAGTCGACAAAAATCATATGCCGATGTGAGGAGAAGGGAGTTGGAGTTTGAGGTTGATGATTAGGTATTTCTGAAAGTGTCACCCATGAAGAGTGTGATGAGATTTGGAAAGAAAGGGAAACTTAGTCCCTGCTATGTAGGTCCATGTAGGATTCTGAGGAGAGTTAGTAGTGTTGCTTATTAGTTGGATTTGCCAACAGATTTAAAAGCGGTTCATCCAATTTTCCATGTTTCCTTGTTGAAGAAGTGTGTTGGTGATCCAACCTTGATTGTTCCTTTGTAGGATGTGTGTGTGAAGGACAGACTTACTTACGAGGAAGTTCCCGTGGAGATTCTTGATTGTCAGATTTGGAGGTTGAGAAATAAAGAAGTCGCTTCAGTTAAGGTCCTTTGGTGAAATCAGCTAGTTGAGGGAGCTACTTGGAAAGCAGAAGCAACCATGAAAGCCAAGTACCCTCATCTCTTTCCTTCCAATTCAGTTTTAGCTTAAGGTATTAGTTTCCTCCTTAGTATGTCCCTCCGACTCTATTCCATCAATTTCTCTCATGATCCTAGCATGCATCCATGTTTTCCGAAGTTAGTTCTATCATGTTTTAAGTTGAAAATCACAGTTTTCATGTTTATTCTTTAGTTTTCCTGTTTTGTTTCTTGGTTGGGTTGTTTTCTCTCTAGTTTTCCTTGCGTAGTTTTCATTCAAGAATGAATGATCCCAAGGGGGAGATATTTTAACACCTTGGAATTTGATTCAGCTGTTAAACCTGACATCTGAGAAAATTGTAAAGTTCCTAGAGATCCCAGACCAGATCACGGACCATAGTCCTTGACCATAATTCGTAGTCTGATATGTGGTCTGCTCCTCGGTTATGTTCTTTCCCCAGTCTACGAGTCACTCGATGCCTCATGGTTTGGAACCACGACTCGTCCTGTGAACTCATGATTTGAGTTCCAGAGGACCCCCATGAAGGGTCCTAAAACTGATGAGTTGGTTGACGACCCATTCTATTGAACCACGGGTCGTCCTTCCATCCGTAATCCCTGAGGATCAAAGGATCCTCATATCCTTAAGTCAGAACCACAAGTCAACAAGACAATCTGTCATTCTGAATCATGGACTGTAGAGTGACTTGTGGAATTGAGTTTCAGCAGGCTCCCTGATATGACACCTAAAACCACGGATCAGTCGATGGTTCGTCATTTCAGTTGACGGCCCATAAACTGACTCGTGGTCTCTGAAGCCGAGTCTTTTATCAGTTTTTCCTAATTAAATCCCAGGGGATTTCTATAATTACCCACCCTTTTAACTCTTAAGTGAGGTCATTTTGACCATTTTTAGTAGGGTTTCTACTCTTAATAGCCTAAGTCTTTCATTATTCCTCATTCATCTACCAAAAGAAGAAAAAAAATTCCTTCAAGCTCCAAGTCTCAAGCTCCAAGTTCAAGCCTCCATTTCTTTTCATCTTAGATCAACCAAGCTTCAATAAGGTATATGGGTATTCAATAAGGGATTCCTTTCACCCTTATGCCGAAAACCCCATGTTTTTACTTTGATTTATGAATTTATGGAATTAAGGTTCTTACCCAAATTGGGAAAAAAGTTATGAGTTTTCTTTTAAAGTATCAATTCATGATTTCCTATTCATTACCCATGTTTTAATTATGTGTCCTTGCATAATTTCAAAAGACCATTTATTGATGATGAATTTTAGCATGATCTCATTGATTTGCATGTTTTCAAGTAAAATTGGCATGTTTAGAGAACATGGCCTCTATTATTATGAAATTGCATTTCTAATTCTTCAAGTTATGAATTTAGAAAGAATAGTATGTTTTGAATTATGGCTATGCTAGGTTTTTAAGGATTTTGAAGCATGAATTGCACGACATCAGATATGTCCTTATATGTTATGAAAGGTCTGGCATCTAGATATGTCTACCTAAGTTATGTGAATTGCATGGTATTAGATATACCCTTATGCCTTTTCAAACAGAATTGACATTAGATATGTCACAAATATATGTGAGCTATATGTAAATGTTTTGAGAGTAGTATTATAATAATCCTTCTGGTCATTCCCGCGTTTACGCTTTTCTTGTGTCGTAGGAGCTGAGTATCGAAATCGTGCGATGATAAATTACATTCGTATAACCTTAATCTTTGTCCCGTAGCAAGGCTTGAGAGCCTAAAATTGAGAATTTTATTAACATCGTGCGTATTTGAAAATATTTTATTTAAAAGTTGAATGTGGTAAAAAGTTATATTTTTATTGGTTTCCTAAAATATTTTAAATGCCTATGTAAAATACTTTTGTTATGATATATTTGCGTATGTATTTATTTTATAAGGTTTTTATACATTGTAATATTTTAACGGAGATAGTAAACTTTGTTATGTTGAAAATTGTTATTATAATATGGTAGGTTTCATTTGAAATAATTTTTTATTAATTATGATATATTTAAAAAGTTGTATTTATTTTACCATGAACCTATGCAATAACCGAGTACATACGTAACGGATAAAATTTATTATATGGTGCTGGTAACACAGTTCCACGTGGAAGTGTGTGAGAGTGGCAGCAAATGGGTTTTTAAAATGTGGCATTTTTTTTCCATTTAAGTCTAGTTGTATTTATCCTATATATAGATGTGTATGTGTGAAAACTTCAGCAATTCTCCAAATTTTAGCATCATTTCATAATAAAGTGGCAGCCATTTACTTTCTTTATGTTTTCCACTTGACCGTTCCTTATTTACATGTTTAAATTGACTTAGCAGTAGTACGAGTCAATTACTTTTCCAAAACAAAAGGCAAAGCTAGCTATTCATCAACATATACCTATATACTTATGTATGCACGTTGGTGCGAATTATTGTGGAGGAAATATTTTGATCCCCGAATGGAAATCAATTATCTACTTCAAGTTATTCGAGCCCGAGTTCGAGTTTCATTTTGTTTCGAAGATTTTTCGAAGAGGTTCGAGCTTATCATCGGACGACAAATATGTTACGGTCTAAACTCCCTAGACTTGGTATATATTGGATTAAATTGTACTAGTTGGAATCCTTGGGTTGGATTATTAGGTTGGTACCACAGACCTTGACTGCTTTATTCATGTCTGCCTACTTTTGTTCCTTCGATGCTTGTAGTACTTGCGGATACGTTTTATTTACCCTTATGGTCCTGTGAGGCCCTGTTGACTCTGGAACATAGAAGGTGGGTTATTGGGAATTTCTGCGAGTCCCGGACATAGAAACATCCTTCTAGGCTGGTTAAGCTTGCTGAGTAGCTGTGGGCCTGTGCAGGGTCGATAGGTTGATTGTGAGCTGGTGGGCAGCTATTGTGTTTGATCATACCATTTTCATGCATATAAAGAGATTTTATACATGTTTTACTACGGTTTGGGCTTCGGGCCTATGGACACTATTTTCTAAACCTTGCATGGCCCGGGGGGCCCGTTTTGATGGAAATAATTTTGAAATGGTTTGATTTAACTTGTGAATATTCATGGGGTAAAAGAAGGTCAAATTATGATTTCTATCACCACTTTTACTATTAATGCTAGACTCGGCAGGGCCGGGGTGCTATTTGAGTTTCTTATTAAATTGGGATGGTTTTTAGCCTCGATCAGACCGAGCACCTGAGATGACTTTCTACTGTTTAGACCCGGTTATTCTCAGGCACTCTTGGAGGGGTTTTTGAGGAATTTTCCCACTATTTTAGTCCTGGACATGGTCTTGGCATGAATATTCGAGACTGGGTCTCTATCTTTAACCCGGACTTGCTTCAGGAGGACATGTTTTGGTACTAAGTTTTAGTATGGGGTCTGGGATCTCTATGGAATTTCCATTCGGGCCTGGGGCTTTGATATACGTGTGCCGGAGGGAGGGTATACGACAGAGTAGAGGTATAAGGGCAGTTTCATTCCATGGAACCTACCTGTTGGGCCCGATCGGCACCAGAAGGGGTACATACAGAGATATCATTTCACTTGAGATCTTCATGCATCATATAATTCATTGTTTGAGGCTCCACCCTTGTTTGCTATTTTTTGATTGTACGCTCCGGTAGTATGGGATGTCGGAGGGTTTGTTTTCACTTGTTTGTGCTCCTCGATTGTATGGGCGACCGGGGGACTGTAGATAGACTCTTCTTATTTACTTACGAAATTGTTCCCTGTTATGGTTAAGTATGAAATTGACTACTGCTAGGCTGTTAGTTTCTGTATTTGAGATTGATATGATTAGTTGAGTTTGATTTTTTTCTCCGAGCATGCCTATCATTACTCTTACCCTCTTCCTCTTACACTTGAGGTTACTTGTATACCGTCCATTTCTTAAAATTATTATGTATATACTGTTATTACAAGGATCCCATGTGCGTTGTTTCTTACTTTCACCTGTGCCTGTTGTGTATATATTCTGCTTGCTGGCCTCGCTTGTTGTTCTGTTGAATTCCCTCTGGGCTAGTTCCTGTGTACCTTTTGTTGATTTTTGTGACTACTTGCTTCTATTCTGTCTTTTGCTACACTTTTATCTTATATGTGCCCAGTCAGCCTATGATACCTACTGGGTACCTTATGCTTCACATTTGGTGCTCACCCTACCCCCTGCATCATTTGGTGCAGATCCTAGCGTGGGCCATCACTGCTAGATCATTGTGATTCATGCTCGGAGATCTTTTGGGGACTACTTCCGATTGAGGGTGAGCTTTTGGCGACCAAAGCTTAGCTTTTGTTTATCTTTTGCTTTATGTACTCTATTACCGTTCGGAGACATCTGTATATATTATTTTGGATCGTTTGTACTCCTTATATGTAGTTCTAGCTCTATACTATGATACCAAGTTTTGGGGTTTGGTTTAGCTTCCGTATATGTGTATATATATTCTTGTTATATATTCTCTTCATCTTATTCCCTTACTTTGCTTATTAAACTGTTCTTCTGCTTATTTGTTAGATAGTAGCCCATTACTAACTGTTCTGGGCTACGAGGATTGGTTTGCCTACTGGGGGGATTGTAAGTGCCATCATGACCAATAAATCGGGTCATGAAATCTTGGTATTAGAGCTCTAGGTTCACTGATGTCATCAGTATAGGAGACAATATCTAGTAGAGTCCTGCGGATCGGGGTGGAGACGTCCGTACTCAATCTTAGGGAGGCTACAGTGACATATTAGGAAATATGACTCTTTCATTACTTTTGTATCATGCGTAGTACCCTTAAAGTTTCTTGAAATCTCATTTGTTCTACTTCATTCTTCCATAGATGGTTCGTACGAGAGTGTCGGCGTCAGGTGGAGATGAGCCTCTTACTCCAACTAGGGGTCAAAGATGCCCCCAAGCAGCGGTACCTGCTAGAGCTGCTAGAGTTGAGATAGAGCCCGAGCAACATGTGGATCAGGGGGAACCCTAGGTAACACCAGCTCTAGTACGACCTTCACCACCCACTTCTGTGCCAGCCTCAGCCCCAACTAAGTCTTTAGTTATTCGGGGTTTACTATTACAACTTTCGGGTATGATTAAAGAGCGGCCTTATGAGGTAGCATAGATATCTGCTTAGGGGGCAGCCCTGGAGGCACAGAGTTCAGGAGCGCAGCCTGCTACTGTGGCTCCCCGCGCCTGAGGTCATTCCGATTCCATATATTTCTCAACCTCTTCTCCTTGCCCAGCTATGACAGAGTCAGAGCAGAAGGCGTTGGGTAGGTTTTTGAGATTAGCACCTCTGAGGTTTGCTGGAACTTCTGGACAGGACCCACATGACTTTATTACTACCTATGAAGAGATGGTGCATCAGTTGGAATTATTGGAGACTCGCGGTGTTGGTTATACTACCTATCAGCTGGAGGGTCCAACAAAGTTATAGTAGAGGGACCAAGTTGCTTCCAGACCACCATCGTCACATCCTTTTACTTAGTACTAGTTTTATGAGGCCTTTATGGTCAAGTTCCTACCTCAGAGTGATCATGAGCATCACAGGGAGCAGTTTACTCAACTTATGCAGGATTCTATGACTATCTTGGAGTATGAGACCCATTTTCACCAGCTAGCACCATTTGGAGCTATGATTATTCCTACCGAGGCAGATAGGATTCAAAAATTTTTATGGGGTTTGAGGCCATAGATTAGGCAGCCAGCTGAGAAATTGGTTGCTGGTGGTCGATCATTTCAGGCTATCACAGACTATGCGCCTATACTGTGGAGGACTTACAGCGACATGATCAGGGGTCCAGAGATAAAAGGCCTCAACATCAGGGTGGCTACAGTGGTTCCAGATATGGTGGTAGAGGTTCAGGCTAGTAGGGCCGGGAATATCAGCCACAACAGCACCAAGGTCAGTCCAGCTGAATGATTCAGGCTTCCCTTCAGACTTCCAGTAGTACTAAGTTTGAGCAAGGTCAGAGCAGCCATCAGGTCTATAGTGGTAAGTCTTTGAGGGGTACAACTTCTAAGGCATCAGGCCGTGGTGGCCATACGGACCTCGCTGGTTCATCCTGACCGAGTAAGTCACCAGGGGCTTGTTTTACTTGTGGTGTGATTGGTCATTTTTCTAGAGATTGCCTCCAACAGGGTACAGCTCAGACGGCCGAGCCTTTATGAGCAGTTCAGCCTCTGTCTAGAGGGGGTGGTTGTCAGGGTAGAGGTGGTGCTCCGCATGACAGAGCAGGTGGTAAGGATGGTGGTCGTGTAGGTGGAGGTCATCGTCAGTTCTATATGGTCCTAGGGAGACCGGAGGAAGAGGCCTCGGATGTTGTGATCACATGTGTGATTTCTATATTCCATCAGTCTGCTATGACTTTATTTGATCCTGGATCCACTTGTTCATATGTGTCTGCCTACTTTCTGCCTTGTTTGGGGTTGGCTAGTGAGCCATTATCTGTTGTTGTTTCTGTTTTGACCCCAGTAGGAGATTCTTTAGTAGTAGATTGGATTGTGAGATCCTATGTGATATCTGTTGGTGATTTGGAGACTTGGGGTGATTTGATGATACTCAATATGTTAGATTTTGATGTGATATTGGGCATGGACTGGTTATCCCCTCACCGTGCGGTTTTGGATTGTTATGCCAAGACCATTAACATAGCCATTCCCGGTGTATCCTCGGTTGTGTGGTAGGGTTCTGTTAGCTATGCACCATCTGGGATCATCTCTTGTCTTCGAGCTAGGAAGTTGATTTCCCATGGGTGTTTAGCTTATCTAGCGTATGTCTGAGTTGATAGTGCCGACCTTTCATCTCCTGAGTCTGTTCTTGTGGTTAGAGACTTCCTAGATGTGTTTCCTACCGACCTGTCAGGCCTTCCACCTGAGAGATATTGATTTCGTTATTGAGTTAGAGCCGGGCACCAGGCCCATTTCTATTTCTCCTTACCGTATGGCTCCTGCTCATTTGAGGGAGCTTAAGGAGCAGCTCCAGGATCTATTAGCAAAGGAGTTTATTAGACCGAGTGTGTTGCCTTGGGGTGCTCCTATTTTCTTTGTGAAGAAGAAGGATGGGTCGATGCAGATGTGTATTGATTATCGGTAGCTGAATAGGGTGACAATGAAGAATAGGTATCCGATGCTGAGGATCGATGACTTGTATGATCAGCTTCAGGGTTTAGCCATGTTTTCGAAGATTGATTTGAGGTTCGGCTACTATCAGTTGAGGATTAGGGTGGAGGACATCCCTAAGACAACATTCAGGAGACATTATCGCTATTATGAGTTCATGGTAATGTCTTTTGGGTTGACTAATGCCCCCGCAGCCTTTATGAACTTGATGCACAGGGTGCTTGGCCCGTATTTGGACTCATTGGTGATAGTTTTCAAAGATGACATCTTGGTATATTTGCAGAGTAGGGATAAGCATGAGCAGCACTTGAGAACTATACTCCAGACTTTGAAAGATCATTGGCTTTATGCCAAGTTCTCAAAGTGCGAGTTTTGGCTTGAGTCAGTTGCATTCCTAGAGCACGTAGTGTCTAAGGATGGGATTAGGGTTGATCCGGAAAAGATTTCAGCGGTTTGTGATTGGCATAGACCTACTACTGTTACTGAGGTCCGCAGCTTTATTGGGTTAGCAGGTTACTACCGATGTTTTGTTCAAGGATTTTCTTCCATAGCAGCACCCTTGACTATGCTGACTAGTAAGGATGTCCCATTTCAGTGGTCGGATCAGTTCAAGGATAGCTTTCAGAGGCTTAAGGCCTTATTGACTTCATCTCTAGTTTTGACTTTGCCGGTTGAGGGTCAGAGCTTCTCCGTGTATTGTGATGCTTCTGGGGTTGGTCTTGGTTGTGTATTAATGTAGCAGGGTCGAGTGATAGCATATGTGTCGAGGCAGCTGAAGGTTCACAAGCGCAACTACCCCACCCATGACTTGGAGTTGGCGGTAGTAGTTTTCACACTAAAGATCTGGAGGCATTACATATATGAAGTTCACTGTGATATCTTCACTGATCACCATAGTCTTCATTATATCACAACTCAACGAGAGCTGAACTCGAGGTAGAGGAGATGGGTCGAGCTACTAAAGGACTATGACTTCACTATTCTATATCATCCGGGCAAGGTAAACGTGGTAGTGGATGCCTTCAGCCATAAGGCAGTGAGTATGGGCATCCTAGCTTTACTTTCAGTTTCTGAGCGACCGTTGGCCTTGGACATCCAGTCCTTGGCTAACCATTTGGTTAGGCTTGACTTGTCGAATTCTAGCAGAGTTCTCTCCAGTGTCGAGGTTTGTTCTACTTTGATTGATCAGATTCATTGCTGTTAGTTTTAGGATCAGCAGTTGTGTGACCTTCATGATCAGGCTATCCGGTGTGAGGCCAGTCAGGCTACTATAGATTCAGATGGGATTCTGAGGTTTGATAGTTGCCTTTGTGTTTTGAGGGTTTATGATTTGATTCAGTGGTTACTTCATGAGGCACATTGTACTATATACTCCATTCACCCTGGCACAACAAATATGTATAAAGACTTGAGACAACTTTACTGGTGGAGTGGTATGAAGCGGGACGTAGTTGAGTTTGTATCTCGGTGCTTGAACTGTCAATAGGTAAAGTTTGAGCACATGAGACCTGGTGGTTTGATGCAGCGACTTCCCATTCCTGAGTGGAAGTGGGAAGGGATTACTATGGACTTTGTTATTGGTTTGCCTCGTACTTCTCATGGGTTTGATTCCATATGGGTGATTGTTGATAGGCTGACTAAGTCAGCACATTTCTTGCTGGTTTAGACTTCTTATGGTGCAGAGAGGTTAGCTCAGATCTACCTTTGTGAGATTTTTTGGTTGCACAAGGTCCAAGCTTCTATAATTTCAGACCACGACACTCAGTTCACCTCTCAGTTCTAGAGGGCTATTCAGTGAGATTTGGGTATAGAGGTATAGCTTAGTACTGCTTTCCATCCTCAGACAGATGGCCAATTCGAGAGGACTATTCAGGTCCTGGAGGACATGCTTTGGGCCTGTGTTCTTGACTTTGGAGGTTCGTGGGATCAGTTTGTGCCTTTGGCTGAGTTTGCTTAAATTAATAGTTTCCATTTGAGCATCGGCATGGCACCTTTTGATGCCTTGTATGGTATGCATTGCAGATCGCACATTGGTTGGTTTGATGGTTTCGAGTCTAGGTCACAGCGTATAGATTTGCTTTGAGATTCCTTAGACCGAGTCCGAGTGATTCCAGACAGACTTCGGGCAGCTCAGAGCAAGCAGAAGAGTTATGCTGATTGTAGACTTCGTGCCCTGGAGTTCAGTGTTGGTGACTTGGTATTCCTCCACGTGTCGCCCATGAAGGGTGTGATGAGATTTGGTCGGCGAGTCAAGCTTAGCCCCAAGTACATTGGGCCGTTTGAGATTCTTCAGTGGGTTGGTAGTGTTGCTTACATATAAGCTTTGCCTCCGATGTTTTTAGCTATGCACCTGGTTTTCCATGTATCGATGTTGCGGCAGTATGTTCCAGACGAGTCCCATGTATTGCATTGGGATTACGTTCAGTTGGATTAGAGTTTGTCATTTGTTGAGGAGCCAGTTGCTATACTAGCCAGAGATGTTAGGAGGTTGCAGTCTAGGGAGATTATAGTTGTTAAGGTTCTGTGGAGGCACCGTTCGGTTGAAGAGGATACCAGGGAGACCGAGAGAGTTATGTGGGCTTAGTATCCGCAACTCTTTGAACCTTCAGGTACTTCCTTGTCCTTGACTTTCGAGGCAGAAAGTCCTTTTTAGTAGTGGATGATGTAATGATCCTTCTGGTTATTCCCGCATTTACGCATTCCTTGTGCTGTAGGAGCTGAGTATCGAAATCGTGCGATGATAAATTGCGTTCGTATAACCTTAATTTTCGTCCCATAGCAAGGCTTGCGAGCCTAAAATTGAGAATTTTATTAACATCGTGCGTATTTGGAAATATTTTATTTAAAAGTTGAATGTGGTAAAAAGTTATATTTTTATTTCTTTCCTAAAATATTTTAAATGTCTATGAAAAATACGTTTGTTATTATATATTTGCGTATGTATTTATTTTATAAGGATTTTATACATTATAATATTTTAATGGAGATAGTAAACTTTGTTATGTTGAAAATTGTTATTATAATATAGTAGGTTTCATTTGAAATAATTTTCTATTAATTATGATATATTTAAAAAGTTGTAATTATTTTACCATGAACCTTTGCAATATCCGAGTACATACAAAATGGATAAAAGTTATTATATGGTGCTGGTAACACACTTCCACGTGGAAATGTGTGAGCGTGGCAGCAAATGGGTTTTTAAAATGTGGCATTTTTTTCCATTTAAGTCTAGTTGTATTTATCCTATATATAGATGTGTGTGTGTGAAAACTTCAGCAATTCTCCAAATTTTAGCATCATTTCATAATAAAGTGGCAGCCATTTACTTTATTTATGTTTGCCACTTGACCGTTCCTTATTTACATGTTTAAATTGACTTAGCAGTAGTACGAGTAAGTTACTTTTCCAAAACAAAAGGCAAAGCTAGGTATTCATCAACATATACCTGTATACTTATGTATGCACGTTCGTGCGAATTATTGTGGAGGAAATCTTTTGATCCCCGAATGAAAATCAATTATCTACGTCAAGTTATTCTAGCCCGAGATAGAGTTTGATTTTGTTTCGGAGCTTTTTCAGAGAGGTTCGAGTTTATCATTGGATGACAAGTAGGTTACGGTCTAAATTCTCTAGACTTAGCATATATCGGATAAAATTGTACTAGCTGGCATCCTTGTGTTGGATTATTAGGTTGGTACCACAGACCTTGACCGTTTTATTCATGTCCGCATACTTTTGTTCCTCCGATGCTTGTAGTACTTGCCGATACATTTTATTTACCCTTGAGGTCCTGTGAGGCCATGTTGACTCTGGAACATAGAAGGTGGGTTATTGGGAATGTGCGCGAGTCCCGAACATAGAAATATACTTCTAGGCTGGTTATGCTTGTTGAGTAGTTGGGGGCCTGTGCAGGGTCGATAGGGTTGTTGTGAGCTGCTGGGCAGTTATTGTGTTTGATCATACCATTTCCATGCATATAAAGAGGTTTTATCCATGTTTTACTATGGTTTTGGCTTCGAGCCCATTTTTTATGGGAATGAATTGGATATGGTTTGATTTAACTTGTGAATATTCATGGGGTAAAAGAAGGTCAAATTATGATTTCTATCACCAGTTTTACTATTAACGCTAGACTCGGCAGGGCCGGGATGCTAGTTGAGTTTCTTATTAAATTGGGATGATTTTTAGCCTCGGTCGAACCGAGCACCTCAGATGACTTTCTACTGTTTAGACCCGGTTATGCCCGAGGACCCTTGAAGGGGGTTTGAGGCATTTTCATACCATTTTAGTCCTGGACAGGGTCTGGGCATGCATATTCGAGACTGGGTCTCTATCTTTAACCCGGACTTGCTTCCGGAGGATATGTTTTGGTACTAAGTATTAGTATGGGGTCTAGGACCTCCATGGACCTTGTCGTCTGGTCCTGGGGCTTTGAGCTGCGTATGCCGGAGGAAGGGTATACGACGGAGTAGAGGTATATGGGTAGTGTCCTTCTATGGAGCCTACCTGTTGGGCCCTATCGGCACTAGAAGGGGTACATACAGAGATACCATTTCCTTGAGATCTTTATGCATCATATCATTCATTGTTTGAGTCTCCACCCTTGTTTGCTGTTTTTTGATTGTACGCTCCTGTAGTTTGGGATACCAGAGGGTTTGTTTTCACTTGTTTGTGTTTCTCGGTTGTATGGGCGGCCGGAGAACTGTAGGTAGACTCTTGTTATTTACTTATGGATTTGTTCCCTGTTACGATTAAGTATGAAATTGGTTACTGCTAGGCTGTTAGTTTCTGGATTTGAGATTGATATGATTAGTTGAGTTTGATTCTTGTCTCTGAGAATTCTTATCATTGTTCTTCCCCTCTTTCTCTTACACTTGAGGTTACCGGTATATCATCTATTTCGTAAACTTATTATGTATATACTGTTATTGCAAGCATGCCAGCTACGTTGTTTCTTACTTTTACCTGTCCCTGTTGTTTATATATTCTGCTTGATGGCCTCGCATGTTGTTCTGTTGACTTCCCTCTGGGCTAGTTCCTGTGTACCTTTTGTTGATTTCTGTGACTACTTGCTTTTGTTATGTTTGTTATTACACTTTTATCTTATATGTTCCCAGTCATCCTATGATACCTACTGGGTACCTTATGCTTCATATTTGGTGCTCACTCTAACCCCTGCATCTTTTGGTGCAGATCCTAGCGTGGGCCATCGCCTCTAGATTGTTGTGATTCGTGCTCGAAGGTCTTTTGGGGACTACTTCAGACTGAGGGTGAGCTCTTGGGGACCGGATCTTAGATTTAGTTTATCTTTTGCTTTATTTACTTTTTTTCCATTCGGAGACATCTGTATATATTTTTTTGGATCGTTTGTACTCCTTATATATAGTTCTGGCTCTATACTATGATACCAGGTTTTGGGGTTTGGTTTAGCTTCCGCATATGTATATATATTCCTATTATCTATTCTCTTCATCTTGTTCCCTTACTTTTGCTTATAAAACTGTTGTTCTGCTTATTTGTTAGATAGTAGCCCATTACTAACTATTCTGGGCTACGGGGATTGGTTTGCCTACTGGGGGGATTGTATGTGCCATCATGACCGAGAAATTGGGTCATGACAAGTATTTAGCACCGAGTTGGATAGGGTGAGATTACCCTTAGTCCCAGAACTACGTGCGACCATAGGTTCCCTCTGTGGCTTATGACAGGATACTGGTATGATAAGGTTCTAACCTTGGCCGGTTAGGACAACCTTTTTCGATGCAGGTGTATGACACTGGACTCCATGTAGCCTATCATGGTTTATGTCGGTTAAAAGAAACTCCCCTACAAAGATTTAACATATGCTTTTCTATTTCATGCTTTCAGCTTTAAGCTATGAGAATTACTTATGATATCTCTTTTATGCATGAACTCAGTTTTAATTACATTTTATGTATGCTTTTACCATATTTATGCATATCTAACATATTTAGTACATCCTATAGTACTGACGCACATTCTCACGCTACATCCTTTGATGATGCAGTTACAGGCTCCTTCCCTCAGACTCGTGGCTAGACATCTCCGGAGATCTAGTTTCCATTGGTGAGTCCTCATTATCCGAGGGCTAGTGTTAGACCTATCTCCATCATGTTTCTTCTTTGGATTACTGAGTTAGTTGGGGTACTGTACCATCAACTCTTTATGATAGTTTAGAGGCTTTTCATACATAGATTATATTCGGCAATGAGACTCATCTAGAACATACCACCTCAACATAGAAACATGGAAAACAGGGTGAACACTTGAAAGAGCGAGAGGCAAGGCTAACTGAGATGCTACCTCCCTAATACGACAAAGGATCTCAAAAGGCACGATGAACCTAGGGCTAAGCTTGCCCTTCCTCCCAAACCTCATCATGCTCTTTAAGGGCGATATACGAAGAAACACTCTATCACCTACCATAAACTCCATGTCTCAAACCCTTCGATCAATATAACTCTTCTGCCTACTCTATTCAATACAAAGACTCTCCTGAATCACTCGAACTCGATCCATAAATCACGTAACAAGTCGGTACCCCATAACCTAACCTCAAAAGCATCAAACCAACCTACTGGAGACTTGCACCGCCTACCATACAATGCCTTAAATAGAGCCTACTGAATATTAAAATAATAGATATTATTATACGCAAACTCTGCCAAGGCAGAAAACTGGTCCCACTGACCTCTGAAATCAATAACGATGGCCCGCAACATATCCTTTAGAACTTGGATAGTATGCTCTGACTGCCCATTATTCTATGGGTGAAAATCAGTGCTAAGCTCAACTCAGGTACCAACTCTCTCTGAATCGACCTCCAAAAACACAAAGTAAACTGAGTACCATGATCATAAATGATAGAAATAGGCACCCCATGCAAATGGACAATCTCACGGATGTAGATCTAAGCCAACCTCTCTGAACTATAAGAAGTTTGAATAGATAGAAAGTGAGAAGACTTTGTCAATCTATCCACGACAACCTAAATAACATTGAATCTCTGAAAGGTACGTGGAAAACCTACCACAAAGTCCATATCTATCCGCTCCCATTTCAACACAAGAATGGGTAGCCTCTAGGTCAAACCACCTGTCCTCTGGTGCTCGTACATCACTTGTGGATAGTTCAAGCACCTAGACACAAACTATGAGATATCGTGCTTCATCCCACACCACCAGTAGTGCTGCCTCAAGTCAAGATACATCTTAGCTGCCCTTGGATAAATGGAATACCTACAACAGTGAGCCTCCACCGTGATCAAGCTAACTAAATCTCTAACTCTAGGAACATAGATATGACCCTTAATCCTTAGAATAGTCTCTGGATCTAAGGTTGCCTTCTTAGCCTCGCCACTCATCACCTCATCACGAATGATCCTCAACTTTGCATCATCAAACTGTTGTGCCTAAATCTGCTATAACAATAAAGATCTATCCTCAATGCAAGCAAGAATATGTCCTGGCTCAGAAATGTCAAGTCTAACCAACCTGTTAGCTAAGGACTGGATGTACAAAGCTAAAGGTTGCTCCTCTGCTGCCAAGAACGCCAAACTCCCCATGCTCACTCCCTTCTGGCTCAAGGCATCTGCTACGGTATTTGCCTTGCCTGGGTGATAGAGAATAGAAATATCATAGTTCTTCAATAACTCCAATCACTTGCGCTGTCTCAAATTTAGTTCCTTCTGGCTGAAAATGTACTAAAGACTATGATGGTTGGTGAAGATCTCACAATGAATACCATAGAGGTAATGCCTCCAAATCTTAAGTGCGAAAACCACATCCACAAACTTCAAATCATGGGTGGGGTAGTTGCGCTCATGAACCTTCATCTATTTGGAAGCATAAGTAATAACTCAGCTCTGCTGCATCAATACACAACCCAAACCAACTCTACAATAGATAGTAAACCATTTCCCTCAACCGGTAGAGTAAGAATCAGAGCTGAAGTCAATAAGGCCTTGATCTTTAGAAAGCTTGACTCACACTCGTCAGACCACTGGAAAGGGACATTCGTCTGAGTCAATCTAGTCAAAGGCGCTGCTATAATAGAAAACCTCTCCATAAACCGTCTGTAGTAACCTACCAACCCCATGAAATTGCGAACCTCAATAGAAGAAGTAGGCCTAGCCCAATCACGAACTACTTCAATCTTCACCATATCCACGATAATCCTATCCTTGGAAACCACGTGCCCCAAGAATGCCATGGACTCAAGCCAAAACTCACACTTAGTGAATTTGGCATACAACTACATATCGGAAGGTCTTAAGCACAACTCTCAAATGCTACTCATGCTCCTCCCTACTCCTAGAATAGACCAAGATGTCATCGATGAACACTATAACAAATGAATCCAAGTAGGCTCTGAACACGCGGTTCATCAACTCCATAAATATGGCTGGGGCATTTGTCAACCTAAAAGACATGACCGGGAACTCATAACAGCTATATCAAGTCCTAAATGTAGTCTTTGGGATATCCATAGCCCTAATCCTCTATTGATGATAAACTGATCTAAAGTCTATTATAGAAAACACCATTGCACCCTGTAGATGGTCAAAAAAATCATCAATACGTAGCATTAGATCCTTGTTCTTGATGGTTACTTTATTCAGCTACTTGTAGTCAATACACATATGCAAGGAACCATCCTTCTTCTTCACAAATAGAACAGGATCACCCCACAGAGACACACTAGGCCTGATAAACCCCTTACTCAGAATATCTTTAAGCTTTTTCTTAAGCTCTCTTAACTTGGCAGGTGCCATCCGATATGGAAGAATAGAAACAGGTTGAGTGCTGGCTCAACATGAATACCAAAGTCGATATCATGATCAGGAGGAAGACCTAGTAGATCAGTAGAAAACACATTCGAATACTCATAAACCATATGAACTGACTTAATAGAAGGTGTGGCAGAACTAGTATCATGGACGTAAGAAACATATGCCAAGCACCCTTCCTAACCACCCGTTGGGCTCTCAAAAAATATTTAACTCCTTTTGGAACGTGGCTATCAGTACCCTTCCATACAATAGGAGGGAATACCATGCATATACAGAGTAACAGTCTTAGTGAATCAATCCAAGATCGCATGATAGGGAGATAGCCAATCCATGCCTAGAATCAGATCAAAGTCAACCATATCTAGCACAACTAGGTCTACCCATATGTTATACCCTAGAATAGTCACCATATAAGCCCGATACACATGATCCACCACTAAGAAATCTCCTACTGGGGTAGCTACACATATAGGCATAGACAATAAGTCACAAGTAGACTCCAGACGAGTGGCATAATAAGCAGATACATACAAAAATGTAGATCCTTGATCAAATAATGCAAAAGCTAACTGATGACAAACAAAAATTGTACTTATGATGACATCATCTGAAGCCTTAGCCTCTGGTTGGCCCAAAAATGTATGCACGTGTCTCTGTTATCCACGACCACCTGATATACCAGATTGAGGACCACCTTAAGTACCCTGAGGACAACCCCTACTACCTTGTGACCACCTCTGACCGGTGGCACTAGAGCCCTGGGATCTTGAACCTGCTGACCATGCTATCCAAAACATGAAACTGAGGGACAATCACTAGAATAGTGACCCAACACACCATACTTATAACAACCCCTACCAGCTGCGCTCTACTGAGATAACCCAGTTGAACCAGAATGACCACCATGGCCTATATACCTAGAGCGAGCACCTCATGATTTCTGAACCAAACTCTGGCTACCTTACCACTCTGACCCAAATAACCTGTCTGACTACTCTTTGTAATCAGTAACACTGCCTGAACGGGCCTACTAGGCTAAAATCACTGACGATGACCTCTACTGGAGAAACCCCTACCTCTCGATTGTGAACCACTGTAACCACCCTAATGGTGGGGCCTCTTGTCATTGCCTCTGTAGGCCTCATGATGAATATCATCAATACGGCGGGCATGATCAACAATAGTAAGAAATGTATCCCCTGAGGCCACCAACTACTTTGTATCCAAACGAAGTGGTAATGCCAACCCTCTAACAAATAGGTGAACTCGCTCGTGCTCTATTGCCGAAATCATAGTGGCATGTGTAGCCAACTCATGGAAATAGGACTCGTACTCAGAAACATACATAGAGCCTTGCCTTAACCTAGTGAACTTATCTCTCAGCCGCTCTCTCATGTTGTGCAGTACATACTTCTCCAAGAAAGCCTAAAAGAACTGAACCCAAGTCATCAGAGGTGACCCGACTATTCTACAAGCACTATATGATCTCCACCACTACTTTGTTAAACCATCCAACTAAGACATGATGTAATCAACCACATGTGACTCTACCAAGTTGAGGTTCTGTAACCTCTCCTAGCAACTAATCAAGAACTCATGAGCATCCTCTCCTGGAGCAGAAGAAAACCACAAATGACCCAACAAAATGAACCTACCAAGCATCTTCTGCTCATTAAAAGACATAACCAGCCTAGATGCAATAGGCTGAACAACTGTCAAAACTGGCAATACCTCTTAATGAGAGCCACAGTAGCAGGCTACACTCTAAAACCCTGTGCCGCTGCCTGGGCTGACGTCTGAGTCTCATCTCAAACCTGTGAGCCACTAGGAGTTCCAAGGAATGTCCTGGTCTACGATATTCCCTCTAAAAGTCCAAGAATCCTGACCAATGTATTATGTAGAACTGATAGCCACAAAACTTATCGGATGCTGGGCTGGACCCACATCCTCTGGTGCATACTCAATATCCTCTATCCCAATCGCTGGCTCTGGTGATGGTACTTTCTGGGCCTGAGCTGGTGCCGCAGCTTATGCCCTAGCTCGACCTCTATGTCGACTTTTGTCCTGTCCCCTAGCTGGGGCTCTAATTTTAAGGGGTAGACCTCACTGTCACCTGTTGTCGATCTTATCTGAACCATCCAAAAAAGAATGAAACAAATGATATTTTGAAGTTGATAGAGTCAAGGATGCACGATAAGGAAGCAACAAGATGAATTTTTTCCTAAGATTACCCTATAGCCTCCCGCAGATAGGATACTAACGTCATTGTACTGATCCGCAAGACTCTACTAGACACTTCCTTTTGTACTAGTAAGACTGGCGAACCTAAAGTTTTGATGCCATGCTGTCATTACCCAAAATCTAGCCATTCTGGCACCTATTATAAACCTCCAGTAAGTAATCCAAACCCATAAAGTGATGCTACAAATAAAGCTAAAATAGATAAAGTAGAAGTAAGCTAATAATAAGAGCGGTCCATAAGTGTAGATACATATAAAATGGTACAAAAATATACAACGATCCCAAAAGAGGCCTAGAAAGATGAAATCTATACATATGAACCAAACCCCAAACCTAGTGTCACCGAAACAAGAGCATCTACAGTACTGAAATAAGGCTATGCAGGGTACTACTGTCTACTAAAATACAAAATAATGATACTAAGTATGAGAAGGAAAATAGTAAATCTCTTAAAGCCAGGAGCTCACCACGGTCCAAACAACAATAACCCACGAATTAGTAGGCGGTCATAGAGGGTGGCTCGTACTTGGTACTACATCAGAAAAAGATACAAAAATTGTATGAGTATCAAAACATGGTTTACTCAGTAGGCATCATTGGCTGACAAAGCTCAGAATATAATATATGATACAAGAGGGGTAAAAGTAAACTAACTTTTGGGATCCACCTAAATTTAGTCATAACAGAGATAACCAAAAAGCATACGCTGGATGCAAGGTGAAGATAATAATAATAATGGTTATAATACACTCAAATATGCACACAAGAGAATGCAATGCATTATGGGATGCTATGATGCAATATTTGGCCAATGGAAGAAAGTAAAAATCCCAAAATGCAATTCGCGGGCCACCCTATAGGCTCCTCAAATCATCTTGTAGGCTACCCTTGGGCTCATCAACATATGCAATAAAAGTAAAACCCAATTGTGTTCTCTTCGGGCCACCCTCGGGCTCATCAACAGAAAGTAAACGGAGAAAAGATCTAAAATCATCCCTCGAATTGAGTATAAAAGGTGATACTTTCCTTTTTATTTCAAAAATAGTGAAAAATTCATAAATCTGTTGCATAACCTCAAAATTGTAGAAAAGTGGTACATATTTCTTTTTAAAACCATAAAGTCCATATTTTCCTTCAAACCATACTAATATCCATGTGTATGCATGTATGAATATATGCATGCTATCGCAAGAGAATACATGTATATGTATATATAAATATATATATCAAACAGGGCAAAATACCCTCCAAAAAAGAACCAACTGACCTAGAACTCTGTCTAATCCAAAGTTGTAGACTCTGGCCCATAAATACACAATAATTGGGAATAAAACACGGAAATAGAATGATAGCGTATATATCAATAGTAGACGCCTACCTTACCACATAATCCTCCTCAAACATATACTAAGGATTTTAGTCTAACCATGTCAAGGCTACAACCACCTAAACTAAGGATAAGTAGGATATTTCTATTCTACGATCCCGGAGATGGCCAGTAATTAAGGAAAAAGGGATTTAAGCCTAATCCTACCCTATAGCCTAAACTAACAATCATACAACTTATAAAATATAGAATCTAGTTGAGCTAAGTCTCAAGGAGGTGAACCATAACCTACCTTAAAGCGAATTGCAATTGCAAACCGTCACTGGGGAGCCTTTCCCTTTTAAAGTGCTTTAAAATACTACCACGCTATCATAAATATATTTTATGAGTCAAGACAAGAACAATGACACCCATATCAATAATTAGAATTTCAGGCCAAAAATTAGGTCAAAAATCAACCCTCTGGGACCGTCAACAAAACCAAAAACAAACTCCACAGTTATGCTCCCTACAAGGTAAGAGACACATGCCCCATATTCGAGTTAAAATGGAAGTGGTTTGGGACCTCAAATGGTCTAAAATGTTCACTTTGAAACAAATATGAACCATACAAATTTGAGCCCAAAATCAAAAATGAAAGATGGAATTAACGGCTAAACATGGAGAAGAACAAGAAAGGTAAAAATTCTACCTCAATTCCATAAGAAATCAACATGGAATGCTGCTTCTCTCTATAAACAGAGCTCTTTTCTAAAGGTGAAATGTTTTTCGACCCTTAGAAAAGAAGGAAGAAAGTTCATTAAATGGACAACGATGGTTGCTCATGTGGAAAAACCATCGCAGGGGCGATGCTGCAATGACAGAAAAAGGACCACATGAACAGAGGTCAACAAAAACCTCTAGCTCTACTGGAGCAACCATTTGACCGCAGGTGCAATACCGTAACAATGAAAAAAGCACACAGAAGCGTAGGTGGATGCACAGTGCACCCTCTGCAGGAGCATCTCCAGCTCTGCAGCTACGGCAAAAGCTCCACAGGAGCAGAGGCTGCCTATATCACCAGCCAAAATTTGAGCGACTGCTTCTCCATAAGCGTAGCTCTACTAGTGCAAGCCAAGATCTGCAAGAGCGGCTGCAGCAACACCAGTTGCACCATCTAAGTTTAACAACTCAACAAATCTCTAAATGGAGCCTCGGGATTCATTCAAAAACCCATGAATACAAATCAAACATACTATCCAGCTAGAAATGGCAATCCAGACTTAACGAACTCATCAAAATGACCAACATACGTCATCTTGATAAAATGTTGACCAAAGTCAATACTTCGTCGATTTTGCCTAAAAACCACCCAAGTACTCAAAATTAGTTTGTAAGCCTCAGAATCTAAACCAAAGGTCCCAATATCCTAAAATCTATATTCCAGAGCTAAAAGCGGTGAAAAAATTCTCATCCAATCCCATTTACTTTGAATGTTGACCAAAATCAAATATTTCAACTTTAAGAATTCCAAAATAGAGAAACTCTTCTAAAATTCAACAAAATACCTCGAGAAGCATGCCACCCCTCCCATCAAGTCAAACAAACTTTGAAAAAGCTATGGGAAGGGTCAAAATGATAAAAAAGCACAAAAATAAGAAAATAATCACGAGGGTCATTACATAAACTCTTTACCCTGAAAAAAGTACAGTTGAATTTTTTAGTAAGGATTAAAGGATGAGATGTTATGATTTGGTCGGGCATCAAAAACATAAGGTAGAATGATCTAAAGTAAATTAAGAGCAGTGTCAACTCTAAATAAAGCAAGAGCTAGTGGAGCCACATATGATGAAGATCACAGAAGATAGTAAGTAGACAGATTAAGGCCTAGCTAGAGCTTTTATGCTTGAAAGGATCTATAGACTGTTAGGCGATAATGAGTAGAGTAAAATTTTGATAAAGCTAAAAATGATTGACTAGTAGTCAGACAGTTGTAATTGTCTTGTTGTTATGTGTCTTTTTGAGATGATAATAACACGATCTTATATAGGGGTCAAGCTCCAATGGATAAATTTTATACATAAAATGTCTTAATTAACTTCTAATTAAAT
Source organism: Jaltomata sinuosa (assembly GCA_003996215.1). Taxonomy (NCBI): domain Eukaryota; kingdom Viridiplantae; phylum Streptophyta; class Magnoliopsida; order Solanales; family Solanaceae; genus Jaltomata; species Jaltomata sinuosa. The sequence goes on along the minus strand of QJPP01001205.1, from coordinate 540,003 downwards.
GCTATTAAATAATAAAGAAGTAACATTCGGTATTGTAAATGGATTGATTATATAATGACTGTCAATGACTAGTGTAAGCTAGTTGACTTTCTCCCAAGTTAAGATGTATTATCGATGTGATGTATGGACTTTCGTGGTGTAATGATGCGACCAAAGTCACCTTAAGGCCATTTATGAGAAGCCAAGCTCACGAACTTCAAACTTTGCAAGGGTCATTTGTAAAGAGGGATACAGTATAGCTTACATTGGTGCTATTCCAAGGAGTCCACATAATGTAAATCACCATAAAAAGTGGGTCAAGTCAAAGTTGAGCTTGTTAGGAGACTAAGAAGACCCTTATTATTCATTAAGGGTATTTTTGTAATAATGAGCTTAGACTATAAATAGTTTCCTTAGTTTATTTCATTGCTTAGTGTTTGTTGATTAATGAACCTATCTTCTCTTTGAGGGATTGTGAGCTTGGTAAAGCTTTTGTTAACTTTTGTTTAGAAATGGAGGTTGCAAGGTGAATCAATTCCCTTCAGTTCTTTATCATAGTTTAGGTTCTTGCTTTGGATTAATCAATTGAGGTCATAGACTTTAATGTAGTCTTTGGTTGCTTTTGATTTCCTTTCTTTTGTCTAATATCCTATTTTTTTTACTTATTTCTTTAGTTATAGTTTCCTTTAGTTTCTATCTTGCATCAAATTGTATCAAGATCTTGCATTAGATTTTTTCCCATAAATCTAGTCTTGCGATTTGATATTCAAAAGAAAAAGAATAAAAAATTCATCAGGAAAAAATCTGAAATTTTTTCTTGTCTGATATTTTGTTGTTGACACTAGATCCTTATTCTCTAGTGTCTTTTGAGTCAAAATCCAAAGTTTCATGTGTTTTCGAGTTTTGGAGAAGATTCGATTGTGGAAGGTTTTAAAGCCTTGAAGACTTAAATAAATTTCAAATGGGTCTTGTTGATTAAGGGTGTAATCGAGCTTAATAGTAATTGGAGTTTATTCTCTAGGTCAATGGGGAGCTAATCCTAAAAATTGAGGTTATTTGGTGAAGATTTGATGAAGGGTTTGTTTTTGGTGTTCTTGAAGATCTTCAAAGTATCCTTAAAGAAGAAGAAAACCAAAAGGTACATTTGATCTCAATCCCAAATCTAATTTTTGACAAAAAATGTTTGTTGGGCTCCATAAGTGGAATTTATTAGCTGGAAAAAATTGAAAAAAATACTAATTAATTTCCACGTGGACTGCCATATCAGCAGTCAGCTGCTATGCCAGCATCACGTCCATGCCAGTGCATCAGCCAAGTCCCAGACAACTACCAATGCATCCACTGACTTGTAGATCTTCCCCCCACTCAACCTTGCAAGCGCGTGATGCGCAAATTCAGAGAGGGGTACATTTTTAACACCCAAAATTGTGCTAAGTGTTTTGAAATTTTCAAGACCCCAAATTTTTTCTAAGTGTCAAATTTGTTTAGGTTCTTCTCCTACACTCATTTCTCTTTTGATTTCTCAACTACTTAACAATGAATTATCAATTTTAATTACTTGTTAAATAGTTCTTCATCTTTATCTCATTTGTTTAATGCTTACAACTAATTAACAAGTAATTCCTTCTACTTATTGTTACTTAGTTCTTGAGTCAAAAACAATTTTGTGCTATTTTCTTTCGTACTTTTCTCTTTTTAACCTCGTTGATAGTTTCTTGGCTCAAGTATCTACTTTTTAATTGAGACGCTCATTTTTTGACTGAAGACATATCTATTTTGACCAGGAGTAGCAATTGACACTCGCATACCACCATATTGAAACAAGAATCAACATTAGTTGAGCCAATTAGTGAGGCAATCAAAAGTGTGACAACACAATGATTGTGAGAGTTTATTTTGGTAATGCTAATGTTGATTGTTGTCTTTATTAAGTGTATTTTAGTCAGGTTAAATGGCAACGTGAGATGAATCTCAACATCCCATAGGAGGGGTTACATTAGAATCTATAATCGAAGTAATTCATTGCCTCTCCCATAAAATTGAGTCAGTGTAAGGTAGATTGGGAAATATTGAGGGACGCATTAACACATCACCTATTTATCCTTAAGCCTTCTATGAAAGTTCCACAAGTAACCTACCCAAAAATGCTTCTCATACTCTTACACCAACCATGACCCGCGAAATGTGCAATCCAACATAACTAGGAAATGCTCCACTTCCACACACTACTAGTCTACTACCAACCAAGCTCCACAAAATATCCTTCAACCATGCCAAGTACGATTTAACCAAGATCCTCCAAACCAAAATCTACCTACCAAGAATAAGAACATGAGTAAGATAACCATAAAGGGGAGGATGATGAGTATATTGGTGATGTTTATGATTTTCAAGCAAATAAACCGAAGGGACTAGGTAGACGACAAGCACGGGAAGGTACGCATGGTCAAGTTCTATAAAATGGAAGGATCGGGAGAAATCAAGCTCGAGTTAGGGACCAAGGAGGATATGGGGGATGAGATATGGGTATCATTCCATCAAAGTAAATCTTCCTACTTTCAAGAAAGGGAGCAATCCAAAGGCCTATCTTAACTAGAAGTTGCAATATGAATGGATTTTCCAAACTAATGATTTGACCAAAGCTAAGAAAGCCACATATGTCATTGCATAGTTTGAGGGATTTTCTTCAACGTGGTAGGATCTATGAGAAGCCTTTGGAGAGATCATATGGTGATGTCAACAATCCCATATAGTATTAATTGAAAGGGCTTATGAGAATCAAGTATGTGACAAAAAGGTATAAACAATAACAACTAATGAAGCTTTATAACTTGAATCAAGAGCACAAAAGTGTAGAGGAATACTATTTCAAGTCATGCTAATGAGGATCGAGTATGAAGGGGATCCTAATCATACCAAGACACATTTTAAGAGTGGGTTGAACAAAGAGACTTCTTCTAAAATTATCCTTTACAAGTTTGACTTTATTGATGATGTTGTAGAAGCAGCTATCAAAATTGAGAATAGTATCAAATAAGAGAAATTGGCCAAGTCAAAAGGGTTTTCAACTTCAACTTCTTGGAGAAAGAGCAAGGAAGGGGTTCATTCTCCATCTAATTGGTACAAAAGCAAGTAATTCAAGAATATTTTTAAAGGAAGGCCCTATTTGAGAAGAATGTGCCACAAGATGGAGGTAAAAAAAACCCAACCACTCATCCTAAAGGTTTTTATTGTTATAGATGCCAAGGGCAGGGTCATCGGATGTGTGTTGATAAGTTGGTAATGTACTAAGTTATTGAGCCTTTATTCATGAATTATTTTTATATTTTGATGTGAATTATAGGTACTTATCTTGATCCAGAGAAGAAAGCAAAGGAATTGAACCCAAAGAGCCAAAAAGATTTTAAAGTGCGAAGGTGATCGAAAAAGAGGAAGGAATTGTCAAGAAGTGTGAGCCGCACATCTCAAGATGTGGCCGCACCCTACTTTGCACTTCAGTCACATGGGCGGTGGAACTTTCTGCCTAGATAAAAAGAGACATGCGAGCCACATAAATACATAATGTAATTGCACGTGCCATCACACATCGATCACACCATTCTCGAAGGGTAATTTTATCCAAAGTTATGTGACGTATTTTAAAAGGTTCTAAAACCCATTTTGGGTTGTTTACCTGAGAGATAATTTAGTTGTTACTTTCCTGAAGGAAGATATTGAGAGTACACTCTTCTCTCTTCTTCTTCCCCAATGGAAAACACCATTTGTAAGGATTTTGAGCTTGTATTTGGAGCTTAGCTTTTAATATGAATGGAATATTGGGTAACCCATTTGGTATATCCTTTTGTTCCCTTAATATGAGTAGCTAAATCTTTTTCTAGGGGTATGTGCATGATGGATGTTTGAATTTGGGTATGGGTACTGATTAATTATGCTTATAATTGATTATTTAGTATAGTTCTATTGAATTCTTTAAGATTTAATTATAAAATTGATGGTTGCAAATATTGATTGAGTTTACTAATTTTATTATTGCTTGAAAGAGGAGTTCATAAATTAGGTAAGAATTCAATAGTGGGGATTTGTGCTTTCCATCATAGATTAAGGCTAGAAATAGTTTGATCAAAAGGAATTCCCATCTAAGAATCTAAGCTACAAATAGTATGATTTACCCATGTGTTAATTGATTATTTTATGGTAAAGTTATGGTACTTGAGCAAAGGCCATGGTACATATATTCAGAGGGTCAAAAAACTACCAAATATTGCTAGAACTAAGATACCCATACTATAATCGAAATTTTGCATGAATAATCAATTCCCTAACCCATTGTAGAACCCCATCAAAAGTATACCCCTAGTCTTCCTTCTCTTGATCATCAAATTATGTTTATAATTCTTCTCGTGTTGAAATTGCGATATTGTTAACTCCAGTCCCTTTTCCCCCAACTTTTACTTTTGTTGCTTGAACATTTACTCGCTTTAGTGATTATTATTCAATAATATATTGGCAAATCATTACTCCATTCTCTGTGGATATGACCCTAACATCCATTAGGTTTATTTATTATTTTGTATGACGATCTTTACCACCTCTTACGGGAGAGTGCTTTTGAATGTCATAAAAAATAACACCATTGTTGGGGAATGGTTCGTGATTTGCCATTTGATTGTCTTTTAGTTCACTTTTGTTGAGTGTTTGTTCTTTTTTACTCTTTTTTTTGTGGTTTGTGTTATTGAAAACAGGGTGCCCCCATGAGTCAAGTGGACGACCAAGAGAGTGTCTAGAGCTATATAGATGCGGACAATGAACCTGTGGTCCATGGTGCTATAGGTGCAATCTGCCTACCCCCAACCATTGGAAATGTCGTGTTCCATGTGATGAGCATTATGCTTTATTTGGTACAAATGAAAGGACTCTTTAGAGGAATGGCTCATCAAGACGCCAACCAGCATATCCGGAACATTGTTAAAATATACCAGCCTTTCAACATCAACAATATATCCCAAGTGTCAAGCTAACTCTGATTATTCCCTTTCTCCCTTACAGGGGAAGCAACGACATAGCTTGAGGAGCTCCCAGAGGGCTCTATTACAATATTGAAGGGACTTGTGAAAGCCTTCTTAGTGAGATTCTTTCCACCTTCTTGGATGATGTAACTAAGGGATGATATCACCAACTTTCGACAACTACCGGATGAGCCATTACATGAAGCATGACTAAGGTTCAAGAAAAAGCTTTTATTATGACCAAACCATCGGTTTCCAGACAATGTTCTCCTTCAAAGTTTCTATAGAGCTCTAGAATCTATGAACAAATCAGTGGTGAATAACATCATGGGTGGGACACTTATGGACCAAAACTATGGTCTCACTGCTGCCCTCTTAGATCGAATGCAAAAATCAATAAGGCGTGGCATACTAGATAAGCTGATGTCTCACCGTATGTTACTTCATCTATTATGATGAGTGAGATAAGGAGAAAGAAGGAGGAAATAGATGAGACCATGGACAAAATGATTATCTAAATCAATCTATTAGTCAAACCATTGATGGGAGCCTGCACCAAGAGTGCCAACATCGTGGGTACTTATTGGTTAAATGATCATGATAAAGTTGGTACTTATACATCGTGAGATGATGACTTTAGTTTTCTAGCAATGGGTTCTCGACACAGATATCAAGGTACCAACTAAGGTCCTTGGAGTTTGAGATACAAGAATCAAGGTTACAACCGAGATAAGGGAAATCAATAGAGAGACAGAGAGCAGGGTAGAGACCATGAAGGTTCATGGCGAGAACATGAGAAAGATGGTGATCGCTACAATCACCTTAATGCTAATCCTTATATGCCTCTACCAAAAGCCGATGTGTCTCCCTAGCAACCAATGGTGAGTAACCCTAGATATTCTAAGATTGAAGACATATTGTCTCAAGTATTGAAAAGAGTTGAATTGATAGATAGCGGGGTAAAAGATTTATAAAGTGAGGTATCCACTCTTAATCAAACTGTGAGTTCCCATTCAGCCTCTATCAATCATTTAGAGGCTCAAATGAACAATCTTTCTTCTCAAATGAACCTATTTATAAAAGGTACTCTTCAAGTTACACTCAAATCTGAAAAATAATGGCTATGTGATGGAAATTATGACTCGAAGTGGAAGAATGCTTAGTGATGTGAGGAAACCAACCATGGTAGTCATGAGGGAGAAAGATGACAAGACAGAAGAGGAAGTGATGATCGAGAAAAATAATAATGAGAATCCAAATATTGGGGTGAAGCTTAGTGTACCAAATGTGATTGTTGATGATGCTAGACCACATGAGCAAAGGGACAAGACTGATTGTCCTCCTTAAATTGCTATTGATATTGAGGAGGGATACCCGATTGTGCCAAATCCATTACCTAATGGCCCTCCTCTGTATCCTTAGAGGTTATTCAAGAAAATGGAAGATAAGCAATTGAAGAAGTTTGTAGACATGTTCAACAAAGTATCCATCAATATTCCTTTGGTTGACGTTCTTAAGCAAATATCGGGTTATGCTAATTTTATGAATGAGTTGCTAAAGGAAAAGCGGGTGATTTATGTGGGGATGGTTGAAGTGTCCCATAGTTGTAGGTGTTGTCATGATGAGCAATATAGCTCCTAAATAGAAGGATCCGGGAAATTTTACCATGCCTTGTACCATTAGGGTATTCGTGTTTAGAAAGGCCTTGTGTGACCTCAGGGCAAGTATCAACTTGATGCCCCTTGTGATTTTCAGAAACTTAGGCTTAGGTACTCCTAGGCCTATGCCAATGAGGTTAATAATGGATGATCATTCAATTAAATGCCCGATGGGGATATTGTTTGACATGTTGGTGAAGGTAGACAAGTTCATCTTATTGGTTGATTTTGTGGTCTTGAATTGCAATGTTAATCTTGAGGTGCCCATCATATTAAGGCGACCACTTTTGGCCACCAGAAGGGCTCTTATTGATATGAAAGTAGGGAAGCTTAAGTTTCATGTGGGGAGTGAAGAAGTCATATTCAACATGTGCCAACCTACTACACTGTCGAATGAATATAGGGTTGTGTCTGTGATTACTACCGGGGGTAAGTTGGGTTAAGCCTTGGTGAATGTGAGATGAAGGAAGAGACCGTATCTATGATGTTGTCAACTTTTCAACAAGATGAAATGGTGAGGATTTTAAGGAAGCACTTTCATCACTTTGGATGGGACCACGCTAATCAGATCGGCATGCTACCAAGAAATGATTTAAATTTATGGTACTATCGTCGAGCTATGATATTAAATCAAGCACTTCTTGGTAGGCAACACAAGTGTTTTTATTTTATTTCTTTTACCTTTTGTTGCTTTTGGTTTGTTTTAGGAATGCATGGAGATGGAAAAATGACTAAGTGAAAGAAAAATATCGGAAGACATGTGGTTCACACACCCTATTGTACAGCTGCATGTGGCATAACACACATAATTAGAAAGTTGGGAGAAAAAAAGAAATTACCAAAGTGATTTGCAATCTGAGGTGCAAATTGCACCTCCAATTTATGCATCGCACGTCTATCGCATGCCAAAATAGAAAGTTGGGCAAGTTTTGGGCTCAACATTATCATGTGCAAAGTGACGTGCGAGACGCACATTGTCATGTGTGAATCGCACATTGTGGCGCACAAGTAGGTAAGTTTTAAAAATTGTTGACCTACCCATTGACCAACTCAACCCAGATTGGTTACCTGCATCTTCTCCATTTCTTTTTTCTCTATAAACTTTCACCCCCACCTTCTTTTCTTTCATAACTCTCCTAAATCCTCCATTACTCTCTCCCAAAACCCTCCAAATCCTCCAAACTTTCCCCAAAATCTTCTTTTCTCTCACTAATACTCCTTCACCACTATTAAACAATCATGCCGGCCCTTCTTTTTCCAGTCAAAAGGTTAGGTCATTATTGTTAGGTACTAAAAGCTTGAAGTTTTGCTTTTTTACTCTCTCATCTTTGCTTATGGTAAGTTACCCAACGTTAAATCCATCTTTATAAGTAGACTGGGAACACTTATTGTGAAGCATACTAGTTTAATCCTCCATGTTGATTTTAGGTCAGATTTGATTTTTGGGACCCTAATTTTGGGATATATTATTGATTTTGCTTGAGAAAAACATGGTAGATCTTGATTTTAGGTTGATGCATGTAACTTGTGTTGATTTTAAGCCCTGAATTATGTGTTTTTGGGTGAAATCTGAGTAACCCACTTGAGTTGATGCATGATTTTAGCCCAATAATAGATTGAGTGATGTCATTCTTAAGGAAAAATCATCATCTTTTCAAGGTTTTGGTTTAATAATATTGTGTGGGAAGAAATTGCATATGTACCACTGTGCCTTTGGGTTATTTAAATTCCGTATAATTTTTTGGTGAGTGCTTTGGTTGAGGAGAGTGAATTATTGTATGATTGAATTTGCCTAATTGCATTTAATGAAGGATGGATGTTCCCAATGATAGATAGGGTAACGTCCTTCTTAAGGGAAGTCGTTAAGGAAATCTTTTGTAATATGTGGGTCTTGATTGTGTTTGAAGTTTTCTAGGGAAGTTTGAGTACCCATATAACTAGGTTTTTGGTCAATTCATGCTTAAGCCCTGTTAAAATTATTGTTCATCACCTTGGTTGCATGTGAATTCCACATGTATTGCTCTGTGAGTCACATACATAACACACATGAAAACAAGGAATTAAAAAAAATTCATATTGTTTACTTGTGCGTTTCGCATGCGATGCACAGATCTCCACCTGCAAAATGCACTAGGCATCGCATGCTTGTGCTAAGTGTCCTAGTTCACTATTTTGAAGGGTGAAGGTATGTGCTACATGCACAATGGCTGAGGCGAGTCACATATGCCATCGCACCCTTGATCCATTTGTGCCCAGGTTTTTTCTAGCGTGGGAGAAGCCACATGTGACATGTACATCTCCACGTGTAGCTCACATGTGACTCGCACATACCGGTAGTCACTTGGTGTCTTTTTATTCTCCTATGCATTTGATTTCTTTATTACTTCATAGTTTCTATAAAAATTAATGCATTGTTCCTGACACTAACATCCATTTGCAGGAATATGACTTCTTTTATGCACTGTTCAAAAAGACATGCCGACAATCAAGCTTCAACATCGAAAAATCTAGTTGTCCCTGTGCAAAATGAGGAACCATATGAGTTACAAATTTGGTTTGGACTTGAGAGGATGGAAGCCTACTATCTTAAGTTTTATGATAAGCGATCTTTCTTGGAAGAAGCTGGGTTTGATATAGAATCCTTCAAAGATGAGTTCCCAAATATAGTCAAGCAGTTCGATGAAAGGGACTAGGAGGAATTTACTAAAGCTCCTGTCCTTTCTTCCTTGAATTGATATGAGAGTTTTATGCTTCTTACCAGACCAGGCAAGACATCCTAAAGCACAAAGCTCCAGCAAGCACGATAACATGCCTCCATTTAGTGTTAGTGAGGGGCAAAGAGGTTGATAATAGCCCTGAAGTCATTAATTCTATCGGATGGGATGAAAAATCAAGAACGGCATCAATATATACTCAATGCATAGATAAAAAAGCCAACCAATATTCTTGGGTAACTAGTGTCATCACCGAGGGGAATCCCATTTGGGCAGTTTCAAAGAGACATATCTTTCTCCAAGATCTTAAGTTTGAGGCTCGGATGTGGTTGGATTTTGTATGCATATGGCTTATTCCAACTCACCACATCACCAAGGTTACTATCGAGGTGACTATTCTCATTGCATGCATCATGTCCACCATTCAAATCAACGAAGGGGAAATCATCGCACAACAATTTAAGAAAAGAGCTAGCCATGATTTCACTTACATGGCCTTTCCTATTCTAATATGTAATTTGTGTTTACGGGCACAATGTCCTCTATTTTGTCTATTGGAAAAAAATTGCCGAGCTAAGGGCATGATATCTTTGGACACAAAGTGGGACAAAGATGCTCCGCACGTCAAGAGAGATGCCTATCTAAAAATCCAAATGCACCGGCAGGTACGGAGCACACTGAATTTATTACACACAATAAATTGGAATATCCATCTCCTGCCCCTGGGGTGCCAGGTGCCACCCACACTGTTCTCCAAGCCACTCTAGTTTCAGGTGGTTTACTCCAACTTTCTTACCCTTTTCACCATAATGAGAAGCGGTTGCACAAGTTGGCTAGGGACATTTCGTGCATGATTCAATCTGCGATCAAGTCAGCTTTAAAAATAGTATGCAATAACTTGCATAAACTGTGCACCAGGGTTGACATAGTGGAGCAGGATGTTGGATCACTCTAAAAAATAGTACCTCAGTCCATACCAAAAATTCCACACTTGGACCTCAACCTACCAGCTCCTGACTCTATATCACCTCAAAGGACTAGGAGTCTGCTAGATGATTGGTAGGTGGATGAAACCCCACAGACTGCTTTGTCCCCATCTGATATCCAACAAGTAAGCCCGCCAGATAAATATGTCGTGATGGCACAAGAACCACCAATGCAAGTGCACCCCTTGTCTCACATGGCCACTAGAGATCCTCAGACTAGACCCAGTTGGGCTACCCCACCACCTTTATATCATGAGCTGATGACACTCCCTGATAAGTGGGAAATTCTGGATCATTCTACCTCCTTCAGGTTTGGTGGGACCTATCGATTCCTTTGGTGGATGGATTTCAGATTGAGCCAGAGCATTCATACATCCCTCCAACATCACCACCTCGCCCCCAAGAACCGACCACTGAGTTTATTCATGAAGACATTGTCATCAACATTAGATCCATCAGGGAGTTCTTGCACTTCATATCTTTGTATAAATTTTGCGCATTAGGGGTGTAATTAGTATTTAAGCCACTGTGAGGCATGCCTAAATATTCATTTATGGATGTTGTGTTCTTAATTATGCCCTTGTCGGGCTTGATTTATCATATTGATATTTTGAATATGAATGCCGGGTTGGCCCTACACGATCTATTATTTCACTACCCATGCCTTGCAAACGTGCTTAGTGTCTATGCCAAGGCTTGTTTTCCATTGATCCAAGAGCGCTTTAATTTTGGTTTCCTTGTCAATAGTAGCATAGTTGAATAAACTCCAAAGGTTTTCTTCATACCACAGTTCTTTTCCAAGGAACAATTATTGCTTTCGTTTATTTCTTTTATTTATTTTTGTGTCGAACCGGGTTGGTGTTTTTCTATGATAGATTGAGAGGCAACTTTCTTAAGGGAAAATGCCAAGTTTTAATGTTAAATTGAGTTTGTGTTTCACTTCTCTCAAAATGGGCCCACCATAAAATTTTCTTGGCAAGAAGTTTTGCAAATTAAAAGAAATAGGGGGAAAATGATTTTTCTTAAGCATGCTCTTGTCATGACTTGCACATTCCCCATTAGGCTTGATAGATTCACAAAACAGGGTGTAAAAGAACTCAGAATAGCTTGTCAAAAGTCATTTTTCCCAATTAATTGTGAGACTAATTTGTGAAATTCTTGTGTTGTGATGCCTTGTGTGGTAACGTTTTACTTTGTTCTTGTGTACATGTATTGTCTAGAACTTTCCCCGAATGTAATTCAAGGCAAAATCCTAAATGTCACTGAGCTTGGAAGATAACCTTTGGCCCTTTTTGAATAGTCACTTCACCCTAATTGACTTCCCTTTACATTGATCCTAGTGAGCCCCCTTGAGCTTGTGACCTCTCTTTGGAACCTTGTTAGACACCTTGATCCTTTTTGGAAGCTCGATTTTTACACCCATCCTCCCTAATAGCTCAAAAGTTAAATATAGGCTAAAAGCCTAAGTTTGGGGGGGGGGGATTGAAACAATAATATAAGCAAAGGCCTAAGTTTGGGGGTGTATGTACAAAGTGTGAAAAAGAATAAGGATGCATTTCAATGCAAGGTAGCACCATATGCTTAAAATTAAAATTGCTTCCAAATGTCCAATGAAATGAGCAAAATGAGAAGAAAGGAAGAAATTGGTGCTACCAAGTGAAGGTAATTAAAGGATGTGGAATGATCAAGTTAGGGAAACTTGGGTTGTGAGAGGGAGAAATAAGGTGAAGTTAATATTTGAAAATGTAAGTGGTGTTCTAAATGATCACAAGGAGAGTTAGGGAGGTTTAGTCACTTGAGCCAAATGCAATCCTTACCTTAACCTTAGACAACATCATAACCCATAAGTGATTAGTTATTTCAAGCTTGATAACTCTATATTGGTGGCAAATTACATGACGGGCAAGCCTATGGTTCAATGCGGGTGCACTCAAACTTCTTTGAGAGAGTGAGAGTGTCTTTGGTTTTCTTATAATCCCTTTTTAATATGAATTTCATGATTGTGAGTGGGATTCTCTCTTTTGATGAGTGGCATCGCACACTTGAAATGAATGATGAAGTCTCTACTTAAATTGAGAGGAAAAAATGAGACAAGTTGTGTGGCAAATCTCGAGGCAAACCTTGAAGGTATGAATTGAGAAGCTTGATAATCTTGTTTTGAATGACAGATCCCCTACTTTTGAATAAGAAATGAAATCCTTTTGATGAACATTTTAAAATGAGCACTTGCCTTTAGAATATGGTGATACCAATAGTTATGAGCATAGTAGTTGAGTCTTTTTGTTTTGAGTCTTTTGTTTGTTATTTTCTTAGGTTTTAGAGTTTATATAATATTGTGTGCATCCTTTGTATTTCGATAACCTATTTTATTCCTTATCTTGTGAGTGTCTTGCTTGAAGACAAGCAATAGTTCATGTTTGGGGGTTTGATAAGTTGGTAATATACTAACTTATTGAGCCTTTATTCATAAATTATTGCCTTGTTTGGATGAGTATTAAAGGTACTTATTGCCTCTATTGATGTAAATGCAGGTATTCTTTATCCAGCAAAGAAAGCAAAGAAATTGAACCCAAAGAGACAAAAAGAAGTTAAAGTGTGAAGGTGATCAGTAAAGAGGAAGGAATTGTCAAGCGTTGCGAGCCACACATTTCAAGATGTGGCCGCACCCCACTTTGCACTTGAGTTTCATAGGCGGTGGAACTTTCTTCCTAGAGAAAAAGAGACACGTGAGCCGCACAATGTAGGGTGCAATCGCACGTGCCATCACACGTGAATTGCACCAGCCCCAAAGGGAATTTTTATCCAAAGTCATGTGACGTATTTAGGAAGGTTCTAAAACCCATTTTGGGGTGTGTACCTGAGATACAATTCATTTTTTACTTTCCCTAAAGAATATATTGAGAGTACACTCTTCTCTCTTCTTCTTCCCCAATTTAAAACACCATTTGTACAGATTTTGAGCTTAGCTTTTAATATGAATGGAATTTTGGCTAACCCATTTGGTATATCCTATTGTTCTCTTAATATGAGTGGTTAAATACTTTTCTATGGGTATTGATTAATTGTTCTTATAATGGATTATTTAGTATGGGTCTATTGAATTCTTCAAGGTATAATTATAAAATTAATGGTTGCAAACATTAATTGAGTTTACTAATTTTGTTCTTGCTTAAAAGAGGAGTTCATAAATTGGGTAAGAATTCAGTAGTGGAAATTTGGGATTTCCACCATAGATTAAGGCTAAAAATAGCTTGATCGAAGGGAATTTCCATCTCAGAATCTAAGCTACAAGTAATGTGATTTACCCAAGTGTTAATTGGTTGTTTTATGGTAAAAGTTATGGTGCTTGAGAAATGGCCATGGTATATATATTTTGAGGGTCAAAAGACTACCAAATATAGCTATAACCAAGCTACCCATACCTATAATTGAAAGTTCACATAAATAATCAATTCCCTAACCCATTGTAGAACCCCATCAGAAGCATACCCCTAGTCTTCCTTCTCTTGATCATCAAATTATGTTTATGATTGTTCTCGTATTGAAATTGTGATATTGTTAACTCCCAATCCTTTTCCCCCCACCTTTTATTTTTGTTGCTTGAACATTTACTCGCTTTAATGATTGTTATTCAATAATTTATTGGCGAATCATTACTCAATTCTCCATGGATATGACCCCGATATCTGTTGAGTTTATTTATTATTTTGTAAGAAGATAGTTACCATCTCCTACGGGAAAGTACTTTTGAACATCATCAAGTGTAAGTCCCAATCGAAGAGTGAGTGTGCTTAGAATAGGGGAACCTTACTTGAAGATGTGGAGGAACAAGAGGGAGGGAAAGAATAATATGTCTAAGAGAATGATGATTTTGGGGGGTTTGACGAGGGAGATCAAGACCCTCATAAAGGGGAGATTACGAGTCCCACTAGGTTGATAAGAAGGGTTTTAGTGGTAGAGGATTTGCCTTAACAAGGGGAGCTTACCATGCCAAACTATGTGGTGAGGAAGGTTATGATTAGTAAAGTTATGGATTATCCAAGCCAAAGAGAAAAACTCTTCCACTCCAAGTGTCTCATCAAGGAGAATGTATATTCATTGATAATTGATAGTAGAAGTTGTGCCAATATTGTTAGTACCACTTTGGTGGACTTTTTTAAACTTCCCATATCCAAGCATGCTCATCCATAAAAGCTCCAATGGCTAAGTGAATGTGTAGAATTGAAGGTACACCAGCAAGTCTTAATCAAGTTCAAAATTGGGGACTATCAAGATGAGATCCTGTGTGATGTAGTTCCTAAGCAAGCCTGTCATGTTTTAATTGGAAGGCCTTAGCAATATGACTATTTTGCAAATCATGATGGGAGGAACAATATGTATTCACTTTTGTTGAATGGGAATAATATATTCTTCATCCTACATCACATTTGCAAGTTAGTAGGGTCTATCAAAATATGAAGGAGTTGAGGGGAAAACCACAAGGGTGAGGGGGGAAAGTGTGATGATGTGGTTGCCAATAAGGGAAAAAATGAGGGAGCCCAAGGGAAGTGAAAAGGTGGTATTATTGACAAACTACAAGGAAATTTGTGAGGAGATTTGATAAACAAAGGCCAATACTCCTTATCACTCATAGGGATTACGTTTTGCAAACTAATAACTCTACTTCTTCTTTACCAAATCCTATTTCTTCTCTTTTGCAGGATGTTGAGGACATATTTCCAAAAGAGCTTTTGAGTGATAGACCCCTCTTAGGGGAATTGAGCATCAAATTGAGTTTGTATATGGTTCACAATTACCAAACAAGGCGTCTTACAGGAGAAACCTAGAGGATAAAAAGGAGCTTCAAAGGAAAGTTGAGGATCTCCTCAACAAAGGGAATGCGAAAGAGATCATGAGTCCATGTGACATTTCAGTTATCTTGGTTTCAAAGAAGGATGGAACATAGAGCATATGTTTTGATTGTCGATTCATCAACAAAATCAAGATAAAATATCATTATCCCATACCTAGACTTGATGACATGCTAGATGAGTTAAATGGTTCATGTGTTTTTAAAAAAAATGATCTTAGGAGTAGTAACCATCAAATTTGGATGAACCCCATATATGAATGAAAATTGATATTCAAGACCAAATTTGGTCTATATGAATGGATGGTGATGCCTTTTGGTCACACCAATGCTTCTAGAATTTTCATGAGTCTAATAAATCATGTAATGAAGCCTTTAATAGGCAAATTTGTGGTTGTTTATTTTGATGATATCTTAGTTTATAGTAAGACCATAAATGAGCACGTTGAGCATTTGTGGTGTGTCTTTGGTGTGCTTAGGAAAGAGCAACTTTATGCTAATCTTGAAAAATGTTCCTTTTGTGTTGATAAAATTGTGTTCTTTGGTTTTGTTGTGAGCTCAAGGAGCGTTGATGTTGATGAATTTAAGATAGACTCTATTAAAAATTGGCCAATCCCAAAATCCATAAGCGATGTTAGAAGCTTTCATGGATTGGTTGTTTCTATAGGTGGTTTGTCAAAGGGTTTAATACTATAGCCGCTCCCTTGACTGAGGTAATCCTGAAGGATAAGCCTTTTAAGTGGGGGGTGAGGAGCAAGCAAAGGCCTTTGAGACCTTGAAATCCATTCTTATCTTTGATCCCTTGTTACAATTTCCCGACTTTGAGAAGATGTTTGAAGTTGAATGTGATGCTAGTAAAGTAGGCGTTGGAGCCTTCTTAATGCAAGACCAAAAACCCATTGCTTATTTTAGTGAAAAGCTTAAAGGTGCAACTTTGAACTATTCTACTTATGATCTTGAATTGTATGCTTTAGTTAGAGCTTTGGGCAATTGACATCATCAATTGTGGCCCAAAGAATTAGTCATTTAGACTGATCATGAGTCCTTAAAACATCTTTAGGCCCAAGAAAAGTTGAACAAAAGGCATGCCAAGAGGGTTGAATTTCTTAAAACTTTCCCTTTATCATCCAATACAAAAAGGGAAAGGATAATGTGGTGGCTGATGCCTTTGTAACACCCCAGAATCTAAACCAACTATTGTACAACACTCATCAGGAAAAAATGCAAAAAACATCAAGTTTCTAGAAACCATGGTAAAGATCACGAACTGTAGTCTAGAAACATAACCCATGAATCTCACCCGTGGCCAGATCTCCAGTTTTGGTCCCCCTTGAGTCTACGGGTAACTTCACGGACTGTGGTTTGAAACCACGAACCTTCTTGTCACTCGTGGAATTGGTCAGCAAAGAGGGGTCAATTTCCTACCTCAAAACCATGGATGGGACCACGGACCATAGTTTAAAACCACGATTCACCCTGTAAACTATGGTTCCTATTTATCATAGGAATCTCATTTCAGGGCCGAGACACCACGACTCAGACAATGAGCCATAGTTCAAGATCATGGTCCATCTTGTGACTCATGGAATCATAATACTAGAGAACCCTCAACTTATGGTCTAAAAACCACGGGTTCAACAATGGACCATCATTCAGAACCATGGTCCATCTTGTGACTCATGGAATCAGCAAATCAGGGGACCCCTAGAACTTAGGGACACAACCACAGATCAGTGGACAACCCATCATTCAGGACCACAGTTCATTGACCAATTCGTGGTTTGACATTCCGAGAATTTGATCTGCTTTCTTTTAATTAATTTAGGGGCATTCCAGTATTTTTCCTACCCTTTTTAACTCCCATCCTTAGTCTTTTTGGGGGTATTTAAAGGGATTTTCACTCTTATTTCACCATTCTCACAAAACTAATTAGTACTTAGCAAAATTTGGAGAAAAGAAATGCTGCTTCCTCTCAAGAACAAGCAGAAGGGTTTTGTCAAGTTCAGGCTTCAATCCCAGGATTTACTCCATAGATTCTCTTCCAGGTATGTGGGATTTCATCAATGGGTGCCTTTCACCCTTTGAGTCTCTAGATTCAGTCTAGTTCTTCAGTTTTCAATTAGATCTTCAGACCTAGGGTTCCTAAACCTTATGAAACCATTGCAATTCGGATTTTATTGATTGTATGAAATTCATTACATGTTTTCTTGGGAACCTAGGATAGCCATACATACAAAATGTAACACCCCGTACCTTTCAAAACCCATGTGACTAAGTTAATATCGATGAAGGTATTTGAGCTCGAGATTGTTAAGGGGTACTTTGGCCTAGAATTTGAAATGGTAAAATGTATATAAGTGTTAAGTTAAATTATAAGGATGAGGGTTTTGAAAATGATATAAAACAAGTGAGGTACTTGCTCGACTTATCTATGCTCTTAGGTGACAATTAGGTGCATCACCTACCTACGCTAACGAACAAAGTTCCGAGGGCCGATTACGGGCAGCAACACCATGGATTATTAGACCTAATGGTAGCCCAAATGAAGCATACAGTTGTCCCATCAAAGCACAACCAAATCTGGCCCAAACAACTACAAAAGGTAGCCACAAATATTGACCACATTTTGACCCAAGAGAAGCCCAAAATCAGCCACAAAACTTAACCCTTTTGAGGCCCAAGCAATGGGTAATTTTGGCCCAAGTTTCTTGACCCATTTTGGCCCAAATATACTCAAAGCACAGCGGAATCCTCACTTATGACAGAGGTAAAGGAAAGACAATATGATGATCCAGAATTAGTAAGATTGAGGGATAAAATTTCACAACAGAAGCAACCACTAATAGAGCTTAAGGAAGATGGGGTTCTGAGATATCAAGGTCGTCTATGTGTACCTAACGTCGGGGAGCTTCGGGAGAAAATTTTGGCAGAAGTTCACTATTTCCGCTATTCAATCCATCCCGGAGCGACGAAGATGTATCATGATATTCGACAGATTTATTGGTGGAATAATATGAAGAGAAATATTGCAGAGTTTGTAGCCCAATGTTCGAATTGTCAACAGGTAAAAATTGAACACCAGAGACCCGGAGGTCTAACTCAAAGTATAGTGATACTTACCTTGAAATGGGAGGTGATCAACATGGACTTTATTATAGGCTTACCCCGTACTTATCGAAAGTATGATTCCATATGGGTGATCGTAGATAGACTTACAAAATCAGCTCACTTTTTGCAAGTCAGGACAACTTATACTACTGAAGATTATGCCAAGTTGTATATTAGTGAAATGGTTAGAGTTCATGGTGTCCCAATTTCTATTATTTCAGATAGGGGTGCTCAGTTTACAGCAAAATTCTGGAGGTCTTTCTAGAGAGGCTTAGGTACTCAAATAAGTCTCAGTACAGATTTTCATCCACAAACAGATGGACAAGATGAACGCACTATTCAAACACTCGAAGATATGCTAAGAGCTTGTGTACTAGATTTTAAAGGGAGTTGGGATGACCATTTGCCACTAATTGAGTTTGCCTATAATAATATCTTCCATGAAAGCATTCAAAAAGCTCTTTATGAGGCTTTATACGGACGAAAGTGTAGATCACCGATTGGATGGTTTGAAATTGGAGAAGCAGGATTATTAGGGCCAGACCTAGTTAATCAGGCAATGGAGAAGGTGAAGCTAATCCGAGAAAGATTACTAACATCCCAGAGTAGGCAGAAATCATATGCAGATGTGCGACGTCGGGATTTGGAATTTAATATTAGTGATTGGGTTTTCCTAAAGGTTTTTCCCTTGAAAGGCGTTATGCGATTTTGTAAAAAGGGAAAGCTTAGCCCAAGATATATTGGACCATACAGGATCATTCGAAGGGTAGGAAAAGTGGCATATGAGCTAGATTTACACACGGAATTGGAGACAGTCCATCCTGTATTTCATGTATCGATGCTACGAAGGTGCATAGGAGAGACTTCACGTATTATGCCTATCAAAGATGTTAAACTTTCTGAAGACTTATCCTATAAGGAAGTACAAAATTCTATCCTAGATCGTCAAGTTAGGAAGCTCAGAACCAAAGAAGTAGCCTCAATAAAGGTGTTATGGAGAAATAATAATATCGAGGAAATGACGTGGGAAGCCGAGGAAGAAATGAGGAAAAAGCATCCCCAGTTATTTATGACTTGAAGATAGTATAGAGGTAAGTCATATTCATATGTTCTTGATACTCTTCCTACTATGCAAATATGATCAGGTTTGAACATGTGAAAATGATTACATTTAATTGTATATAGTTGTATCGCCCTGTGAGGCATCGTGCTGGACTTTTGCCGAGTTTCAGGTTTTTGGATAGTCCCAATTATAAAGGAAACTCTGCCAAAATTTCAAAAAAATCCTAAGGGACTAGAGCTCTATATGCATTACCCTCATTCGAGGACGAATGATTCTAAGGGGGGAAGGATGTAACACCCCGTACCATTCAAAACCCATGTGACTAAGTAAATATCGACGAAGGTATTTGAGTTCGAGATTGTGAAGGGGTACTTTGGCCTAGAATTTGAAATGGTCAAAAGGGTTTTGAAAATGATATAAAACAAGTGAGGTACTTGCTCGACTTATCTATACTCTTAGGTGACAAGTAGGTGCAT
Source organism: Jaltomata sinuosa (assembly GCA_003996215.1). Lineage (NCBI taxonomy): Eukaryota > Viridiplantae > Streptophyta > Magnoliopsida > Solanales > Solanaceae > Jaltomata > Jaltomata sinuosa. The sequence continues at coordinate 520,164 of QJPP01001205.1, read as the reverse complement.
CACCTACCTACGCTAACGAACTAAGTTCCGAGGGCTGATTACGGGCAGCAACACCATGGATTATTAGACCTAATGGTAGCCAAAATGAAGCTTAAAGTTGTCCCATCAAAGAACAACCAAATCTGGCCCAAACAACTACAAAAGGTAGCCACCAATATTGACAACATTTTGACCCAAGAGAAGCCCAAAATCAGCCACAAAACTTAACCCTTTTGAGGCCCAAGCAAAGGGTAATTTTGGCCCAAGTTTCTTGACCCATTTTGGCCCAAATATACTCAAACAATTCGGCCAAAAATGTCCCTTTATATAGAACTTTTGTTGATCAATATTGATCACAAAAAGCTGGAAAAATTCTCTCTTAACTCCTTTCCTTTTGGCAGCCCTTCTCTCTCTTTAGGGTTCTAAGAAGATCAAGATTCATTCAAGCTTAAGGTGAGTTAAACAACTTTTTATCTTGGTATTAATCTACTACATATAGCTAGGGTATCCTATTGTAAGAAAGACATGAACTATGGCAGCCCCTTTCTTAAGATTTAACACATAGAAATTGTGTAACAATTAAGAGATTTCTTCTTCTCTTGTTGGTGTATGTGTAGGGGTACTTAAGCTTTTCAAGGCATCAATAAAAATAGGATAAAACACACCTTCAAGTGTGGTAATTACTCTGCCCATAATCATATTTTTGGATTGAAGTTCGGATGGACAATTGTTGTTGAATTGTTGTTAAGAACTCACGGGACGACGATCGGAAGCCGTGGTTTCAATGTGTTGCTATTGTATTTCAGCATGGTGAGTTGTGTAGGGGCTGTTTGATGTGTTTTGTATTATTGGAGGCAGTAGGTTGGTGTGTGTGTGATGTGTATTAGACAGGGGAGAAAGGTGTGACGATACACCTTTAATTAATGCAAAATACGTAAATCTGCCCGGGAAATGTTTAGCTACTGTTTTGGAAAGGTTGCATCAGGTTTAAGATCTAATATTAGCTTCATTATACCCTTGTGTTGTAGATTAACTTAATAAAGGAAATCCCAAGTTCTGGTAAGCACAATCTTCGGAAGGAATGAGGTATGTTAAGGCTTCTTTATTCCTTATCGGCATGAATCTAGAAATAGAACTCTAAATCTCCGAAAGAAGGAATTTGAGTATTATGCTATAAGAGAGCTGATTTGGTAACTCAAAAAGTCTTAAGTAACTAAGTTATAAATTATGGTGATTCAAGTCGCCTTCTTATAAAAATCTGATTCTTTTTGCACGAAACGTAAGTTATCCTTTTGTCAAGTTTCTTTTTTGTAGTGTGATCCCTAATCGATCTTTAGAAAGTATACAAGGAAAGTTAGCAAGTCAAATCCCCATTTATATGTGTTTGGTATGTTGATTCCAACACCTAGTAAGCCAAGGCTAAATAAGTTATCTAAATGAACCTTCATAAATAACAAGAATAGCTTTAAAGGTCAATCTAGTAATACACTTATTATGCGTGGTTTGCGTGTTAGTGTGCACCGAGGTGCTACTACCATATTGAGGCTATTATAGACATAGTGTGCACCGAGGAGCTACAGCCATATTGAGGCCATTATATACATATTGTGCACCGAGGTGCTACTGCCATATTGAGGCCATTATATATATAGTGTGCGCCGAGGCGCTACTGCCATATTGAGGCTATTATATATAGGGTGCACCGAGGTGCTATTGTGGTTCAGCGTGGGTTATAAAGAGTGAGTTGCGGTATGGGTTAATGCATGTGTTGTATTCTAAAAAGAATAAAGGAGAAAGATCTTAACGAGTCTTACCAATTACAGTTTACAAGTTTCATATTATATCTTGTTCAGATTTACTACTTGCGACTTGCTTTTATGTTTCTACCTTACATGCCAGTACATTATTGTCGTACTGACGTCCCCATTGCCTGGGGACTCTGCATTCATGCCTGCAGGTCCAGACAGAAACCCAGATTGACCTCTTCAGTAGGAGTTGCAGAGTTCAGCCATTTTCGTAAGCTCCATTCTTCCTGGAGCTGACGAGTCAGAGGTCTAGCTTATATTTTGACCAGGTTATGTATATGTACAACTTATGGGTAGTCCAGGGCCCTTTCCTGGATATGAGATATTTTACTTACTCCTAGAGGCTTGTAGACGTGTATATGTACATCAGTGTTGGGTACGGCCTTGTCGGCCTTGTTATTAGCTATCTACTATGATAATAGCCTTGTCGGCCTTGAGTTGTTTACCTACTATTGAGCTTTCAGTGTTTCAAATTGTTATTCTTAGAGACCTTGTCGGTCTCAGACCCCTAGCAGGTTCAACAGAGATACACTTTATTTTGGCACCCTCGGCCTTTTGGGGCTCCGGGTGTCGATCATGCCTCCCATGGTTTGGAGTGTGACAAACTTGGTATCAGAGCACGTCGAATCCCAGGGAGTCTACAAGCCGTGTATAGTAGAGTCTTGCTTATGGGTGTGTTGTGAACCATACCTATAATCATGAGGCTATGGGATATTTAGGAATTGTTATCCTTCTTTCATTTGCTAGATCGTGCAATAGAGTGAGGTCATGAGATGGTTGAAGTCTAATTCATGTTTTTCTATTCCTTCTTTACAGAAATTCCTGTGACCAGACAAATGAGTAGCTGACGGGTTGGCACGGATACGGGGGAAGGTACTAGTCATTCCCCGCCTATCCGATTGGATAGATTTGAGGCTCAAAGTGAATCACCGACACCAGAGATCCCAGTTCATCAAGTACCTGATGAGACTTGAGAGGATCCAGTACCCCTGACCCCACCTGCTCTAGTGGCATCTGAGATAGCTAGAGATGAACCAGCACCTGTAGCTCCTCGACCTGAAGTAGAGGACCAGGATATTAGGAGTGCTGTTCGATTATTGACCCAGATGATAGCAACACAACAACAACAACTTGGGGCATCAGCGAGTGCTAGGTCAGGTGGCTCAGAAAGTTCTAGGGCTCGAGAGTTTATCAGCCTAAGTCCTCCTATATTTACAGGCTCTGACCCACGTGAGGATCCTCAGGAGTTTATTGATCAGACTTATCGAGTACTTAGAGTCATGCATGCAACAGTAGTGGAGGCAGTGGAGTTTGCATCTTTCAGGTTACGAGATGTGGCCATTTTATGGTTCGAGGCTTGGGATCGGTTTAGGGGATCAAATGCACCCCCAGGTGAATGGTAGGAATTTTCAGAGGCCTTCCTAGCTCACTATCTTCCATAGGAGGTTCGAGAGGCCAAAATTGATCAATTTCTAGACCTTAGGCAGGGCAATATAAATATTTGACAGTACAACCTCAAGTTTAATTCATTAGCCAGGTACGCCCCTGATATTGTGAGTACAATGCGAGCTAGAGTTCATCGATATGTGCATGGCCTTAAGGATGAATTGATTAAGGGATTAACAATAGTAGCCACACAAGAGGATATGAATATTTCTAAGATACAGGCTATTGCTCAGACTGCAGAGGATCTTGAAGTAAAAATTGGAGATAACCAAAGCCGAGAAAGGAATCAGAATAAGAGGGCTAGATCTACTGGGTCCTATGTAGAGCCACGAGGTAATGTTAGGCCACATTTTAATAGGTGATCACCCCACCCTACTAGTGGTTCCCCATATCAGTTGCAAAGGCAGAGGTATGATCATTTTTCTCAGACTGGACCAGGCCACAGTTCAGGTGCATCCAGTTCCTATCGCCAGGGGAATTCAGGTCAGATGAGGCCACGTTTGTCACCTTGTATTCAGTGCGGTAGGAAGCATCCTGGGATATGTCACCTGGGTTCAGATACTTGTTATTCATGTGGGCATCCTGGTCACTTTATGCGAGACTGTCCGAGTAGAGGTAGGGGTGAGATATCCCAGCCTACAGGGTCGATGGCAGCTTCTTCATCTACTATTCATCCCCCTAGGATAGGCCAACAGGCAACAATAGGTCGTGGTAGAGGTAGAGGAGGAGGAGGAGCATCCAGTTCAGGCAGTGGTCAGAATCGCATTTATTCTCTAGCCGGTCACCAGGACTTGGAATCGTAACCTGATGTTGTTACAGGTACATTGACTATTTTTACTCTTATGCACTTATAGATCCTGGCTCTACTCTTTCATATGTTACCCCGCTCGTTGTTGGTAAGTTGGGGGCAGGCCCTGAGTTGTTGCCTAGACCCTTTGTTGTATCTACACCGGTTGGTGAATCTATTATAGCTAGATGAGTTTATCGAGATTGTGCAGTGTGGATTTATGACCGCCTCACTTCAACTGATCTAATCGAATTAGATATGACTGACTTCGATGTAATTATGGGCATGGACTGGTTAGCTGCATGTTATGCTATCGATTGTAGAAATAAGGTTGTCAAATTCCATTTTCTGGAAGAGACAATCCTAGAGTGGAAAGGTAATGCTGCCACGCCAAGGGGTAGGTTTATATCCTACCTTAAGGCCCAGAAAATGATTTCTAAAGGCTATATTTATCATTTAGTCCAAGTAAGAAGCACAGAGGATGGACCAGCGACTCTTCAATCGGTTCCCGTGGTGAGTCAGTTTCTAGATGTATTCCCGGATGAGCTTCCAGGAATCCCTCCAGAAAGGGAAATTGAGTTTGCCATTGACCTACTCCCAGATACTCAGCCAATATCAATTCCCCCTTACAGGATGGCTCCTGCAGAATTAAGAGAGTTAAAGGAACAGTTAAAGGATCTACTCGAAAAAGGTTTCATTAGGCCTAGTATATCGCCATGGGGCGCACCTGTTTTGTTTGTTCGTAAGAAGGATGGGTCCTTGAGAATGTGTATAGATTACCGACAACTAAACAAAGTTACAATCAAGAATAAGTATCCGCTTCCAAGGATTGATGACCTTTTTGATCAGTTGCAAGGCGCCAAATATTTTTCAAAGATTGACTTGCGGTCGGGGTATCACCAGTTACGTGTTAAAGGGGTAGATGTTCCAAAAACAGCCTTTAGGACAAGGTATGGCCACTTTGAATTTCTATTAATGTCTTTTAGGCTTACTAATGCCCCAGCAGCTTTTATGGACCTAATGAATTGAGTCTTCAAGCCATTCCTAGATGTATTCGTGATCGTATTTATTGATGATATCCTGATTTACTCGCGGTCCAAAGCCGAAAATGCTGATCATTTACGTGCAGTATTGCAAACACTTCAGAATCATAAATTATATGCGAAGTTCTCCAAATGTGAGTTTTGGTTGACTTCAGTGGCTTTTCTTGGCCATATAATTACATACGAAGGTATTAGAGTTGACGGCCAAAAGATTGAAGTAGTAAAGAATTGGCCGAGGCCCTTGAATGCTACAGAGATCCGTAGTTTTTTGGGCTTAGCAGGTTATTACCGGAGGTTTGTGGAAGGATTTTCTTCTATATCTGCACCATTGACAAAGTTGACTCATAAAGCTGCCAAGTTTCAGTGGTCTGATGCATGTGAGCAGAGTTGAAGAAGTTGAAGGACAGACTTAGTTCAGCACCTGTCTTACCTCTGCCAGAGGGCACGGAAGGTTATGTTGTTTATTGTGATGCCTCAAAGATTGGGTTGGGCTGCGTTTTAATGTAACATGGTAAAGTTATTGCCTATGCCTCGAGACAACTAAGAAAGCACGAACAAAATTACCCTACTCACGATCTTGAATTGGCAGCAGTTATATTTGCCTTGAAAATTTGGCGCCATTACTTGTTTGGAGTCCACGTAGACGTGTTTACGGACCACAAAAGTCTACAATATTTATTCAAACAGAAGGATTTAAACCTAAGGCAAAGAAAGTGGCTAGAGTTACTAAAGGATTATGACGTAGATATTTTGTACCATCCAGGGAAGGCCAATGTAGTGGCCGATGCACTTAGCCGCAAATCCATGGGAAGCTTGAGCCACGTGGAAAATAGAAAGATTGAGATGACAAGAGAACTACATCAGTTAGCTAATTTGCAGGTTCGACTACTAGACCAAGGTAATGGGGGAGTTGTTATTCAAAGCACAGCGGAATCCTCACTTATGACAGAGGTAAAGAAAAGACAATATCATGATCCAAAATTAGTAAGATTGAGGGAGAAAATTCCACAACTGAAGCAACCACTAATAGAGCTTAAGGAAGATGGGGTTCTGAGATATCAAGGTCGTTTATGTGTACCTAACGTCGAGGAGCTTCGGGAGAAAATTTTGGCAGAAGTTCACTATTCCCGCTATTCAATCCATCCCGGAGCGACGAAGATGTATCATTATATTCGACAGATTTATTGGTGGAATAATATGAAGAAAAATATTGCAGAGTTTGTAGCCCAATGCACGAATTGTCAACAGGTAAAAATTGAACACCAGAGACCCGGAGGTCTAACTCAAAGTATAGTGATACCTACCTGGAAATGGGAGGTGATCAACATGGACTTTATTATAGGCTTACCCCGTACTTATCGAAAGTATGATTCCATATGGGTGATTGTAGATAGACTTACAAAATCAGCTCACTTTTTTCCAGTCAGGACAACTTATACTGCTGAAGATTATGCCAAGTTGTATATTAGTGAAATAGTTCGACTTCATGGTGTCCCAATTTCCATCATTTCAGATAGGGGTGCTCAGTTTACAGCAAATTTCTGGAGGTCTTTCCAGAGAGTCTTAGGTACTCAAATAAGTCTCAGTACAGATTTTCATCCACAGACAGATGGACAAGCTGAACGCACTATTCAAACACTCGAAGATATGCCAAGAGCTTGTGTACTAGATTTTAAAGAGAGTTGGGATGACCATTTGCCACTAATTGAGTTTGCCTATAATAATAGCTTCCATGCAAGCATTCAAATGGATCTTTATGAGGATTTATACGGACGAAAGTGTAGATCACCAATTGGATGGTTTGAAATTGGAGAAGCAGGATTATTAGGGCCAGACCTAGTTAATCAGGCAATGGAGAAGGTGAAGCTAATCCGAGAAAGATTACTAACATCCCAGAGTAGGCAGAAATCATATGCAGATATGCGATGTCGGGATTTGTAATTTAATATTACTGATTGGGTTTTCCTAAAGGTTTCGCCCATGAAAGGCGTTATGCGATTTGGTAAAAAGGGAAAGCTTAGTCCAAGATATATTGGACCATACAGGATCATTCGGAGGGTAGGAAAAATGGCATATGAGCTAGATTTACCCACAAAATTGGAGACAGTCCATCCTGTATTTCATGTATCGATGCTACGAAGGTGCCTAGGAGATCCTTCACGTATTATGCCTATCAAAGATGTTAAACTTTATAAAGACTTATCCTATAAGGAAGTACCAATTTCTATCCTAGATCATCAAGTTAGTAAGCTCAGAACCAAAGAAGTAGCCTCAGTAAAGGTGTTATGGAGAAATAATAATATCGAGGAAATGACGTGGGAAGCCGAGGAAGATAAATGACTTGAAGATAGTATAGAGGTAAGTCATATTCTTATGTTCTTGATACTCTTCCTACTATGCAAATATGATCAGGTTTGAACATGTGAAAATGATTACATTTAATTGTATATAGTTGTATCGCCCTGTGAGGCATCGTGCTGGACTTTTGCTGAGTTTCAGGTTTTTGGATAGTCCCAATTATAAAGGAAACTCTGCCGAAATTTCAAAAAAATCCTAAGGGACTAGAGCTCTATATGCATTACCCTCATTTGAGGATGAATGATTCTAAGGGGGAAAGAATGTAACACCCCGTACCTTTCAAAACCCATGTGACTAAGTAAATATCGACGAAGGTATTTGAGCTTGAGATTGTGAAGGGGTACTTTGGCCTAGAATTCAAAATGGTCAAATGTATATAAGTGTTAAGTTAAATTATAAGGATGAGGGTTTTGAAAATGATATAAAACAAGTGAGGTACTTGCTCGACTTATCTATGCTCTTAGGTGACAAGTAGGTGCATCACCTACCTATGCTAACGAACAAAGTTCCGAGGGCTGATTACGGGCAGCAACACCATGGATTATTAGACCTAATGGTAGCCCAAATGAATCTTAAAGTTGGCCCATCAAAGCACAACCAAATCTGGCCCAAACAACTACAAAAGTTAGCCACCAATATTGACCACATTTTGACCCAAGAGAAGCCCAAAATCAGTCACAAAACTTAACCCTTTTGAGGCCCAAGCAAAGGGTAATTTTGGCCCAAGTTTCTTGACCCATTTTGGCCCAACTATACTCAAAAAATTCGGCCAAAAAGGTCCATTTATACAGACCTTTTGTTGATCAATATAAAAAGCTGGAAAAATTCTCTCTTATCTCCTTTCCTTTTGGCAGCCCTTCTCTCTTTAGGGTTCTAAGAAGATCAAAATTCATTCAAGCTTAAGGTGAGTTAAACAACTTGTTATCTTGGTACTAATCTACTACATATAGCTAGGGTATCCTATGGTAAGAATGACATGAACTATGGCAGCCCCTTTCGTAAGATTTAACACATAGAAATTGTGTAACAATTAAGAGATTTCTTCTTCTCTTGTTGGTGTATATGTAGGGGTACTTAAGATTTTCAAGGCATCAATAAAAAGAGGATAAAACACACCTTCAAGTGTGGTAAGTACTCTGCCCATAATCATATTTTTGGATTGAAGTTCGGATGGACAATTGTTGTTGAATTGTTGTTAAGAATTCACGGGACGACGATCGGAAGCCGTGGGTTCAATGTGTTGCTATTGTATTTCGGCTTGGTGAGTTGTGTAGGGTCTGTTTGATGTGTTTTGTATTATTAGAGGCAGTAGGTTGGTGTGTGTGTGATGTGTATTGGACAGGGGAGAAAGGTGTGACGATACACCTTTAATTAATGCAAAATACGTAAATCTGCCCGGGAAATGTTTAGCTACTATTTTGGAAAGGTTGCATCAGGTTTAAGAGCTAATATTAGATTCATTATACCCTTGTGTTGTATATTAACTTAATAAAGTAAAGCCCAAGTTCTAGTAAGCACAATCTTTGGAAGGAACGAGGTATGTTAAGGCTTCTTTATTTCTTATCGGCATGAATCTAGAAATAGAAGTCTAAATCTCCGAAAGAAGGAATTTGAGAATTCTGTTGTAAGAGAGCTGATTTGGTAACTCAAAAAGTCTTAAGGAACTAAGTTATAAATTATGGTGATTCAAGTCGCCTTCTTATAAAAATCTGATTCTTTTTGTACGAAACGTAAGTTATCCTTTTGTCAAGTTTCTTTTTTGTAGTGTGATCCCTAATCAAGCTTTAGAAAGTATAAAACGAATGTTAGCAAGTCAAATCCCTATTTATATGTGTTTGGTATATTGAGTCCAACACCTAGTAAGCCAAAGCTAAAGAAGTTATCTAAATGAACCTTCATAAATAACAATAATAGCTTTAAAGGTCAATCTAGTAATACACTTATTATGCGTGGTTTGCGTGTTAGTGTGCACCGAGGTGCTACTGCCATATTGAGGCTATTATAGACATAGTGTGCACCGAGGTGCTACTGCCATATTGAGGCAATTATATACATAGTGTGCACTGAGGTGCTACTGCCATATTGAGGCCATTATATACATAGTGTGCGCCGAGGCGCTACTGCAATATTGAGGCTATTATATATAGGGTGCACCGAGGTGCTATTGTGGTTCAGCATGGGTTATAAAGAGTGAGTTGCAGTGTGGGTTAATGCATGTGTTGTATTCTAAAAAGAATAAAGGAGAAAGAGCTTAACGAGTCTTACCAATTACAGTTTACAAGTTTCATATTATATCTTGTTCAGATTTACTACTTGCGACTTGCTTTTATGTTTCTACCTTACATGCTAGTAAATTATTGTCGTACTGATGTCCCCATTGCCTGGGGGCGCTGCATTCATGGCTACAGGTCCAGACAGAAACCCAGATTGACCTCTTTAGTAGGAGTTGCAGTGTTCAGCCATTTTGGTAAGCTCCATTCTTCTTGGAGCTGACGAGTCAGAGGTCTAGCTTATATTTTTACCAGGTTATGTATATGTATAGCTTATGGGTAGTCCAGGGCCCTGTCCTGGATATGAGATATTTTACTTACTCCTAGAGGCTTGTAGACGTGTATATGTACATCAGTGTTGGGTATGGCCTTGTCGGCCTTGTTATTAGCTATCTACTATGATAATAGCCTTGTCGGCCTTGAGTTGTTTACCTACTATTGAGCTTTCAGGGTTTCAAATTGTTATTCTTAGAGACCTTGTCGGTCTCAGACCCCCAGCAGGTTCAACAGAGATACACTTTATTTTTGCACCCTCGGCCTTTTAGGGCTCCGGGTGTCGGCCATGCCTCCCATGGTTTGGGGCGTGACACAGAATTCAGTAACCCTAGCATGTGTTAATTTTAGTACTCATAATTGTTACTTGCTAGTTAGATAATTTAGTCAGCCATGCTTCATGATTTAAATGCCTTCAGTTTTCAGTATTAATGTGCATTCTCAGGTATATCAGTATTTGAGCTATCCAATATTTCAGTTTGCATTCATTTATTATATATTCATTTAGGAGTAGACTTAGCACCGCGTGGACGAAAGGATGAAGGCTCACCCATCAGTTTAAGCTGAGACCTTTAGGAGAAGTCCTCGCTTCAGTTAGAGGCTTTCAGATATAGAACTAGAATCATCTTTTGGGTTATCAGTTTTACTTTCAGTCTTACTACAGTCTTAGATATTTATATATATTCATATATGCTTGGATTATATTTCTAACCTACTTATTTAAACTAGTTTAGCTTCTGCATAGATTTTATTTGATTTAAAAATGCCTAGATATGCCAGACCATGGGTTAGCTTGGGGTCACTCGAAATACTAAGCACCATATTGCATCTATGGTTATCCTCGGGACGAGAAAAACTTGGTATCAGAGCATAAGGTTCAAGTGTCCTAGGGTGTCTAAAAGACGCGTCGAATAGAATGTGTGAAGAGCGCCACACTTATGAGAGGCTATGAGATGTTTTTAGGAAAACTTCCCTTTTTTCTATTCCATCTCGTGCTATAGAGTATTATCTCGATTTAATCTCCTTCTAACTTGTGTTCTACACATTGTAGAAAATGTCTCCCAGAATAGTGAACAAAAGAGGTAACAAAACAGGAATGGCAACCAACAAGCACCACTAGCTCCAGCAGACCCTCCGAATGAGCAAGTCTCTCATGCAGAGTTCAGGGCTGCCTTTTAGGTGCTTGTTCAGGCCATGATTGCCTAGATCAATCAGCAAGTTGTGGCATCAGCCCTGCCATAGACCAACTCTGCAGCAGCTAGGGTCCGAGACTTCACTCAGATGAACCCTCCAGAGTTCCCTGGTTATAAGTCAGAGGAAGATCCATAAGAATTCCTGGAAGACATCCAAAAGGTAATAGAGTTTATAGGTGTCACCCTGGTTGAGAGTGTAGACTTAGCCACTTTTCAGTTCAAGGGAGTGGCTCATGTGTGGTATGAATAATATAAGGAATCACGATGTGCTAATATAGGACAGTGGATTGGAATTGTTTTCAAACTGCATTTCTTGATAGGTTTTCCTGATTGAACTCGCAGAAGCAAGGGTTCAGGAGTTCATCAACTTAAGGCAGAATGATATGATCTTGAAGGAGTACTCTCTCAAGTTTAATCAATTGTTGAAGTATGCTCTGGCAATGCTTGCTGACTTCAGGGCCCGTATGAGAAAGTTCATATCAGGTGTTTTAGATGATATGGTCAATAAGTGTAGGACTGCTATGCTGGTGAAAGTAATGGATATCTCTAGGTTAATGACTCATTCCCAATAGATTGAAGAGGGAAAGATCAAAATAAGGGCAAGCGATAACAAGAGAGCTAGGACAAGTGACTTCAGTTACACTCAACAGAGGTCATATGGTGCTAGGTTCTTCCAGAAATCTTTAGCTCCAGCCCCATCTTCTGCCAGTACCCCAGTTCCTAAGTTCCGACAGGATCGGTAGGATAGGGCACCAGGCTTTAAGTCCCAAGGTAGCATCACTAGTGGGCGTATTCATCCAGTTTTCAACAAGTTATGTAGGAACCACTAAGGTGAGTGTATGGAAGGTAGTGTAAATTGTTTTAGGTGTGGCAAGCCAGGACAGAGAATAAAAGAGAGCCCAATGACTTCTCATAAGGGCAGGTATACTCGTCCACAAAATTAGGCTAACTCTATCGTAGCTCCAGCAGGTCGCTTAACTCAGCAGGGGCCTCATCTAGTATAGGTGGAGATTAGTGCCAGAATAGATTCTATGCCCTTCAAACTTGCTAGGACCGGGAGAATTCTCCCGATATGGTCACGGGTATATTACGAGTGTTTTATCTTAATGTATATGTATTGTTAGACCCAGGGGTTACACTTTCTTTTGTGACTCCTTATATAGAAGTACGCTTTGTTGTTAGTACAAAAATCCTCCCAAAACCCTTCTCAGTATCTACTCCTATTGGTGACCCAGTTATAGCTAGGCTGATATACCAAAATTGCCCTATCACAGTTTCCCAAAAAGTCACCTCAGCCGATCTTGTAGAGTTAGAAATGACTGACTTTGATATTATTCTAGGAATGGAATTGGTTACACTCCTATTATCCCTTAGTCGATTGTAGAACTAGGATTGTTTGGTTTTAGTTTCCAAATGAGCCAGTCATAGAGTGGAAGGGTAATACCTCAGTGCCCGCAGGTCGATTCATCTCTTACATTAAGGCTAGAAAAATGATTTCCAAAGGGTATATATATCATCTTGTTTGGGTTAAGGTTTCAGACTTCGAGACCCCAAATTTTGAGTCAGTCCTAGTAGTTAACAAATTCCCTGAGGTGTTTCTAGAAGATCTTCCCGGAGTCCCTCTTTAAAGGGAAATCCACTTCAGAATAGATATCCTTCTATATACCCATCCTATCTCAATTCCACCTTACAGAATGGCTCCAGCTGAGCTTAAGGAATTGAAGGAACAACTAAAAGACCTTATGTATAAGGGGTTCATCAGACCCACTATCTCTCCATTGGATGCTCCAGTGCTTTTTGTGCATAAGAAAGACGGTTCTCTTAGGATGTGCATTAACTATCGTCAATTGAACAAAGTCACAATCAAGAAGAAATATCCCATCCCTAGGATTGATGACTTGTTCGACCTGCTTCAAGATGCTAATTGCTTCTCTAAGATTGACCTCAGATCCAGTTATCATCAGCTCAGAGTTAGAGATTGTGACATTCCTAAGATAGCCTTCTGGACTCGGTATGGTCACTATGAATTTGTAGTTATGTCTTTTGGACTAATGAATACTCCTGTAGCTTTTATGGATTTAATAAATAGGGTGTTCAAGCAGTACATGGACATGTTCATTATTTTATTCATTGATGATATACTTGTATATTCTCGAAGCAGCAAGGATCATGCAAATCATTTGAAAGTTGTGCTTCCAACTCTCAGGTATCATCAGTTATTCACATAATTCAGGAAGTGTGAGTTTTTGTTGAAGTCAGTTGCTTTTCTTAGTCATGTGGTGTCTAGTGAGGGCATCCGAGTTGATTCGCAAAAGATAGAGGTAGTTAAGAACTGGACTAGACCCACTTCTGCAATAGACATCAAGAGCTTTTTTGTTTTGGCTGGTTACCACAAGAGACTTGTTTAAGGTTATTCATCCATAGCTGCTCCATTGACCAGGTTGACTCAGAAAAGGGTTAAGTTCCAGTGGTCAAACAAATGTGAGAAAATATTCTTAGATTTGAAGACCAGGTTAACTACAGCTCCAGTTTTGACTCTACCATAGGGGTTAGATGGTTTTGTCATTTACTGTGATGCATCTAGAGTTGGCTTGGGTTATGTCCTTATGTAGCATGGTAAGGTCATAGCTTATGCCTCCAGACAACTTAAGTATCATGAGAAGAACTACCCGATTCATGACCATGAGCTTGCAGCAGTTGTGTTCGCCTTAAAATTTTGGAGACACTACTTGTATGGTGTTCATGTAGATGTATTCACAGATCATAAGAGCCTCCAGTATGTGTTCACCCAGAAAGAGTTGAATCTTTGTTAGAGAAGATGGCTCGAGTTCCTCAAAAACTACAATATGAATGCGCTCTACCATCCGGGTAAGGCCAATATAGTGGTTGATGCACTTATTAGACTGTCTATGGGTAGTGTGTCTCATGTTGAGGAAGAAAGGAAAGAATTACCTAAGGACGTTCATAGGCTTGCTCGCCTGGGATTTTGCCTTATGGACGCAACAAACAGCAGTTTAGTAGTTCATAATGGGTCAAAATCTTCTCTAGTAGCCAAGGTAAAGAAGAAGCAAGACAGTGATCCCGTCTTACTTCAGTTAAAAGGTATAGTTCATCATAAGAGGGTAGAGGTTTTCTCCCAAGGGGGAGATGGTATTCTTTGCTACCAGGGTCATTTAGCTGTTCCTAATGTGGATGAGTTGAGGCAGCATACCGTGATCTATGGGAAGTCTATTGTTGAAATGGCATGAAGAGGTACATTGCAAATTTTGTGGCTAAGTGTCCCAACTATCAGTACGTGAAAGTGGAAAATCAGATACCAATAGGTAGGACTCAGGATATTAGCATTCCTACGTGGAAGTGGGAAGTATTCAACATGGATTTCATTACAGGTTTTCCTCGCACTTGCTTCTAGCATGACTCCATTTGGGTGATTGTGGACAGGGTGACCAAATTAGCCACTTCTTAGCGGTTAAGACTACATATTTAGCAGAGGATTATGTCATACTCTACACCCGCGAGGCATTCAGGTTGCATGGGGTTCCCTTGTCTATCATCTCAAATAGGGGTACTCAGTTTACATCTCATTTATGGAGATCATTTCAGAAAGGTCTTGGTATTCAAGTAAACCTCAGCACAACATTTCATCTCTATATGGATGGTAAGGCAGATCATACCATTCAGACCTTGAAGGATATGTTGAGAGCTTCTGTGATCGATTTCAAAGGTAGTTGGGATGATCATTTACCTCTCATAATGTTCGCCTATAATAATAGTTTCCATTCCAGTATTTAGATGGTCCCATATGAGGAACTTTATGGGAATAGGTACGGATAACTTGTTGGCTAGTTTGTGGCAGGTGAGGCAGCATTGATTGGACTGAATTCAATTTATGAGGCTATGGAGAAAGTTCATCTTATTAGGGAAAGTTTAAAGACTGCTCAGAGTCGTCAAAAGTCCTACATAGATGTGAGAAGAAGGGACTCAGAATTTGAGATTGATGATTGGGCTTTCCTGAAAGTATCACCCATGAAGGGTGTAATGAGATTCGACAAGAAAGGGAAGCTCAATCCCAGGTATGTATGTCCTTACAAAATCTTGGAGAGGGCTGGTAATGTGGCTTATGAGTTAGAGTTGCCAACAGAACTAGCAACGGTTTATCCAATCTTTCACATTTCGTTGTGGAAGAAGTGTGTTGGTGATCCGACATCGTTTGTGCCATTAAAAAGTGTACATGTGAAGGATAGCCTCACCTATGAGGAGGTTCCAGTTGAGATACTTGACTGTTAGGTTCGTAGTTTGAGAAATAAGGATGTCTCTTTGGTGTAAGTTTTATGGAGGAATCAGTCAGTCAAGAGAGATACTTGGGAAGCAGAAGCAGCCATGATGGACAAATACCCTCACCTCTTTCCTTTTGATCCAGATCAAGCTTGAATTAATACTTCCTCTTCAGTTTCTGAGTTTTCTCATGTGCATTTCAGTCTCAATATCATGTTTACTTACCTATTCCAGCATTTCCAACATGCTTTCACATACTTAGAACTTAATTCAGTTAGATATCAGCTTTGAGAACTCGGTTGGTAGGGATTGAAGCACTTTCCCTCCCAACTCAACTTGTTAGCCTTCATTCGAGGAGGAATAATCCCAAAGGGGAGATATTGTAACACCCCAAAATCTGAACCAACTACTATACAACACTCAGCAGGAAAAAATGTAGAAAACTTCAAGTTTCCAGAAACCACGGTCAAGATCATGGACCGTAGTCCAAAACCATGACCCGTGATTTGACCCAATGCCTGATCTCCATTGTTGGTCCCCCTTCAGTCTACAGGTAACATCATAGATTGTGGTTTGAAACAATGCACCATCCTGTCACTCATGGACTTGGTCATCAGAGAGGTGTCAACTTCCTACCTCAAAACCACGGATGGGACCACAGATTGTAGTTTAAAACCATGGTTTGTCCTATCAACTGTGGCTCCCATTTATCAGAGGACCCTCAGCTCAAACCCCAAAAACCACGAGTCAGAAAACATTCCATAGTTTAGGACCACAGTCCATCATGTGACTCTTGGAATAATTAAACTAGAGAACCCTCAGCTTAAGGTCCAAAAACCATGGGTCGAACAATGGACCTATATTTAGAACCACAGTCCATCCTGTGACTCGTGGAATCAGAAGATCAAAGGACCTCCTGTACTCAGGGATAGAACCATGAGTCAGTCGACAGCCCATCATTCAGGACCACAGTCCATCAACCAATCCATGGTCTGACGTTCCAAGAATTTTAGCAATTTTCTTTTAATTAATTAAGGGGAATTCCAGTCTTTTACATACCCTTTTTAACTCTGACCCTTAGTCGTTTTGGGGTAATTAAAGGGATTTTCACTATTATTTCACCATTCTCCCAAAACTAATCAGTACTTAGAAAAATTTGGAGAAAAGAAATGCGTCTTCCTCTCAAGAACAAGAAGAAGGGTTTTCTCAAGTTTAGGCTTCAATCCCAGGATTTCCTCCACAGATTCTCTTCCAAGTATGTGGGATTTCATCAATGGGACCCTTTCACCCATTAAGTCCCTAGATTCAGTCTAGTTCTTTAGTTTTTAATTAGTTCTTCAGACCTTGGGTTCCTAAACCTTATGAAACCATTGCAATTCAGATTTTATTGCTTGTATGAAATTCAATACATGTTTTCTTGGGAACCTAGGATAGCCATACCTACAAAATTTAGTAACCCTAGCATGTGTTAATTTTAGTACTCATAATTTGTACTTTCTAGTTAGATAATTCAGTCAGTCATGCTTTATGATTTGAATGCCTTCAGTTTTCAGTATAAATGTGCATTCTCAGTTATATCAGTATTTGAGCTATCTAGTATTTCAATTCACATTCATTGGTTACATATTCAGTTGGGAAGAGACTTAGCACCTAATGAACGAAGGGATGAAGGCTCATTCATCAGTTTAGTCTGAGACCTTTAGTATAAGTCCTCAAGTCCCAGAACTATGACGCCATTGTAGGTTCTAAAGGGGTCACCTATCTGATTAGGCTTGACGCCCTTATCCTTTGTAGACATCAGTTTAGTGGATCCACGTCAGATTTTTTTGTACCCTTGGCAAGGTATGAACACCCTCCCAGCCAGGGTTATACGTTGGCCACATAGTTAGCTCAGCTTGGGATATGTCGGTTAACAGTAGCTCCCACAGTCCAGACTTAGTATGTCCATTGACCATTTATTTAGTATTCAATTATTTCAGTCTATTTCAGTACTTTACAGTTCATGATTAATACTTGGTCATTGCATTAGTTTAGTTTTCAGTTTCATGCTCAATATATATTATTTACATTCAGTACTTATACATACAACTTTGCATATATCCTGCATGCTCAGTACATTCCAAGTACTGACACTTACTTTTGTGTTATATGTTATTGTGATGTAGATTCTGGCGCTCAGCATCCAAACCGCGCTTAGTGCGACTTTCCAGTCCTTACTCAATAGCTCAGTGGTGAGTCCTCATAGTTCAAGGACAATAGTTATGATTAATCATTCCAGTCTTATATTTTAGTTTTAGGACTTTTAGAGTTAGCTGGGGACTTGTCCCAACAACTCGCTTCAGTTAGAGGCTTTCAGACATAGAACTAGAATCAGCTTTTGGGTTATCAGTTTTACTTTCAGTCTTATTACAGTCTTAGATATTTATATATATTCAAATATGCTTAGATTATATTTCCAACCTACTTATTTAAACTAGTTTAGCTTCTGCATAGATTATATTTGATTTAAAAATGCCTAGATATGCCAGACCTTGGGTTAGCTTGGGGTCACTCGTGACACTAAGCACCGTGTTGTGTCTAGAGGGTAGCCTTGGGGCGTGACAGTCTTTTCAAGAAAAAATGTGTTGATTAATACTTTTTCTCTAAATTGATGGGTTTTGAATTCCCCAAGAAGATTGAAACACAAAACCCAACCTCTGCAAGGAGTGTGGTAATCCTACCACGAAGTCTTTAGCCATCAACTAACTCTATATCATAGGAATACCGCTGCTGCTATAAATACTCGAACACCATTAAGATTTAAGATCACCTTACTAGTCTTACCTAAAAAAAAAGTCCACTATGCTGTGAATACCAAGTCCAACCAACTGGTAGAAAAAGGAAAAGATGCCAGAAGTTCAAGGTTGCCACCTAGCTATTGAAAACATCAAAATCTTTCAACTCACCCTCTGGCTCAAAACACCATCTCTACTATACCAGTACAAAAACCACCAGCTCCAAAAGCAATCAATATCTATTAACTACTAGTCGAAACTTGTAGAGCCTAACCAATGCTGGAATCCCATGCAACAAACAACGCTCGGAGAATCAACTAATCAAACCTCATATTCTCAGAATGCAAAGGTGACCATCACTCTCAAAGTACCATTGGAATCCAAAATAGCCCTCCTGGCCTCAATTCATACAACCTGATCACATATATCCTACCACCGGTGATCCTCAAACTGATGCCGCTAAATTTGTCCGACCAAGGTAGAATGGACCTCGCACTCATTAGGATCTGGCACGTCCAGCCTAATCAAAAGGTTAGCCAAGGACTAGGTGTCCAAGGCCAACGACCACTCCAAAACTAAAATAGAGAGGCTAAGTTATCTGCACTCACTGCCTTCTGGATCAAAGATGACGCACTCAAAGAGAAACTTCCACGAACCATATGAATAACCTGCTAGCCCACAATTTTGAAACCCAACTGTAATTGCCAATCAATGCCTTTGTCAAAACATTGAGTAGACTCATACGCCGCTGATGAACACTATAGAAACCAGAGCCAACTAGGCTTTGAATATAATTTTCCCAATCTGTAAATGCTACTGAGACTAATGTCATCCAAATAATACAACAAGGAAATCACAGGTTATGCAACGAGCCCCCAAAGGTAGTACTAGAAAATCCTACCACATTGATCTCTACTAAAAGGAATCATGACCTCAAATTTATCTAAGAAAAATGCCACTGCACTTTGTAGTCGATCAAATCAAGTCATCAATATACAAACCCAAGCGAACCCTCAGTTATCATCTCAGTCAACTACTAGGAAACCATACATACATACAATGAGTTATCTACCTCCCTTTTCAAGCCAAACAAAACCGTTCCCAAAGATACCTTGAACCTGACAAACTCTTTCTTAGAAGATCTTGGGATCGTTCCCTTAGCTCCCTAAACTTTACTGGCGACACTCGATAAGATGGAACAAGAATAGGTTGAATGCATAACTCAACCAAAACACTATTTCCAAAATCCAACCAAACTAGAATTGGGAAAAATAGTGGAGACAACTCAACCAAACTTGAAATAGAGGAACACAACAAAAACACCCATAAATCTGCCAACTTCCAAAACCAATCAAACAAAGAGGGTCAATGCTAACCTCCTGAGAAAAGCAAAGACAACCAACACCCACTTGCATAACCAACACAATTCTCCTTAAGACAAAACAAATTTTCTCGATACTAAACTACTGGAACCACACCACACTAACAGAAAGACTTCTAGCAATGCTAGACAATGGCCTAGGCAACAACCACCCAAGACCACTAGAAAAGAGATACTTAAACCAAATTCTAGAACCACTAAAAAATTTAAAATAAAGCCAACCAGACCAACCCACGAGTCACAACTCCGTGTAGTCACCTCTTAAGACAACACACCCCATCCACTACTAAAAAGAATCAACCTACCAAGAAATCATACGCATAATACTACAAACTCAAATAGTAAGTACAACCAAAGATGAAACAAGTAGGCATATAAGCATATCCACGAAAAAGGGTAAATTTGCAAAGAAAAAATTCCAACACTAGCTAATGGTAACAAAAGTCATACATGTAGCAACGATATTTGAAACCTCCACCTCGGGCCTACCAAGAGGGGTATAAGAGTGACGGTGTCTAACTCTAGACTGAGTAGTCGATGATCAAGGATCGATCATCCCATGCCAAAGACAATCCTAGAAAAATGACCAATCACTCTACAACTATAACAACCCAAGGAAGCCCTATTCTGACACACAGTTCTTGTAGACTCTAGATGGATACCTGAACCACCTGGCTGAAAGCCACCTCTACTAAATAAAGTCTGTCGGGAAGATCTTGTTGAACTTGACTGGCCACCATAGCCTACACGCCCTGAATGCAAACCCTGGGAAACCTCACCTATACTAGGTCTACTCTGCTTAACATGCTCTGTACAATCACTCTCTGAAACTTATGGAGCCACTGAAACTGGCCTGCTAGATAGAAAGTAATAAAACCTATCTCTACTAGATAATCCCTTACATTGAGACTAAGAACCATGAAAATATCCCTGGCAGTGACATCTCTTAGCACTACCTCCATAAGCCTCACGACATAACCCTTCTATAGCCCAAGAATGATCGACCACCTGAAGAAAGGTAGTCTGAACTGTAACCCAGTGCTTTATCTCCAAACGAAGTGGTGAAATCAATCCCCCAACAAAACCTTTAACTCTCTCAAACTCTGTAGGCACAGTCCTGGTAGTGCGCCTAATAACCTCGTGAAGCCTTGCCTAATACTCCAATACTGACATATAACCCTGATAAAGACCTCGAACCTCAAACCTAACTGAAGAACCACTCAAAAAACTAGGCATTTCCCCTACTTGGAGTACTGATACACCCTCTTGAAGACTTAGAGTCCTAGCCATGGTGTCCTGAAACACTGAGGCAATGATAAGTGGTGAAATTACCACTTAATTACATCTCTGTTCTTAGCCTTTAGAATCCTCTATTGGTGATATGAGACCACTTATAGCTTGTTTTGATCTATTTCAGGTGATTCTTATTCATGAAGACACTATGGAGCAATTTGGACAAAAGAAACTAAAAATGAGCTAAAGAGAGGAACAAGCCTCAGATGCCGCAAATCTGGCCAAAGGACCGCAAATGCAGAAGTCAACTGACCAGTCAATAACCGTAAATGTAGCCAAAGGACCGCAATTGAGGAAGTCAATAGATAGTCAACATGCCGTAATTCCAGCCCTTGGTTTGCAAATGCGAAAAATGGGCTCAGCTAGGATGAAATCAGTCTTTTGACACTTTTGGAAATCCCAATCCACATAAAAGACTTCTCAACCATCTTTGAAGCTATCTTTGGCAAATTTCACAACCCTTGACAAGCTTGGGGAGCAAGTTCATCAATCAACACCATAGGAGTTAAGATTTAGATGTTCTTTATTGTAAAATCTTTAGTTTCCATTCTTCAACTCTTATTCTTTATTGCCAATTTGTAGGTGTGATTATTGAATTGATATTTGGGATTTATATTAGAGATAATACTTATTTAGGTATTCAATTCATGTTTTGTATTTGCTCTTGCTTAATTATGTGGGTCTATTAAAACCTTCATACTTGAATTTATAGTTAATGGTTGCAAACATTGACTTAGCATTCTAATTGGGTTATTGCTTGAGAGAGTAGTTCCTTAATTTGGTAAGGTCCAATAGTGGGGATTTGGGATTCCACTCTAGATTGAGACTAGAAATAGCTTAATTTACCGGAAACCCCATCTAACAGTTGGAGATAGAGATAGACAACTCACCTAAGTTATATTGGTTGGTTATTGTTCACTCGTGGTGATTCGAGAGAACACACGAGATATATGCTCAATTGGTTAGAAGACAGTTAGGCATATCCTTAGCCAAGACTACCTATGTGTTAATTGGGTGCAAGTCTTGTGAATTGAATTTTCATTCTCAATTATGTCTTGTTGTCCTTGCTTGTTGAAAGCAAGGTGAAAGCCATTGATCAAATCTATCTTTTATTCGATTCTCTTTTATCTTTAGTTTTAGTTTAAAACCCCCCTATCGTTATCTTTTATTTTTGGTCTTTGAACTTCAGTAAGTTGCTTTTATTCTCTATTAGCTCAATCGCGATTACATTGTTCTCTGTGGGATCGATCCCAACTCTCATCAGAAATATAAATGTGTTTTGCTTAACGATCGCTGATACCTCTACTTTGGAAAGTACGTTTGAGCGTTATCAAAAATGGCATCATTGCCTGGGAATAATTTGGCGTATTGAGTTAGTCTAAAATTTGAGTTTACTTACTCAAGTTCAAATTTGTGAATAATTATTTTTTATTTTGTTTAGTTTTATTTTGTTGATTGATACCGTGGCATCGCGGAATGCTAGAAATGTTGGTGGTTACATCCCAGTGCATATTCTTGACTATTATGTTTATTGTGGAGGACTCCACCTTAGGCAAATGTATAAAATTAGCCCTAGAAGAGGGAGGTATTCACATTCTCGCTCCTATGATGGGTGCAATTTCTATTTGTGTGATGGTCGTGATGGACATTAGAGAAAATGCCCTAATGATGACCGTCCTCCTCCCCCCTATTGTTCTAACAATGTTGCTAGTGGTGCTTGTGATCTTAATAGGAACCATGACTTAGCAAATGAAGAAAGAATATGTGCCAAGCTCCAAACCCTCTTGGCCTCGTTAGAAACCCAAGAGAAAGATGTGCAATCCATCAAGCAAGGATTTGTGGATGTGAGAGCTAAAGAAGAAAAGGAGAGAAATCGTTCCACGCAACCCATAGTAGATTTGTCTACTCCTCTTGTTCAAATTGATGAAGAAAATCCTCCAAGCCGAACAAAGAACATGTTTTGAACATTGAGCTCAATCAAATTCACTTTGGGGATGATGATGATGATTTGCAAAATATGGAATCGCTCGAAAGTGAATTCATACCGGTAGTGCTTGAACCCCAACAAGAAGAGAAATTTATATTAGGTGAGGTGGTGAGCCTAGAATGGGTGTTAAATTAAGCTCACCAACTAGAGGAATATCAGGAAAAACGTGAAAGAATGCTACCAATGTTCGGGATGTTGTTGAAAAGGCATGCCAAGAGAAGGAAAAAAGAAGGGTCACTTGAAATTGCTATCCGAAATTTGAACACCAATGTGAATGCTCGTGTTGAAACATGTACGATCGCGAGTAGTAGTTTTGAGTTGTTCTTTATTGAAGAAAACGACACAAGGGATGCTCGTGAATCGGTGGTGTTGTCGCAACCACCTACCTTATACAAAAATCATGATGCCGATATCAAGCGAATGATACTAGAGTTGTAAAACAAAGTCCAATGTTTCATTTTGAAGGACTCTAGTTCATTCAAAAGTGAGGATGCAATGAATGAGGCAAGTTTGAAGGTGGAGATACCCAAATCCTACTCCAACCAATCTTTAACTTTGAGTTTGGTTGAATGGATGAAAATTGAAGTAATAAAGCTTTTGAAATACCTTTGAAGGAGGATGGATCAAAGATTATTCGATTTTAAAGTTGTCGTGGAAAGAAGGAAAAGCGACCTTCCTCACTTGAAGGCAAAAAAGTGCAAAATACGAGATCATGAAAATGGTCTACTCATGTTCACACCTTCACCCCGAGATTGTCACTGGAAGTTTGATTCAAAATTGGGTCAAAGGTTTAAATCTTCCAAATGGATATCCAAATGGTGACGTATCTTGCATCGCACCGCGATATGAAATTGTGCGCTTGATGGGAGGCAACCCATTGTTTTATGCTTTACTTTACTTTTTATTTCTTTTTTTATTTGTTTATAGGTACTCAATGGAATGATAAGAGGAACTAAGTGTTGAGAAACACCAAAAACACAACTAAAAACTATGTGTTTCGCACCTGGAAGAGTACCCTTCGCACAAGCCATCACACAAGGAAACAGTAACTTGGGAAAAAATCTTGGCATTTGCAAAATTGGTGCATTTTGCACCTCCTAATGTGCCCGTGACACTTGATTTTTCACAAAAAATTGTAAGCGGGGCGGAAATTAAAAAAATCCAGAGAAGCTGTCCGGCTGCAAATACCGCAATTGCGGAAAACCTACCGAAAAAGCAGAAATTCCACATTTGCGATCATTGACCGAATTAGCGTGGCTTCGAATTGTGGACCTTTTATCCAAAAATATGGGAACTATCAAAGTTACATCTATTTGTCCGCATTTGCTTCCAGCCGAATTTGTAGTTATTTGACCAAAAATGCAAAGTCCCGGCACTTTGGTAAGATTAAAAACTAAAAAGGCACGAAGGTTGGTTCATTTTCTCAAAAGGAAAGGTCTGTTTCTCATATTTCTTCTCTTCACTAACAAGATCAACACCAAGATCCATTCATCTCTACAAGAATTCAGGTATGACAAGCTAATCCCTTCTCTCTTGGAGTCATGTAAGGTTTTTCTTCTTTCTTCCTTGTTCATCTCAACTTGTAGGTCTCATGTTGTATGACTTGATGAACTCAAATCTATAATTGATTTGTTATTAGTTGGGTGAGGTTGGCTTTGAGAGTGAGTATTCTTTTGAGTGTAAATGTGGAGATGGATAAGCACCCATATCATGCTCCATAGGGTAACACCCATTTGTGCTTATAAGGTGTTTGACTAATTGCTTGAATGAAATTCTTGTATAAATTTACAATTTTTTTATGATTTTGTAATGTTTGTGTGGGGTATTTTAAGATTTGGCATGTTAAAAATGAGTTGATGATTTGTTTTGGGGGTGATTACAGCAGTTTCCGCTATTGGGAACTTTGGAGATGACGGGTCCAATTTTGTGGCAAAGTCTTGCATTTGCAGACAATCGTATTTGTAGACTTTGACCATAAATTTGAATCTAGACGAGCTACGAAATGGTGCAATAGTGGTTGTGCCTCACATTTGCGTACCTTCACATTTGCAGCCCTTGACCGCAATTGCAGTACCCGAGACTAAAGATTTTGAGAACCCAAAAATAGTGTACACCCTTAGAGCGTTCTAACTAATAACCAACTCATTTATTTGGCTTTAATAAACCCCAAGGCATTGTATTTTGTTACTAACATCAATCATTCATACTTGTGTAAATCTTTCAGGTCAATAAAAAAGCCAACATGGATACCAACCTCAATGATGCACTCTTAGAAGATGAACTACCCATTGATGAGGAGTTTGATCATGTTCGATTCATGTCTCCTGCATGTCAGAGGAGATACTACTCGGACTTAGTGAAAAAGAAGCTACTCCTTAGAAAGGGAATTTGTCTTGATAAGGTCTCTATGATTCGTCCTAGTTTGTATCATAGATTGGAGACCCTAGGTTGGATGTGCTTTGAACCTGAGCCTTGCAAGGTTAATGACCAATGGGTCTGAGAGTTCTATGCAAATTTCAAGGTTGTGAGAATTTCGACCCCGGTTATCAGAATAAGAGGAAAAATGGTCGATTTTGGAGCCTCAGTGATCAATTGGTTATATCATTTGGAAGATCATAACCCCACCCTGTTCAAAGCAAAGGATTGTTCACCAGGCACATGGTTGGTTTCCAAGTTGTGTATGGACAAGAATGTACCCTGGGCATTCACAAAAAAGGTCATCACTTCCAAGGAATTCACAGCTGAAGCAAAGAGCTGGTTATCAATCATCTGCAGCCGAGTCTCTCCATGAGGGAATGTGTATGATACACCATTACTGAGGGATCAAATGATTTCTTACATCCTTGATGACATTCCTGTGAATGTTGGCCTTATGATCATCTGCAAGCTCAAGGAGTTCTTGATGCAAGACAGCCACGCTCTCATGTTCCCATCTCTCATTACTGAACTATGTAGAAGGGTTGAGGTAGATGAGTACCCGACTGACAACTGGGTGGATCCAGCAAGACACATCTTACCATTGAAAAAGCGGGGAGAAGGTACAGGTTGCAAGAGCAAGAAGAGCAAGATCGATGCATAAACATTGCTCACATACTTATGACATATTTGATGCCAATCTTGTTCATAACTTGTTCATACTTGTTCTTACCCTGGATCGTCATACTACTCATGAGTTTTAGGTTAGGAAATGACTCATGAGCATTGATGGAACATCGGGTGTCTTGGCTTGCATAATACTTCATAGCATGGAAAGACTTGCATACTTCATGACTTGTAAAATTTGCATGGCTCTAGTTCAATTTTCATAAAACATATACTTTCATAGAATCATAGGAACTAGGCATGCACATGCTTGAAAATCCGTGAGGAATATGCTATCAAAATAAAATTTACTTAAATCAACTTCATGCATGTAGAAATTTCCATGGTTAAACTTCAATTCATGAAATAAAAGTCAACATGTAAAAACTCATGTAAAATCATGCAATTTAATAGTAACTTCATAATCAAATCATGAGAAGACCATGTTTAGCAAAACCCATAAGCATTTGTTAAGAACCCTAATTTTAAGATCATGTAATCAAAATTTGAATTAGGGGTTTTGTGCATAAGGGTGAAAGTAACCCATTGTTTATTACCCACATACCTTGATTGAAGATAACCCACTTGAATTGGAAAGACTTAGGTGGCTTGAACTTGGAGCTTGGGACTTGAACCTTGGAGAAGAATTTTCCTCTTTTGGGAGATGAGTGAAGTAATGAGAAGGAACTTAGGCTAATGAGGGTGAAAACTCTTCTTGAAATAGTCCAAATGACATCATTTAGGAGTTAAAAGAGTGGGTAATGACTAAAATACCCCAGGGACTTAATTAGGAAAAAACTGATTAAATGGAAACTATCCAGGATTTCAGGCTGCTGAAGGTTTCTTATGACTCAACAGGATGACTCATGGAAGCTTCCTCGAGTCGTAGAACTAAGTCGTGGAAATCAGGGGACTTGAACACTCTCTGTCTGAGTCCCACGGTTTGGTTTCATGACCCGTGGAAATATTCAAGAGTCGTGAAACTGATTTGTGGTTCTTAGAGCTGAGGATGGTCTGCAGGACTGGAATCACGAGTTACTTCTATAACTCGTGGAACCACCCACGGCTCATTCTGAGTTTCAAAAGGTGGGTCTATTTTCGGGGTGTTACAGGAACTTAGAGCAGTCTATGGTATGATTTCAAACTGGATTTTGATTGAAAAAATGGAGACCCCTCCAATTTTTGTTTGACATGATAGTATCTATTTTTGATAGACTGAACATTATGGATCTGTGTATGACATTAGATTAATCGATATGATGAATAACTTAAGCTAGAGTATGAACGTGATAGTTAGCATATGATTGTTTGACTCTGTGCCATGTGTGGGTAAGATGATTTTTCATTGTTGTTGCTTTGTTTTCCAATTTAGAACTTGCCCGGTTAGTCTTGCCTAAGTTGTAGGATAGTTGGTTATTAAAGGATCATAGGCCATTTTTGAAATAGTCCACTTTGGCCTAAATGACCATCCAAATGATGTGAATACCCTTTGATCCCTAATTTTGAGCCTAAATTGACCCTTTTTATTAGTTAGCCTAATCGTCTTCCCTGTTTTCTATGAACTTTTAGTTTGGCCCTGGTCCCTCCTTGGACATTGTTCACCTCAACTCAGGCAAATCGCCTAAGTTGAGGGTGGTTACTGTGAAGGTGAGTGTAAAATATGGGGTATGATAAGAAAAGGTTAATGATAAAGAGGGAAATAATGGGTGTGGCAGATTTGCTTGAAAAAGAAAAAAAATGTGATAAAATAAGTTGAGTCTGAAATAAAAGCCGCACCCGTCACTTGATGAAAAATAAAGAATAAAAAGGGAGAAAAAAATAGAGTTGGTCTTGAAAAGTGGAAGAAACATAGTGTAGTGTCAAGGAGGGCTTGGTTACTATCTCACATATCTACCATATCCGTCCCCGAGTTTACGTTACAAGCCAAATAAAATCCTATAGTGATCCTAACCCAACTGTTCAAAAGCCTAGGCGTAGAAAATAAGGGAAAGCCTATGGTATTGTGCATGCATCGCTTGAATATATTTGTGAGTGTGAGTGTTCTAGCTCAGTCTCGGAGATTTTAACTGTATTAGTGTGTGATTGGGACTTCTTTTTGGTGAGGGAACTAGAGCAACTTTGACTGCTGACTGTTAGGGTGAGTCTCATATGTGTATGCTACGTTGTCTGTTGATAGCATAATGTCGTCCATGGATCCTCTTGTGTTGTCTTGATAAATGGAACTGGTGCACTTGTTTTGTATGGATAAAGGATGGGGATACTTGTTGTGAGTTAAATTGCTAAATCATATGACTACCGTAATTCCTAGTTTTCTTTTGTTAAAGCTTTGTTTTAGGATGGTTTTCTGTTGTCGCTTGAGGACAAACAACAGTCTTAAGTTGAGGGTGTTGATGTGATGTAGAAGTACGTCACTTTCGACGCTTAATACTTAGGATTATCACAAGTTCTTTAGCATGTTATTGGTAGATTTGAGGTTTATCGCTAAATGTGCAGGAAAAATGGATCCTAGAGAAAAGTACTGAAAATTGAGCAAAGTGCTGGAAATTGAGCAAAGACTGGAAGGAACAGAGATGACGGATCACTTGACAATACGTGGTTCAAAAACACGGACCCGTACTGTGACTCATATAACAAAGTCCAGAAGGTGTTTAAGTGTGAAAGAAAAAGCACGACTCAGTCTACGGGTCGTGGTTTGAAACTACGACCCATCTTGTAGACTTGTAGACCGAAGGGACTGCATATGTGAAAAAGGAGGAGTAGGAGGCACGGATCATTGTACGAACCGTACTTCTAAAGTACGGTTCATCCTATTAGACTCGTAGTCACTGATCATCTCAGTGTCATCACTCTCAGTGTCCTTATCATCATCTCCATGATCATCTGCATCCTCCTCAGACCATTGTGCAGGGGCGTCATCCTTATCACTCCTCCTACAAGATGGAAGTGGATCTCTGGGTTTTATAACTTTCCATAATCCTTTCACACCCTTCCACATACAGTAAAGAGCTTGTCTCTCTTCCTTTCCCGTTTAAGCATCTTGGTGTGTGAGGCATAAAGCACTCCTTAGGACTAGGCCAAATTAGTGTATGCTTTCTCCAGTTGAGCAAGGTGGGCACCCTGCTTTCTTTGATCGTCAAGATATTTGTCAAAGCTTTTCTAGGTCACAAAAGAAACATACCCCTCTGAAGACTCACCTGGCCCTTGAGGAATGCCACTCACTATCTCTCAAATGTGCTTCAACTCCTCTATCATTACCTCAAATGGCCCCATTGCTCTTGAACTACCAGAAATGGCCACATATGAATGTTTTCAAGTTTTTCTAAGCTTTATGAAGTCCTACTTCGAAATTTGACTTTTACCTCATGCTTTATCCTTCCATTGTGATATTTGCTTATGATACCCTATTATGTATTAACTCCGTCTAAGTACGTTTTAAGCATGTTTCCATCATATTTATGCATAATCCGCATACTCAGTACATCCTATAGTACTGACGCATATCTTGCGCTGCATCCTTTGATGATGCAGATTCAGGTGTACCTCCTCAGGCTCGTGGCTAGAGCTTCCCGGCCACTCCCAGACAGCTGTTGGTGAGTCCTCTTAGGTGGAGGACTAGTTATGTTTTTAACTTGTGTTAACTTTTTATTTCTGTACTTCGAGTTAGCTATGTTCTTGTCCTAGAAACTCCTTATGATATGAGTAGAGGCTTTTCAGATATAGACTGTATTCGAATCTCCTTCTAGATATTGTATTCGTATGTGACTCTCAGATTTATCTATTATGTTTTTCCCTTATTTGGATTTTCGTATTATGCTTCCGCTTATCTTTTGTTATGCTTGAGAATTCTATGACCAAGGGTTAGCTTGGGATCCTTGTGGTCCTAAGTCCCGTGTTACGTCTAGGGGGTAACCTCGGGGCGTGACAAACTTGGTATCAGAGCCTCAGGTTCAAGAGTCCTAGGATGTCTGAAAGCCGCATCGAGTAGAGTCTCTTTCATGTGTATGAAGTGCGCCATGCATATGAGAGGGAAGCTATGAGGTGTCTTAGGAAAACTTCACTTCTTTTACGATCACGTCGTCTTAACTCTAATGTTCCTCTAATCCTTATCTTGTATATTTCAGGTTATGCCTCCTCGACGTGCTATTCCTCCCTGAGCCGCTCAAAATGATGTTCCTCCAGTTCTGATCCCCGATGTCACGAACGAGGAGTTCAGGAATGCCATCTATTTGCTAGCCCAGACCTTGGCCACTCAGGCCACTCAGCAAGCTCCGTCCCCAGTCCACTCTCAAGGTGGGGTAGCGGCCCAAGTTCGTGACTTTATCCGTATGAACCCGCCTGAGTTCTGGGGTTTGAAAGTGAGTGAGGACCCGCTCAACTTTATTGATGAAGTGAAGAATATCTTCGAAGTTATGCAAGTAGTTGGGGTTGATTGTGTTGAGTTTTCATCCTATAAACTTAAGGATGTAGCTCATATTTAGTTCATGCAGTGGAAGGAGAATAGGGTGAGGGACGCGGTCCCCATGACTTGGGAGTGTTTTGAGAGGGCCTTCATTGATAGGTTATTTCCCCGAGAGTTGAGGCAAGCGAAGGTGGAAGAGTTTGTAAACTTGAGACAGGGTTCGATATCGGTTCAAGAATACAGTTTGAAGTTCACTCAGTTATCTGGGTATGCTCCCTCCATGGTGGCAGATCCGCATGATCAAATGGGCAAGTTTATCTATGGGGTTTTTGATATGTTGAAGAAAGAGTATAGGTCTGCCTTGTTGATGCATGATATGAACATTTCCCGACTCATGACCCATGCCCATCAGATTCAGGGTGACAAGCTTAGGGAGATGGCAAGGGAGAACAAGAGGGCTAGATCCGAGGGATCAGGTTTTGGTCATCACAGGTCCAGAGGTGGACATCGCTCCTCGTTCCAGAAGAAGTCATCAGGCCTCGCTCATTCTTCTGCTAGTTCTCCTACCCAGGCCCAGAGGCCTCGTCATGATCAGGGTGGTAGAGGATCTGGATCCTATTCCCAGTCTCAAGGTAGTGTTGCTGAGGGATCTTCCTACCCAGCTTGTGGTAAGTGTGGGAAGAGTCATTCTGGTGAGTGTTGGGCCGGTTCAGGTAGTTGCTTTGGATGTGGTCAGGCTGGACAATGTATCAGAGATTGCCCTTCAGCTAAGAAGGGGCAGGGAGGTAGTAGGGCTCAGTCTGCTCCAGTAGCCCCAGGAGGTCGACCAGTCCAGCAGGGCGCAACTTCTAGTTCTGGTGGTCAGCGCCAAAACCATCTTTATGTTATGTCCTCCCGGCAGGATCAGGAGATTTCTCCAGATGTGGTTACTGGTATGTTGAAAGTTTTCTCTCTTGATGTGTATGCTTTGTTGGACCCCGGTGCCTCCTTATCTTTTGTAACCCCTTATGTTTCTTGTAAGTTTGAGATTTGTCCGGATCAACTTTTAGAGCCCTTTTGTGTTGCTAATCTTGTTGGTGAGTCAGTCCTAGTCGAAAGAATCTACTGAAATTGCCCTATCTCAATCCTTCATAGAGTCACTTCAGCGGATCTAGTAGAGTTGGAGATGATCGATTTTGATGTCATTCTTGGTATGGATTGGTTGTATGCATGTTATGCCTCTATTGATTGCCGTACTCATGTGGTCAGTTTCAAGTTCCCAAATGAACCTGTCTTAGAATGGCAAGGTAGTCCCCCTTCCTCGAAAGGTCTCTTTATATCCTATCTTAAGGCTAGGAAGATGATTTTTAAGGGCTATGTCTATCATATTGTTCGGGTCATGGACACAGAGTCCGGCACCCCATCTATTCAGTCTTTTCGAATTCCTAGAAGTGTTTCCCGATGATTTGCCGAAATCCCTCCCGAGCGGGAGATTGACTTTGGGATTGATCTTCTTCCGGATACGAATCCTATCTCTATTCCTCCCTATTGAATGGATCCCGCAGAACTTAAAGAGTTGAAAGATCAGTTGAAGGATATTTTTGATAAAGGTTTCATTAGGCCTAGCATTTCTCCATGTGGTGCCCCAGTTTTGTTTGTTCAAAAGATAGATGGCTCTCTTAGAATGTGTATCGATTATCGCCAATTGAACAAGGTCACAATCAAGAATAAGTATCCCATTCCTAGGACTGATGACTTGTTCTATCAGCTTCAGGGTGCTTATTTCTTCTCCAAGATCGACTTTAGGTCCGGTTATCATCAGCTTTGGGTTTGGGAGTATGATATCTTGAAGACAACTTTCAGGACTCGGTATGGTCATTATGAGTTCGTTGTTATGCCTTTTGGTCTAACAAATGCTCCTGCAGCTTTTATGGATTTGATGAACCGGGTATTCAAGCAATATTTGGATTCGTTTGTGATTGTGTTCATTGATGACATCCTTATCTATTCTCGAAGTGAGAAGGAGCATGCAGACCACTTGAGGGTTGTGTTGAAAACACTCAAGGATAGACAGTTATTTGCTAAGTTTAGCAAGTGTGAGTTCTAGATGCAGTCTGTTGCCTTTCTGGGTCATATTGTGACTAGTGATGGTATTCGGGTTGACTCTCAAAAGATTGAGGCAATAAGGAACTAGCCTAGACCCACTTCCCCGTCCGATATTAGGAGCTTCTTGGGTTTGGATGGTTACTACAGGAGGTTTGTGGAAGGGTTTTCTTCCATTGCTGCCCCATTGACTCGATTGACTCAGAAAAAGGTTAAGTTTCAGTGGTCCAACACTTGTGAGAAAAGTTTTCAGGAATTGAAGACTCGATTGACCACAGCTCCAGTGTTGGATCTACTCGAGGGCCTAGATGATTTTATGGTGTATTGTGATGCTTCCAGTATTGGCTTGGGTTGTGTTTTAATGCAACGGGGCAAGGTGATCGATTATGCCTCGAGACAGCTCAAGGTTCATGAGAAGAACTACCCTACTCATGACCTTGAGTTAGCAGCCGTAGTCTTTGCTTTGAAAATTTGGAGACACTACTTGTATGGTGTGCATGTTGATGTGTTCACGGATCACAAAAGCCTTCAGTATGTGTTCTCTCAAAAGGAGTTGAATTTGCGACAAAGGAGATGGCTTGAGCTCCTTAAGGATTATGATATGAGTGTGCTTTACCATCCAGGTAAGGCCAATATCGTGGCGGATACTTTGAGTAGACTGTCCATGGGAAGTGTGTCTTCTTTTGAATATGGGAAGAAGGAATTGGTTAAAGAGGTTCATAGGCCTGCTCGGTTGGGAGTTCGCCTTATGGACTCAACTGAGGGTGGTGTGATTGTACAAAATGGTGCTGAATCATGTTTGGTAGCTGAGGTGAAGGCAAAGCAAGACAAGGATCCTATTTTACTTCAGCTTAAGGGTGCAGTTCATCAGCAATGAGTTGAGGTTTTCTCCCAAAAGGGAGATGGTGTGCTTCGTTATCAGGGCCCCTTATGTGTGTCAGATGTAGATGGGTTGAGACAACAGATTTTGACTGAGGCTCACAGTTCTAGATATTCCATTCATACGGGTGCTACTAATATGTACCGTGGTCTACGGGAAGTCTTTTGGTGGAATAGTATGAAGAGGGACATAACCGAGTTTGTAGCTAAGTGTCCCAACTGTCAACAAGTAAAGGTGGAGCATCAAAGGCCGGGTGGCATGATTCAGGATATTGACCTTCCCACTTGGAAATGGGAAGTGATCAATATGGACTTTATTACTGGTTTGCCTCGTACTCGAAGGCAACATGATTCCATTTGGGTGATTGTAGACCGGATGACCAAGTCATCCCACTTCTTGGCTGTTAAGACTACTGATTCAGCAGGTGATTATGCCAGACTCTACATCCGGGAGATAGTTCGATTGCATGGTGTTACTTTGTCTATCATTTCTGATAGAGGTCCTCAGTTTACATCTCAGTTTTGGAGATCGTTTAAAAAAAGGCTTGGTACTCAGGTGAAGCTTAGCACAACTTTCCACCCTCAGACGGATGGCCAGGCTGAGCGTACTATTCAGACTTTGGGGAATATGTTGAGAGCTTGTGTGATTTATTTCAAGGGATATTGGGATGATCACTTACCTCTTATCGAGTTTGCCTACAACAACAACTTTCACTCTAGCATCCGGATGGCTCCTTATAAGGCACTTTATGGCCATAGATGTAGATCTCCTATTGGTTGGTTTGAGGTAGGTGAGGCAGCCTTGATTGGTCCAGATTCAGTTCATGAGGCTATGGAAAAGGTTCATCTTATTAGGGAAAGGTTGAAGGCCGCTCAGAGTCGACAGAAATCTTATGCGGATATGAGAAGAAGGGAGTTGGATTTGAAGTTGATGACTGGGTTTTCCTAAAGGTGTCACCCATGAAGGGTGTGATGAGGTTTGGAAAGAAAGGAAAGCTTAGTCCCCATTTTGTAGGTCCTTATAAGATTTTGAGGAGAGTTGGTAGCATTGCTTATGAGTTGGAGTTGCCAACAGAGTTGGAAGCGGTTCATCTAGTCTTCCATGTTTCTTTGTTAAAGAAGTGTGTTGGTGATCTGACCTTAATTGTTCCCTTGGAGGATGTAGGTGTGAAGGATAGTCTCACCTTTGAGGAGGTTCTGATAGAGATCTTTGATCGTCAGGTTCAGAGGTTGAGAAACAAAGAAGTCGCTTCGATAAAAGTCCTTTGGAGGAATCATCTTGTAGAAGGTGCTACTTGGGAAGCGGAAGAGGCCATGAAGGCCAACTATCCTCATCTCTTTCCTTTCGACTCAGTTCTAGCTTGAGGTACTAGTTTCCTCCTTAGTATGTCCTTTCGATTCTATTCCACCAGTTTCTCTCATGATCCTAGCATGCAACCATGTTTTACAAAGTTAGTTTATCATGTTTTCAAGTTGAGAAGTTCAGTTTTCATGTTTACTCTTTGATTTCCATGTTTTGTTGTTGGTTGGGTTGTTTTCTCTTCAGTTTTCCCTTGTTTAGTCTTCATTCGAGGACGAATTATCCCAAGGGGGAGATATTGTAACACGTCGGAAATCAAACCAGCTATCCAAGTTAAAATCTCAGAAAAAAATTCATGTTTCAAGAATGACGGGTCCAAACCACAGACCGTGGTTTGAACCAAGGGTCGTGGAATAGAACTGTGATTCCCTTTTGATTGATTTGGCCTCTCATCTGGAACCACGAGTTGGTTCTACGGACCGTGGTTCAAACCACGGGTCCATCCTGTCCACTCGTGAAATTCAGATCAGAGGGTTGGCAAGTCCCTTTGAAATGACGACTCAATTCTACGACTCGTCGTCTAAAAGACAAACCGTAGTCATGACTCGTGGTTTGAACAAGGACCAGATAGGTCCTCAGGAACCACGACTCTAAATGATGATCCGTCGTTCATTCTATGGGTTCGTCCTATTGACCCGTAGAAGTGCTTCTGCAGCCTGAAGTTCCTGTTAGGAACCATGAGTGGAACCACGGGTCGTGATTCAAACCATGACTCATAGAACTGACTTGTGGTCCCTGAAACCGACCATTTTCCAGATATTTCTTAAAATGTCCCAGGGGTATTTTGGTCATTCCCCATCCTTTTTAACTCCTAAATGATGTTATTTTGGCTATTTCAAGTAGGTTTTTCATCCTCATTAGCCTAAGTTCCTTCTCATTACTTCACTCTTTCCCCCAAAAGGAAAATTTTCCTCCAAACTTCAAGTCTCAAGCTCCAAGTGCAAGCCTCCTAAATCTTTTCAATTGAAGTGATTACCTTCAACCAAGGTATGTGGGTATTCAACAATGGGTTTCTTTCACCTTTGTGCCCAAAACCCCCAATTCTTATGTTGAATTATGAACTTGTGAAATTAAGGTTTTGATCTAAATTGGGGAAAACTTATGAAATCAGTTTCTATGCTTAAATTCATGGTTTCTTATTTCTTATTCATGACTTGGTTATGAGCCCTTCATTTGTTTTAAAAGCCCAAAGCTCTAAAGTTGATTTCTAGCATGATTCCATTGAATTACATGTTTTCAAGAGAAGTTTGACATGATTAGATATCATAGCCTTATGTATGTATGAAAATGCATGCGAAGTTCGTCAAGTATGAATTTAGAAAGAAAAACATGTTTTGGACTATGGCTATGTTAAGCTTCATGAACTTATGATATGAGAATTTGCATGATGTCCGATGTGTTTTCATGCTTTTCGAACAAAATTTGGCATGAGATTGTGCCACTAAGAAATTATGAGCTATATGTACATATTTTGGTAGTAGTATTTAGCACCGAGCGATGAGGGTTCGATTACCCAAGTTCAAAAACTACGTTGCCAGCATAGGTTATGAAATGAAGTGCCCTATGGGCTTATGAGAGTGGATCCACATCTTGATAATGGTGTCATGTGTCTTAGCGGGCTTTAGGGCAGCTTTGCCAACTAGGGTTATATAGTTAGGTATGGTGACTCATTCCTTGGCAGGGTTCAAGTTAGCTTTGCTAACTAGGGTTATATAGTTAGATTTCATGTAGCTCACATGGTCTCATGTCGGTTATAAGAAACTCCCATATGAATGTTTTCAAGTTTTTCTAAGCTTTATGAAGTCCTACATTGAAATTTGATTTTTACCTCATGCTTTATCATTCCATTGTGATATTTGCTTATGGTACCCTACTATGTATTAACTCCATTTAAGTATGTTTTAAGCATGTTTCCATCATAATTATGCATAATCCGCATACTCAGTACATCCTATAGTACTGACGCATATCTTGTGTTGCATCTTTTGATGATGCAGATTCAGGTGTACCTCTTCAGGCTCGTGGCTAGAGCTTCCCAGCCACTCCCAGACAGCTTTTGGTGAGTCCTCTTAGGTCGAGGACTAGTTATGTTTTTAGCTTATGTTAGCTTCTTATTTGTGTACTTCGAGTTAGCTAGGGTCTTGTCCTAGCAACTCCTTATGATATGAGTAGAGGCTTTTTAGATATAGACTGTATTCGAATATGCTTCTAGATATTGTATTCGTAAGTGACTCTCAGACTTATCTATTATGTTTTCCCTTATTTGATTTTTGTATTATGCTTCTGCTTATCTTTTGTTATGCTTGAGAATAATATGACAAAGGGTTAGCTTGGGATCCTTGTGGTCCTAAGTCCCGTGCTAAGTCTGAGGGATAACCTCGGGGGGTTACAGGAGAAGGGCTGGGGAGGTACTTTTCTCAATCACCTTAGCTCCTTCTATACCGATCTTTATCTCATCGAGTTTGTGTAAATTTTACCTGGGTGTTCTAATTCTCATGAATACCATGAAAGTTGTCACTTTGAAGACTTCTTCAACTCGATTCTGGCAGATCTGGAGTTGAGAGAGATGTGGCTGATGGGAAGGTTACCCCCATACGTTAATGCTCTGATTTTCGACGACCTTTGGAGTGAGCTTCAATCATGTGCAAATAAACAAGCGCTTTATTGACGAAGTTTTCCCCCTTCACTCTTTTAGTGTTAGCCCTGATGAATCTGCAGGAGGGCAAGGCTCATAGGTAAACATTCCTGGACTTTTCTCTCTTTCCATGCCTCTGTGAAATTTGTTAACTTTGCCCTTTTTATTGTTGCTACTAACCTGGAGGAGATGGTGGTCTGAGGTGCACCGTCATCCTTCTATCCCAACAGATTGAGCTCCAAAAGGAGCTGATACCACTATTTGAGGTAAAAGAATACCAGGTACATGTCTCTCCTACAACCTCCTTTAGACTTGGTGTCTGATTTGTTCCCGATGTGCCCATATTGTCTATTCGCTTTGTGTTATCTGTATGTGATTGCTTTGACTTGTTCATGCTTTGTTGAAACCTCTCTTATTGTTGGTTATGCATGTTATAGTTGGGATTCTGCATCTTCCTTAGCCTTAGGTTTGGTGTTTGTGATCTATCCATGTGCATTATGCCTTTTGCTTCCTGTGGTATGTTATGTATAGATGAGTATTCGATTCTTTCCATTCCTGCAAAAGAGTAAACATGGTTAGTAAAAAAGTCGGCCAGCTTGTTTCCTTCCCTTAGAGTGTGTTCCACCTTCACCTCCCTGTCTACCATCATCTACCTTATTCTCCTGATCTTTGAGGAAATACTCCATGAAACCTCCCATATCCCATCTATAACCTTCTTGATAGTGAGTGAGTCAGTCTCTATTGTTAGGGGTAGTAGATTCTGGTTGATATAGTACTCCAGTCCCATTCTTAGGGCACTTGCTTCAGCTCTTACATTTGTTCCATCTTCTAATATTCTTTCCTCTGCATACACCATCTTGCCTTGATCATTTCTAACACAAAAGGCTCCAGAACTTGGACCTGGTTTCCCTTTTGAGGCCCTATCTGAGTTACATTTGTAAGTACCCTCCTCAGGAAGCTTCCACTTAACCACCTTACATCCTAACAAAGGATTGTAGGATTCCAGGAATTGAATTATTAGTGGCCATTCTCCTGGTAAATTTTTCATCCATAGAAAGTTATGTCTGGCAAACAGGGCAATGTTTCTGTTTATTTCCAAGTCCATCCCCACTACTGACATTCTTCCCCCATGTATAATAGTGTTCCTTCTCTTCAAGATTTGCCAAAGTATAAACATTGGGACAACTTTGTACAATTTATTCAGCTTTGGGCTACAATTTGAATTTCACCACTTGTACACAGTGTCTTTCAATTGTAAAAATGGTCCCTCTATCCCTGCTGCAGCTGCAAATTTTCTCCACACTTGGTTAGCACTAGGGCATGTAATAAACAGATGTTCCACTATTTCAAGTGCATTATTATCACAACATTTACATAGTACTTCATCACACACTCTTATTTTAACAAGAACTTCTTCAATAGGGATCCTTTTCTTCCACAACCTCCACACAAAGAAGGAGATTTTGAAAGGCTCCCTTTGATCCATAATTGTTTAAAATCTTCCTGTGTCTCTCTTCTTTGTCTCAACTCCTCCTAGGAAGATTTAACACTGAATTTGCCCGAGTTATTGAGCATCCACCATGGTCTATCCTTGTCTTCTGCATGTTGTTCTACCACTAGCTTGTTGTGGATATGTTGGCAAACTTCCTCTGGAAACAAAGACTCCAGCTTATTAGTATCCCATGCACCCAGTGTAAACAAATGACTTACCTCCTCAGCTAAGTATTCATTACAACTTCTGATAGGGAAGTGATAGTGTAGAGCCCCTAGTTGGGTCCAATTATCATACCATATATTGACATGGCCACACCTAAGTTCCCACTATATCTCTTGATCAAAGAAATCTCTAGCTTCTAACATATGTTTCCATGTCTGAGACCCCCTCTTCCATTCTACTACCTGAGGCCCCAGTCTCTTACAATCCTTGTTCCACATGAAAATGGTCCACATTGACTTCTGAGTTCTAAAAACCCACCACAGCTTAGAAAATAAGGCCTTAGATATATCAAATAGAGACCTAACTCCTAACCCTCCTTCTTCTTTTGGTAGGCAAATATCTGACCAAGCAACCCAGTGCTTCCTTTTACCCCTTCATTACAATTTCACAAGAATTTAGCAAAGATTCCATGTAGATCATGTAACACACAGTTAGGAGGTGTTATAGCAGACAATAAGTAGACAGGAATACTACTTAGAACATTGTTAATCAGTACTGCTTTACCTCCAAAAGACAGTAATCTCCCTTTCCAGGCCTTTAGTTTGTTGTGCACCTTTTTAATCAACTCAGAGAAATGGACCTTTCTTCTTTTTGCATGACCAATAGGGCATCCTAAGTAGGTTAGGGGAAAGTAACCTCTTGGAAAGCCAATACAGTTTTCTACTTCCTGAATAGTTGCTTGAGCAGTTTTGTGATGCACATAATATGCACTCTTTGACTTGCTAATCTTCTGTCCGGATTGAGCTTCATAGTTTCCAATGTTTCCATTACCACTACTAAAAAAATAGGGAAAACTGACATCCGGAGGTCGGTTTTCCCTGAAAAAACGACTCAAAAGCTCCAGTCGAAAAAAGCTTGGTCGCTTTTCTGTACCGACATCGAGAGGTCAGTAAATATCGACCTCCGGATGTCAGTTTCAATTTTAAATCCAAAAATTAAATTTGAACTTTTTTTATTTTGTTTTAATTCCGACTTCCTGAGGTCGGTTTTATTTAATTATAATTGTATTTTTTATTTTCCTTTCCGACATCTAGAGGTCGATTTCTTTTAAAAAGAATATTATTAAAAATATAATATACTAACCTCCAGTGGTCGGTATTATTTAATTGTTAATTTATTATTTTTCTGATTTTCTGACCTCTTGGAGTCGGTATTGTTTAATTTTTAATTTATTATTTTTCTGGTGTTCCGACCTCCTATAGTCGATATTATTTAATTTTTAATTTATTAGTTTTCTGATTTTCTGACCTCTTGAAGTCGGTATTATTTAATTTTAATTTATTATTTTTCTGATTTTCCGACCTTCTGAGGTCGGTATTATTTAAATTTTATTTTTTTATTTCACGCAATTCCGACTCTTTGAGGTCGATTTTCTGGAAAAAAAATTCAAAAAACCGACTACCTGATGTCGGTTTTCTGGAATTTTTTTTCAAAAAACCGACTACCTGATGTCGATTTACTGGAAAATTTACCCAAAAAACCGACCTCAGGAGGTCGGTTTGTTGTCAATATTTTACCAAAAAATTGGCAGCAAATTGCTGCAATTTGAATTGCCCACCTGCATATTTTGATAATGCATATATTCAACCAAACCAGTTCAAATAGCTGTCAACACGATATTTTTCTACATTTACGTTTCACTACTTCAAATTAAACTTAAAATCATTCAGATTAAACTTAAAATACGATCAAACAATCTAAAAAGTTTACAAACTATTTATACTAAGTCCAAAATGTCTGGTAGCTAGGTACAACTACTCCTCCTCACACTCCTCACCTTCGGTATTGGACTCATCCACTAGGCCTCGATGTCTATCACTGGCACACTGAGGAATAATCTTTCCCAACTCAAAAAGAGATATTAACTTGGACTGAAGCTTCGCATACCTCTTGTTCTCTATCTCCTTTGCTGCTGCAATCTGTTCAATCTACTCGTCTATATTTTTCTCCCTTTTAGTTGATGCAGCACGCTCGGCGATAAGCAAAGATATCTTATCCTGCATTACAGACACGGTCACTTTATTCACATTATCGAAGTCTGAAGATGATGGACAATAAAACCAGGGCTTCTTCTCCGCATAAGCCTTTTCTGTGTAACCATAGACTAAACCTCTTACTGGTTCACCCGCACTCTCTCGCTAAAATTGTTCTACTTGTTCATCTGTAAGCGGTGTGTCCTGACTTTCAGGAGGTTGAGTACTACGGTACTCCTGAATTCTTTGCACAAACGACTCCTATATTTAAATGAAGAACTCTTACTATAAGAATATAATAGATAAAAGGAAAAAAAAGAATAAAAAGAATAGTTTGAATGCAATTCTTACATGTGTCTGTTGAGCACGTGTCTCACACCAACTTCCTTCATCTGTGGGAATTTTTGGCGTCTTTGTGTGACAAACCTTGAATAACTCTTCCTGAGTTACAGGCCTACCCAAATCTTTTTCCTGCAAACAACATGCATATAATGTGATTATTAATCTCCAAAAGCTACTTATCAAAAAGAAAAAAATTATTTAATTGAATTTAGAAAATATACCATTCTCTTCTTCCTAGTAAGCTGGCTAATGGCCCCACCAGTGTGCAGAGAGCCGCCCTTCTCCGATGCCCGAGCCTTCTTCCCGATCTCTCTTCTCTTAAGAAATTTTTCATCAGTTTTCCAGAAATTCAATAACTTGGCCCACATATGTAATGACCCTTTCGGTCATTTCCACATATACGTTTTCCTTGAACAGTTAGAGCTTGTTGTAGCAGACCCAAGTCGCTTAAGGCTCGTCAAGACCAGTATTTCGGTGTCGGGGCCATTTGTTTGGTCGCATTATAAGTTTTGTAGTCAAGCAAATCGGCAAAAGTTATCGTAAGTTCTTTAATAAATTTTCTGAACTTTGGGTAAAATGTCTCAGGGCTTTTCTCTCAATATATAAAGAGTTAGAAGTCCCCCGAAATACCAAATCGAAGGTCTACGAGTCTAGTTTCCAACGCACAAAACCTCACGTCCAACTGATCTCGGAGTAAAACGTTATGACTGTTTTACCGAGGACTGTCTGGCAGAAAATGGGTTGCGAACCGGGTCGCGAACCGGGTCGGGTCAAACTCGATTTAAGCCTCAACTTCACGTTTTAAAACGCCATTTCAGTTCCGAAACAGTGATAAAACATAAGGGAGGGTCCCGAGAGAATTCTTGAGTATCAAATCGTGCGTTGGTGAATTACGAGCCTAAGCTTAAGAATTTTATTAGCATCGTGCGTGTATTTGAAAATATTTTATTTAAAAGTTGAATTTGGTAAAAATTATATTATTATTGTCTTTTCAAAATATTAAAGGTTTATGAAGAATATTTTGTTACGATATATTTGTATATGTATTTATTTTATAAGGTTTTTATACACCGTAATATTTTAACGGAGATAGTAAATTTAGTGGTGTTGAAATTTATTATTATAATATAGTAGGTTTTATTCGAAATAATTTTCTAATGATTATGGTATATTCAAAAATTATATTTATTATACTATGAATTTATGCAATACCCGAGTATATACCTAACGGAGAGAATTGGTTGCCACCTCCACTTCCACGTGGAAGTGGAGGCATTGTACAACAAGTGAGGCAGCAATTAGTGTACAATTGGTGGCATCATTGGAACTTGCATTAGCATGGATAGCTTTAGCAAGCATTCATATCCTTTTGCTGCACATATCCTTACGGCATATAGGTATTAGGCAGAGGTGCATATCTGCACGTTGATTAAAAAGGGAAGTCAATTATCTACGTCAAGTTGTTCCATCCCAAATCCGATTCCGACTTAGTTTTGGATTTTCTTGGAGTGGTTCGAGCTTGGACATCGTTGTTCTAGCAGCTTGTCGTCGGACGACAGGTAAATTATGGTTTAATTTCCCTAGACTCCGCATATATAGAATAAAATTATATTAATGGGCATCCTTGGGTTGGTTTATTAGGTTGGTACCACAGACCTCGACCGCTTTATTCATGTCCGCCTACTTTTGTTCCTCCGTTGTTTGTAGTACTTGCCGATATATTTTATTTACCCTTGTGGTCCTGTGAGACCTTGTTGACTCTGGAACATAGAAGGTGGGATTTTGGGAATGTCCGCGAGTCCCAGGCATAGAATTATCCTTCTAGGCTGGTTATGCTTGCTGAGTAGCTGTGGGCTTTGCAGGGTCGATAGGTTGATTGTGAGCTTCTGGGCAGCTATTGTGTTTGATCATACCATTTTCATGCATATAAAGAGGTTTACACATGTTTTACTACGGTTTGGGCTTCGGGCCTACTGGCACCATTTTCTAAACCTTGCATGGCCCGGGGGGGCCGTTTTTTATGGAAATAATTTGGAAATGGTTTGATTGAACTTGTGAATATTTTTGGGAAAGAAAGTAAAATTATGTTTAAAATCATCAGTTTTACGATTATCGCTAGACTCGGCAGGGCCGGGGTGCTAGTTGAGTTTTCTTATTACTTGAGATGATTTTTAGCCTCGGTCGGACCGAGCACCTGAGATGGCTTTTTACTGTTTAGACCCGGTTATTCCCGGGCACCCTTGGAGAGGGTTTTGAGACATTTTCCTACTACTGTAGTCCTGGACAGGGTCTGGGCATTGCATATTCGAGACTGGGTCTCTATCCTGATACCGGACTTGCTTCCGGACGACATATTCTGATACTGAGTTTTAGTATGGGGTCTGGGACCTCCATGGACCTTGCCATCCGGGCCAGGGGCTACGGGCTGCGTGTGCCGGAGGAGGGGTATACGGTGGAGTAGAGGTATACGGGCAGTGTCCTTCCATGGAACCTACCTGCTGGGCCGGATCGGCGCCGGAGGAGGTACATACAGAGATACTATGGCACTTGAGATCTTCATGCATCATATCATTCATTGTTTGAGGCTCCACCCCTTGTTTGTTGTTTGCTGATTGTACGCTCCGGTAGTATGGGATGCCGGAGGGTTTGTTTTCACTTGTTTGTGTTCCTCGGTTGTATGGGCGGCCGGGGGACTGTAGGTAGACTTTTGCTATTTATTTACAGAATTGTTCTCTATTATTGATAAGTATGAGATTGGTTACTGCTAGACTGTTAGTTTCTGGATTTGAGATTGATATGATTAGTTGAGTTTGATTCATGTCTCTGAGCATGTCTATCATTACTCTTTCTCTCTTCTTACACTTGAGGTTACCGGTATACCGTCCATTTCGTAAACTTATTTTGTATACACTGTTGTTGCAAGGACCCCAGGTGCATTTTTTCTTACTCTCACCTGTGCCTATGGTGTGTATATTCTGCTTACTAGCCTCACATGTGGTTCTGTTGATTTCCCTCTGGGCTAGTTCCTGTGTACCTTTCATTGATTTATGTGACTACTTGCTTCTATTCTGTCTATTACTGCGCTTTTATCTTATATGTGCCCAGTCGGCCTATGATACCTACTGGGTACCTTATGCTTCGCATTTGGTGCTCACCCCTACCCCCTGCATCTTTGGGTGCAGATCCTAGCGTGGGCCATCGCCGTTAGATCGTTGTGATTCGTGCTTGGAGATCTGTTGGGGACTACTTCAAGCTGAGGGTGAGCTCTTGGCGATCGGAGCTTAGCTTTAGTTTATCTTTTGCTTCATGTACTCTATTACCATTCAGAGACATCTGTATATATAGTTTTGGTTTATTTGCACTCCATGTATGTAGTTTGGCTCTATACTATGATACCAGGTCTTGGGGTTTGGTTTAGTTTCCGCACATGTATATATTTATATCCCTGTTATCTACTTTCTTTGTCTTGTTCCCTTATTTGTTAGATAGTAGCCCA
Source organism: Jaltomata sinuosa (assembly GCA_003996215.1). Lineage (NCBI taxonomy): Eukaryota > Viridiplantae > Streptophyta > Magnoliopsida > Solanales > Solanaceae > Jaltomata > Jaltomata sinuosa. Next base: position 475,336 of record QJPP01001205.1, on the reverse strand, counting down.
TTACTAACTATTCTGGGCTACGGGGATTGGTTCACCTACCGGGGGTTGTAGGTGCCATCATGACCGAGAAATTGGGTCGTGACAACATATCTGGCATCATAAAATATGGAACTCTCTTCTCTGCCCGACAATCAGAAAATAGGCCACTAAGCACCTTCTCAGCTCTATATTTGAAGATACTTTGAGCTTTATTCTCATGCTCGGGAGCCCATACGTAAGATTTCTACAATAGAAAATAGTTAAATATTTATTCTAGAAATGTATAGCGAATTTAAATGTATATAATGTTAATTTAATTGATAAACATTTTTACCCTAAATTCCATGAAGATCTGTCCTTGGATATTAAGTGGTATCGAACCCCAAGTCGGGTACATATCATTATAAAATGATCTGATGCACTCAATGATTATTTTTGTCATTCCTTCATCCGGAAATAACCTGCAATACAAGATTAAAAACTTGGAATATAAATTCAAAAATTAAAAGATTAAAACATAAACATATAAAAAGATGTAATATAGTTGAATAATACCTATATCCTTTAGGCTCGATGATGAGTCTCTGGGTATGGTCTCTATCGCCTGGCTGTAAACCACCTAATCGTGGACCATGTACATCTGAGTGCTAAGTCATGGGAGTAGAACTCGAGCCACGGGATCTAAGATGAAGACCTGAAAGTCCAATTGATCCAGTAGCAGCACTGGCCTGACTAGTACTGGCTGATGGCAAGGTAGACTGATGACCAATATGAGAATAACCCTGCAGTGTTTGGTAACCTGACGTGGGTACCATGACGGGCACAAATATAGAATGACCAGAAAGTGGAGTCACGCGAGTAGAGGCATTATGTGACTGATGTACCAAGTGAGTAGCTGAAAGTGAGGCTCGTGGTGGGATATAAGCTCATGGGGGCTCATCAGTTATCACGACCCCAGTGGGTCTTTCAGAAGTAGTGAGCTTTTTTCTCTTTTTTGCGTTGACGGATTTTTTTTGGTTAGCCTTGTTCTTATCTACCATCTATTAAAATGAAGGTGAAGTTAAAAGAAAAAACATAGAAATGTAAAGGAAAAACTCTTAAAATGAAGGTCCAGTTAAAAACAACAACTTAGAACTGTAAAGTAAAAAACTACCTTAACTTAGAAATGCTCAGGTTATTATTTGCAGTACCAACCTAAAATTATTTGCAGTTATCTAAATCAACAGACAGAAGAGAACCAATAATGAACTGCAAATAAGAATTAATATAGTCCTATTGTTATGGCAGTTTCTTAAGTTATTTTACCTTTTGAGTAGAGCTTCTGTATCACATTAGAACAATATTCTTCTATTTTTTGTCTTCTTTTTTTTCTCTTTAATGTTGATGGATTATGAAGTCTTTTAATTGACAATGTATTTTCCTTTAGATACATATAACACATGAATAATTACACATGCTATCATATTATATATGTATAGTACCAAAATATATTTGGTCACTAATAAGGGCTGAGATATAGCTCAGAACTTCAGACATGACTCTTGATTAAAGAACTATAATTGAAGATTACATTTTACAAATCTAAGAAGGCTGTAAATATTAAAAGAAATATCCTCTTCAGATTCAATAATTAAAAATAATGAATACAACATGCTAATTTCTATTCATCCTCTTCGGAAGTTTCGTCCCCATCTATCCATTCACCCTCTTAGGAAGTCTCCTCCTCAGTTGCCCATTCAACTTCTTCATTTGTTGATTCATCCTCCTCGACATTTGGTAACGTTTCTAACTCTTCTCTACTAACTTCTTCTAAAATGTGATCAGGATGCTCCAAGTTGGTTTCTAACTCAACGTCCACTTGTTGGTGAACAATTGCTATTTCATTTTGATAAGCAACATCCAACACATTTTTAACTTTCACCCGCCCCATAGGCTTAGTTTTGATTACAACCCACCAATCAGACTTGTCCCTAGCAACGGATAAGGAGCATAGTACACTTGCTTAGCATTCTGTGCAATAATAAAAGGATCATAAGCCTGATAAGTCCTAGTGTGTTTGACTTCAATGATGTTATGTTGCTTAAGTTCTCTTGTACCTCTGTTTGGTTTTGGATCAAACCACTTGCATCGAAAAAGTACTATTCTTTTGATTGGCCAACCAGAATACTCCACCTCTAGAATCTCCTGTAGCTCGCCAAAATAATCAACGTTCTCATTTTGGTTTCCATCGCCACCTTTAACCCAAACACCACTATTGTTACTTTTTATATTCTTTGAGTATTTCTCCGTGGCAAATTTAAAACCATTTACATTATATTCGGACATTGTATGAACATTAATCGGTCCCCAAGAAATATCCTTGAAAAATTGATCAAATATGGCGGCATTTTTTGAATTGTAGACCTATATATGGTTAGTAAATTAAAAATAGTGTTAGTAGAAGGAAGAGTACTATACATTGTTGTTATTATCTATATATTATAACACTTACTCAATCAGTATACCACATTGTAAATGACAAACACACTTGATCATGGCCATATAGCTGCACAAAATAACTGTAGTATCACATTGAAAATATAGTTAGTTTTCTTGATGAAATCGGAGTTGAATATGTTGTGTAAGTATTTAATTTCCTTACTCTAAAAAGGGCTAGACTTCTGGGCAATTCAGCAAGACATGTAGCGCTGCAGATTTTTTTCTCCTTTTCGGTAAGTATGCGCAATCTACGCCTTTTTAAACCCTTACCCGGCTGATTGAAGATTGATAATGGTTGTACTGCAACATCAGTCTCGACATCAGCGTGTCGATTAGGTCTGTTTCTCAAGCACGATACTTGATCATCAAAAGTAGTAAGAACAAAAGTGGGTTATTTCTCTAGCAAGATATGCTTCAACTATAGAGCCTTCCACCCTATTTTTGTTCTTAACACTCCTTTTAGACTTGGCAATGGTGCGTTAAAATTTTATGTTAGATATGTATATAATTGAAGAAATAAGAATAAATGTGTTATAGTTACTTACCGCTCATAAGGATACATCCACCTATTTTGAACTGGACCTCCCAGTAGGGATTCATGGACAGGGTGAATGGGAAGATGTTCCATCACATCGAAGAACCCAGGTGGAAGAATCTTCTCCAACTTATTACTGATAACAATAATATTTTCAGCCATCTTAATCAGATTTTCTACTCTCAATGTGCTGGAACACAAGTCTTTGAAGAATAAACTGATCTCTGCCATCGGTTTCCATATATTTTCAGGCAATCCACTAAAAGCAATCAGAAGTAATTGTTCCATGAAAACATGACAGTCATGACTTTTCATCCCATGTAAGATTCCATGCTCCATGTCAACCCTCTTCCCCAAATTGGAGGCATATCCATCTGGCATTTTCAAACTCTGCACCCACTCATAAATTTTCTATTTCTATTCCATTTTGAATGAATAACTGGCCTTGGGCTTAAGCAACTTCTCGTTGGCAGACTCCTGTAAATGTAACTCTAGACGTCTACAGTGTTCCGGTAAGTCAAGTCTAGCCTTAATATTATCCTTTGTCTTACCAGTTACATCCATTACAGTGTTGAACAGATTATCAAAATAATTTTTTTCAATATGCATGACAATAAGATTATGTCTGAATAGATTATCCTTCCAATAAGGTAATTCCCAAAATATGCTATGTTTAGTCCAATTATTCGCAACCCCGTACCAATAAAATTTATACGGTGTTTCCTTGGTAACCTTTGGCAAATTTTGAACCCTCTCCCAAATATCATGACCCGTTAATATTGGGGATGGTCAATTGGGTTCAGTTGTATTCTTTCTAAATGCATATTTCATTCTCCTGAACTCATGATTAGGTGGCAAGAACCGACGGTGACAATCAAACCATGAAGTTTTTCGACCATGTTTTAATGTGAATAATTAAGTATCTTTCATGCAGTAGGGACAAGCTAACATTCCAGCAGTCATCCACCCAGACAGCATTCCATAGGCAGGAAAATCATTAAGAGTCCACATTAAGGTAGCACGCAAGTTGAAATTTTGTTTACGAGAAATGTCCCATGTTTCAACCCCCACAGACCACAACAATTTCAACTCATTAATCAAAAGTTATAAGTACACATCAATCAGACTTTGTGGATTACGCGGGCCAGGAATAACACAATTCAAAAATATATATGGACGTGTCAAACACATCTCAGGTGGAAGATTATACGGTGTAATAAACACAGGCCAACATGAATATGGTGCAGCCCTAACTGAAAAAAGGGTAAAACCATCAGCATACAAACCCAACCTAACATTCCTTGGTTCAGCTGCAAAATCTGGATAAGTTCTATCAAATTGCTTCCAGGCCTCTTCGTCTGATGGATGACACATGACACCAGGTGGTCTTTTATTTTCACGATGCCATCTCATATGAGGAGCGACACTATTTGATGCATACAACCTCTTCACCCTTGGTATAAGAGGTAAATAATGCATCGCCTTAATAGTAATTTTCTTTCCACTAGAACCACGCTTATAGCGAGGGTGTCCACAAAACTTACATGACGCTAGATTGACATCCTCCTTAAAGTATAACATGCAACCATTTTCACAAAAATCAATTCTGGTCGAGGAGAGTCCTAACTTAGAAACCAATCTCTTTGCCTTATAGTAAGAATCAGGAACCTCTATACTAAGGCCAACTAATTCATTCATAAGGTCTATCATAGAATCCATTGCTCTTTGAGCAATATTCTAATCATATTTGATACTTAACAATCTAACTGCAACAGACAATTGAGAGTGTGGACTCCCCTCAAAGAAAGGACGACTAGCATCACGCAATTGTTCATAAAAATTGTGTGCTTCTTCATTGGGAGGTTCTTCTACATTTTTCCCAAATTCAAAATTGGAATGCATCCCAAAAGCATCATGAATCATATCCGGCATTCTAGAATTTTGGACATAATTATGTTCTGCAGATCTACTACTTTCACCAACAACAAAGTTACTAAACCTATTAATGTCACTATCAACTTCACCATGACTAGTCCAAACTGTATATCCTGGTTTAAAACCCTTGAACATAAGATGCATAGAAACATTCTCTATTGTTTGATATCTCACGTTTCTACAGTTAATACAAGGACACTTAATCAATTTTGAAGTTAAAAAGGGCTCAAGTGTTTTTGCATGATTTATAAAACGAGTGACACCTTCTGCAAATTCCGGAATCATACCCGCTCGACCAGGATTATTTCTATTATACATCCAACTACGAATAGGTTCCATCTGCACAAACAATAAATCAAACTAGAGCTTAATTAAATCACATTTGAACTAATTTCAATAACTAAATCACATTATTTCAAATAATAAGTTAAACTAGAGGTTAATTGAACCACATTTGAACTAATTCCAATTTTCACTTACTACACTTTACAATTATAAGTCACTAGTTCAAAATAGCAACTAACAATTAACTACACTTTACTTATTTTAAGTCACTAGTTCAAAATTTTAACTTAATACACTTCACTATTTTAAGTCACTAGTTCAAAATTTCAACTAACAACTAACTATATTTTACTTATTTTAAGTCACTAGTTCACAATTTTAACTTAATACAAACTATACTTACTTATTTTAAGTCACTAGTTCAAAATTTTAACTAATAACTAACTACACTTTACTTATTTTAAGTCACCAGTTCAAATTTTAACTTAATACACTTCACTATTTTAAGTCACTAGTTCACAATTTCAACTTAATACAAACTATACTTACTTATTTTAAGTCACTAGTTCAAAATTTTAACTTAATACAAACTACACTTTATTTATTTTAAGTCACTCGTTCAAAATTTCAACTTACTACACTTCACAATTTTAAGTCACTAGTTCAAAATTTTAACTTAATACAAACTACACTTTACTTATTTTAAGTCACTAGTTCAAAATTTTAACTTAATATACTTTACTATTTTAAGTCACTAGTTCAAAATTTCAACTAATAACTAACTACACTTTACTTATTTTAAGCCACTAGTTCAAAATTTTAACTTAATACACTTCACTATTTTAAGTCACTAGTTCAAAATTTCAACTAACAACTAACTACACTTTACTTATTTTAAGTCACTAGTTCACAATTTCAACTTAATACAAACTATACTTTATTTATTTTAAGTCACTAGTTCAAAATTTCAAATAATAACTAACTACACTTTATTTATTTTAAGTCATTAGTTCAAAATTTTAACTTAATACACTTCATTATTTTAAGTCACTAGTTCAAAATTACAACTAACAACTAACTACACTTTACTTATTTTAAGTCACTAGTTCACAATTTCAACTTACTAAATTTCACAATTTTAAGTCACTAGTTCATATTTTCAGTTTATATGCATGATAATGATGTGCCAATCACAATCAGCAGCTCAACGGCTCACAAATAAACCTATCGGCCCTGCACAGGCTCCAATCGCTCTATAACATACATAACCAGTTCTATAATCGAGATATCAATTTCCGAAACTCACAAACATTCCCAAATAACCCACCATCTATGGTCCAGAGGCATAATCAAGGCCACACAGGGCCACAAGGGTAATACTACCAACTAAAACGAATACTACAACCATAAAGCGGACAAGGCCTGGCATGCCAAGCTAATAAAACTCAACCCAAGGATGCTAATTAGTATTAAGTGTCAACACTAGATGGACACAAATTGATCTTGCAAGAAAATCAATTTTGTCATGAATAGGATCAACTAGTCTTGACACTTATACTAATCAACCACATTATAATCAAATTAAAGACTAAGTGTCAACACTAGATGGACACAAATTGATCTTGCAAGAAAATCAATTTTGTCATCAATAGGATCAACTAGTGTTGACACTTATGCTAATCAACCACATTATAACCAAATTAAAGACTAAGTGTCAACACTAGGTGGACATAAATTGATCTTGCAAGAAAATCAATTTTGTCATCAATAGGATCAACTAGTATTGACATTTATGCTAATCAACCACATTACAACCAAATTAAAGACTAAGTGTCAACACTAGGTGGACATAAATTGATCTTGCAAGAAAATCAATTTTGTCATCAATAGGATCAACTAGTGTTGACAATTATGCTAAACAAATACATTATCACGCTAATAATTAAATAAACTAAATTAAAGACTAAGTTTCCTATTCCAATTCATTACAAGTCACTACTTCACAATTTGAACTCACTATACTTCACTATTTTAAGTAACTTGTTCATGATTTCAAGTCATTATACTTCACTATTCTAAGTCACTAGTTCACATTTTCAATTCACTACTTCACTATTCAAATTCACTAGTTCACATCCACCATATCCGACAAACTAATTAACAATAATAAACCCTAATTAAATGATAAATCCTAATTTAGTAAGTAAAATTAACAATGATAAGTCCTAGTTAAATGATAAATCCTAATTTAGTAACTATAATTAACAATGATAAACCCTAATTTAATAACTATAATTAATTAACAAGAAAATTAAAATTACTTACCTTAATGGACCCCACCGGAGCAGCAACAACGACGACGGCAGGCGGCAGCAACCTTCAGCAGCAGCAGCGGCAGGCGGCATCAACCTTCAGCAGCAGCAGCGGCAACAATCTGTAGCAGGCGGTGGTGGTGGTAGGGTGTTGTAATGGTGGAAGGAGGAGGAGGGGGAAGGCGGAGGAGGGGGGACGCCGGAGGGAAGGACGCCAGAGGGTGTGTGAGGGTGGTGGGGGGCTGTCGATCGGGGAGAGAGAGAGTGTATTAGAGTGTGTGAGTGTTAGGGTTTTTAGGTAAATGAAATTAAAAAAATTGCAAAAACCGACCAAATGTGGTCGGTTTTAATAAAATAAAATTAAAAAAAAACTGACCAATTGAGGTCGGTTTTACTAAAAAATAAATTTTTAATAAAGTATTTTTTGATAAAACCGACCACTTGAGGTCGGTTTTAAAAAAAAATCAAAAGTAATTAATAAAAATTATTTAATCATCAACATATTTCATAAACTCGGATACATTATTGATTCGTTACATTACTCAACGATTATGTTACTATACAATGTATTCCATACTACTTGGATGGATTATCGATCGATTAATTAATTAGCTTTTGAATACGTACTATATATGTACATCACTAGACGAGACATATATTTAAGACGACGGACCAGTAATATATAGGACTTGGTTAATTATATTACTCAACGATCGTCATCGTATAGTACTTCATATGTACGTAATACCGTATTCTATCCACTAGCTACTTGGATGAATTGTCGATTAGTTAATTAGCTTTTGAATATGTACAATACATATAAACGTACATCACTAAAGACGAGACATATATATTCAAGACGATTAACCATTTAATACATAGGACTTGATTAATTATATTACTCAACGATCGTATATTACCTCATATATGTACGTAATACAATGTATTCCATACTACTTGGATGGATTATCGATTGGTTAATTAGATTTTGAATACGTACTATATATATACGTACAATATCGCCACACAAAAACATATATTCAAGACGACAGATCATTACTATATATATAGGACTTGGTTATTTACATTACTCAACAATCGTATATTACCTCGTGTGTACGTAATACAATGGTATTCCACTGCTTGGATGGATTATCGATTAGTTAATTAGCTTTTGAATACGTACTATATATATATATATATTTTTATATTAATATTATATATATAATATATATATATATATATATATATATATATATATATATATATATAGATAGAGATATACGTACATCACTAGACGAGACATATATTCAAGACGACGGATCATTATAATACATAGGATAACTTGGTTAATTATATTTCTCAATGATCGTATATTAACTCATATGTACGTAATATAAAACATATTCCATACTACTTGGATATGGATTATATATCAATTGGTTAATTAGCTTTTGAATACGTACTATGTATATAGCTTTTGAATACGTACTATGTATATACGTACATCACTAGACGAGACATATATTCAAGATGATGGATCATTATATATAATATATAGGACTTGGTTAATTACATTTCTCAATGATCGTATATTAACTCATATGTACATAATATACGACGTATCCATACGATGTATTTGGATATGTATTATCGATCGGTTAATTAGTTTTTGAATACGTACTATATATATATACGTAAATCACTAGACGAGACATATGTATATTCAAGATGATGTATAAGTTATGAGGGAATCTATGTATTATTTTATGCAGGATATAGAAGGTGGAATAAGTAATACTTGTATAATTAATACATGAATAACTAATCCTTGTATAACTAATACATGTATAAATAATACATAGATTCCTTCATAACTAATCCCTACATTACTAATACCTACATAACTTTAAATAGCTACCAAACGACCCCTTAGTGTTATACACAATAGAAAAATAGTGATTATTAAAAATATTTTAAAGGTAATACCGACATCCGGAGGTCAATTTTATTCAAAATAATTAAATAAAAGTAAACTACCGACCTCCGAAGGTCGGTATTACCTTTAGTTTTAATGGAAATAAAATTAATTACGTTACATAAATAATACCGACCTCCGAAAGTCGGTATTAATATTTTTTTTATTTTTTATTTTACATAAAACCGTCTTCCGAAAGACGCTTTATTTAAAACTAATTCAAAATATTATTCTGTAGTTTTTTATATTTTTAATTGAGATAAAATTTAATTATATTCTTAATTTTCTAATCAAGTACTGACCACTGGAGGTCGATCCTAATAAAATAATTAAATAAAAATAAAAATACCGACTTCTGAAAGTCACTATGAGAATAATTCAAGGTAAATAAAATCAATTATGTAAATTTAATATTACCGACATCAGGAAGTCGGGATTAATTTGTTTTTTTGTTTTTTGTTTTAGAAATAATTGTCCTCCGGAGGACAGTTTATTTAAAAGTTGATAAAAATATTCCCTTTTTTCATTTTTTTAAATTTAATTGAGATAAATTTAAATATTATTTTTTTATTTATTAATTCGATACCGACTACAAGAGGTCGATTTTTCTTAATTTTATTTTTTCCGGGAAAATTTCTGACCATCGGATGTCGGTAATTGGTTTTCCCGCATTTTTTTTCAAATAAACCGATATCTTGAAGTCGATTTTCTTAAGAAAATAAAATAATTTTTTTTTTAACAACACCGACCTTCGGAGGTCGGAAATTACCGACTTATATAGGAGGTCGGTAATTTGGAGGTCGATATTCACAGTTTTTTAGTAGTGTACCAATTGTAAGGACCTCTTGTCAGCAGACACCAAAAGAAATGTATCATCAGCATAAGCCAAATGGTTGATCTGGTCACTCTATTTTGGCATCCCAAAGCCTTTGAATTCTTGATTGTCAAACAGAGAATTCAAAGCTCTAGACAAAACCTCAACAGCTAGAATGAAAAGAGCAGGTGACAGAGGATCCCCCTGCTTCACTCCCCTGGTGGAGTGGAAAAAGCCAAAAGATTGTCCATTTATTAAAATGGAGTACCAGTTGTTGGCCAACAACCTCCAAATCTTATCAACCCAATCATTATTAAAGCCCATTTTTTCCAAAACTCTAATAAGGAAGGTCCAGTCCACCCTATCATAGGCTTTAGCCATATTCAGCTTAAGCACCACATTTGGTGGCTTTCCTCTTTTTCTGATATCAACAATTATTTCCTGAGCCAAGAGAACATTTTTCTGTAATACTCTTCCCCTTCACAAAGCTAGATTGATTTCTTGACACTAGCATGGGAAGCCAGGCTTCAAGCCTATCATGTAGGATCCTGGAGATTATTTTGTTTATAAAGTTACTCAAGCTAATTGGTCTCATGTCTGAAATGTCTTTTTTGGGCAATAGGACCAAGTTAGTGTGAATAATTGATTTTGGCAGAGTAGCTCCAGAGAAAAATGCATTTACCAGTTTCACAATATCATCTCCAACTATATCCCAACAACTTTGGTAAAACAGGCCTGTAAAGACATCAGGCCCACTAACACTGTCTCCATTCAGATCAAATACCACCCTCCTTACCTCTTCTTGTGATGGCATTACATTTAAACTATTGTTCATGTCTTCAGTGACTAAGGCTGGAATCAGATTAATTAAAGACATGTTCCCAGTAGTAGATTCTTTTGTGAATTGATTTTGGTAGAAAGAAATGGCCTCAGCAGCCACTTGGTGGCTATAAATAGAAGAGTTTTATCTCATTTTTTAACCTTGAATTTTCTGCACTTCCTCTGCATATTTTCTTACAAACAAAAATATAGAGTCATGTGTGATTTGTTGACATTCATTGAGTTCGACGAAGTCGTTGGCATTTGAGATACCGCTACTTCAGCGACAGGTATATCCGTTTTATACTGGGAGAAAATAATCCTAAACTTCGAGTACAGTGAGGGGATTAAATTCCTTAAGTACACACAGTGAATTCTGTGGACTCAGATTTTAAGTAAAGTTTTTGCTTTTCTGCTTTCATGTTTATTTTTAATTTTCTGGTTTACTAATTTGAATGCAGGATACCAACAATCTTAAAGAATTTAATTTACTGTTATTACTTTTCTGTGTTCTGCTTTGCTTGAGACAAAACAAGAAAGATAATATTTTACCAGAAATTGAAAGTGAATCAGTGGTACTTAGAGGCACTTTGTTTCGTGCTTATGTTAAGATAGTTGTGGGTTTTTTCAAGTGGTGATTGGTGAGGCTATGCAAGGTTTGAGTTGCTTATTCCATACTTAGCCAAACAAAAATATGATACTTTTGGGTCATTAAGATTCCATAAGTACTCTGTTACTTTATGGATATGCGGGCATTTGATCTAGTGGATCATGTGAAGATAAATCCATGGGAATTATTTTCTTTTCTGAAACGAATGTGTGTGGCTCAGAGACAAATTAAGAAAAATGGCACGTTGACCGACAGTACGGTATTAGTCTGCTATAGATTCGTAATGTCGAATGCAATTCGAAAAATCTATTTTCAATCTCTTTTTGACTACAAACTACAGTGGCAAAAATAATAAAGGAGAACAACGGAACCAAAAGCCAAAAGGCCCTGCTTGTATAAAATGATGCTTTGGTAGATTGCCTACAATGAAGACAAACGGTGTCTCACACTAGAATTCAACATGACGAAACTGTTGGAATCGTTCGAATTGAACATTTAGAGTGTGTTTGGTACGAAGGAAAATGTTTTCTGGAAAATGTTTTTCAATTTTCTTGTGTTTGGTTGGTCAAAAAATTTGAAAAATATTTTTCCTCCAAAATAAGGAAAATGACTTCTCTAATGAGAGTAGGGAAAACAAGTCCTCACCTACACAACACTACAATCCCACCCACTCCACCCTCCTAGTCTCACCCCTACCTCCAGCCCCCACCTCTAACTCACACAATTTTTTAAGAGTATTTTTCAATTTCACCCCACCCCCACCCCCACCCCCACATCAATTTCTTTTAATTCTTTCTTTAAAAAATAAAATTAACTTTTTTAAAAAAAAATAATTTTTTTATATCCACCTCACCCATCCACCCACCCCACACACATCCCCCCCCCCACCACTAATCCACTATCACCTCCACCCACCCAACCTCAATTCTTTTAATTTTTTTTTCAAAAAAAATATTTTTTTCTTAAAAAAAGTAATATTTTTGTACCCCAACCCCCACCTTACGCCCCCAGCACCTCCCCCCAGCCCCCCACCCCCCTCCTCCCCCACCTCCACCCCACCCAAAATTTAATTTTTAAATATTTTTTTAAAAAAAAATAAAAAAGAAATATTTTTGGTACCCCAACCCCACCCCCACCCCACCCAAAATTTAATTTTTATTTTTTTTAAAAAAAATATTACTTAATTTTTTTAAAACATAATATTTTTGGTTCCCCCCTCCACCCCCAACCCCACCCCACCCAGTGCCCCCCCCCCCCAAAATAAAATAAAATAAAATAAAATAATAATTAATGTTTAAATTATTATTTTTTTAAAAAAAGTTTTTTTAAAAAAATTTAATTTTTTTAGTTCCCCCCCCCCCACCCCCCCCACCCACCCAGCCCCCCTCAAACCCCCGACCTACCCCCTAGAAAATATTTTCTACTCTCTAATCAAAAAAAAAAAAATTGAAAAATGTGTTTTCACTCTCATCAATCAAACAATAGAAAATATTTTCCACTCACCAACAAAATATGAGAAAATAAGTAAGAAACCAACTTGTTTTCCATAAAACATTTTTCATGGAAAATATTTTTCCTTCATACCAAACACACCCTTATTGTAAAATGTTCACGTGGCTTTCCATTGGATCAAACTTTGCCAACTCGAGAAAAAAGAAAATTAGTTTTGCCTTAGTTGTGACCATCGTGACAAAATTCGAGTTCTACTTTCTTTACTCTCGTCTTTTGATTTTTCTATCCTTTATAATTTATGAAATTCTTTGTTTTTATAAATGTTAGGATAGACGTTTATTATATGGTGATCTCAAAGTATATTCTATCTATTTACATGCCACTAATTAGTTGGTATATAATTTTGTAGCATGCATGAAATATGTAGAGGGTTATTTTCAAGGTAAGAAGTCATAAAATAGACTTACACTAATACTTGAAAATTTTCTTGAGATCATGAAAATAATATTTAAAATGTGGGGGTTCTTGGCTTATCATAAAGTCAACATTAGACCTAGTGTCTAACTTAATTTTGGAGAACAAGATATGAAATTTAAAAACATTCTTGTATTACGTCAAACCCACAAAATACTTGGAGGATATTTGATTTGGTGATCGTTGAGTTTTTAACTAGCATATGACTAGTTTATAAACTACCAAATTGATATTTGAACATATACTTGTTCAGAAAGTTGTATTCTTTCATGAAAGGGTGTCAATTGAAATGTCGTGACTTTTCATGAAAAAATGTATCTATTAAACATGAATATTGGTGAAAGACTATCCGCCTTTTGCTGATCGACAAAAATGATGATTAATTAATTATTATTAATAATTAATGTATTATTAGTAAGTTCTGATTTAGTCAAGAACTTGTGGAGGAAAGCTATTCTTATGGCTAGCCAAATATTTAATTGAGTGCCCCATAGAAAAAAAACATAATCTATTCCATATGAAAATGAAAAGGAAGAAAGTCCAATTTAAATTACTTCAAAGTGTCGGGATGTTTGATTAAAGGACAAGTTCCTAAACCTAAAAAGGGTAAAATGTGATCGAAAACTGTTGATTGTATTTTTATAGAATATGCCACCAATTGTAAAGGATATCGATTTTTGATAAAATCAAAAAATATTGATTTTAGTGTATTATGTCAGTCTCATGATATATGTCTTTGGTAGATATTGATATGCTAGTTAGTAATTGTTTTTACGTAACTAGTTCCTTCTTAGTAAAGACTAGTTGATTGAATTAGTCAACTGATAATTGATCATATGTCTTTTAATTAAAGATCGTGTCCTTTAATTTCGTAAAGAATATCATTTGAAAGGTTGTGACTCTTCATGATAAGATGTGTTTGTTGAAAGACAATCCTTTGAAAAGAGAAGATGTTTTAGTAAACGTAAAAGTGAACGGATATCACTTGAAAGGTTATGATGTTTCATGATTAAGATGTATTTATTGAAAGTCAACCTATGAAAAGATATGAAGGTTCTTTGATCGAATCAATTGATGATAATAGCTTGGATTTTCACATCAGTGAATGTGCTATTAGTTGAATATTTGAATTAGTAGACTTACAAAAGGTGGAATGGTTAAGAAATATACTAACAAAAGGTTGTGGCTACAACTGAGGTCAATCATCCACAAGTATTGATATAATGATGTACTTTAAGTATATTTATCAGTCTATCATATATCTTTTTTTTAAAGTATGATTTGGACTATTGACATACGAATATAAATGCACTCTTTTTCTGGAGATTAAAACCTTTGGTTTTCTACTCCGTTTCAATCTTCGTTCTGATTTAAAGTAACTAAAAATTTAATCAGAACTTAGAGTTTATTTGGTTAGCAATTCGAATAATATAAAAACTTCAATATTAACTTGAAACAAGTTTGAATAAAGACCGACTCGATGAATATAAAACTTCACCGATTCACTAATAACTGTGTTTGAATGGTTACTCCAAGTTGAAGAATATAAAAACTTCATCGGAAGTAAAGTTTATTCAGTTAATCGATTCGAAGAATATAAAAACTTTGTTGTTAACTTCTGAAACAATGTTAGTATTTTGCAAGAAAGTGAGTATCAAATATTTAAAGAAGTCATGTCTTCTGCAGAATCATTATTTTTGAAAAGAGTCAGTCAATAGTGAGATTGAATTCATAATAAATAATCATACGTGGAAATTGATTGATCTTCTTCCAGGAAATAAACCTTTAGGTTCCAAATGAATTTTTAAAAGGAAAATGAAAGATTATGGAACTATTGACAAATATAATGCAAGATTTTTCGTCAATGAATTTAGACAATGTAAGGGTTTTGATTATTTTGACACACACTCACAGATAACAAGAATGGTATTCATTCGGTGTTAGTAGTATTGACGGCAGTATATGATCTTGAAATCCATATTAAATGGATGTGAAGACAACTTTCTGAAATGAAAAATTAGAGGAAGAAATTTACATGAAATAACTTGAGGGTTTTGTAGTTTCTGGTAAAGAAAAAAAGTGTGAAAAGTCACTTTATGGACTAAAACAAGCATCCAAATAATGGCATGCGAAATTTGACCATACAATGTTATCAAATAGTTTCAAAATTAATTAGTGTGACAAATGTGATTACATTAAGAACATTCTAAATCAAGCCGTTATATTTTATTTATATGTTGATGATATGTTGAAAATGAGTAATGACATTACTAACATAAAATACTACTAAGCGTATGCTTGCTAGTAAATTTGATATAAAAGACTTAGGAGTTGCCGATTTGATATTGGGAATTAAGATTCACAAAACTTCTCAAGGTCTAGCATTATCTCAATCTCATTATATCCAAATGGTTTTTGGAAAATTCAAGTATTTGGACTTTAAAGTTAAAAAATACCAATTGATATGAACCTTGCTGTTGCATCCTAACGCACACGCAAGTGTACGCGATTGTACAAGTAATATAGGTTTGTGAGTCCAGATATCGTACCCACAAGGACTTATCAATTAACTATTTTACTTAATTTAACTAGTTCTAATTATTTATTCAAGCGTAAAATTCCAAAGGTGATGATTAACTAATCTAGAAATAAAAAAAAGAAGTTAACTAATGAACAATTAACCAAACGAAGAGCAGGGTTTTACATAACCAATATGATGAAATCGATCTAGGAATATGGATTTGCTAACAATCATGTTGAGTAAGCACTTTCATCGACTTGTTCATTTATTTATTGCTGATTTCGAGGTTAATTTTATAACTATGGTCTTCCGAGCCTCTAATTGCCTATCCAGAATAGCATCACAACTATATCATTGAGCAGGGATGTGACATCTTATCCCGAACACTTTCATATATCTTCCCATATAAACCAAATAAGGTGTTCTATGTATATTCATATCCTAGTCGTGAACCTACCCTTTACGTTATAAAAGAGAGGCCTTGCTCCCTATATTCTTCGTTCTATCCCAATGATTCTTCTTCCGAGTTCACAAAGAGATTATAGATTTATTTTGAATGGTAGCTAAACATGAAAATAGTAAGTACAAGAATATAAGAACAACTAATATGAAAAACAAATAATCAAATCAAGAGTCTACTGCAACAATCATGAAGCTACCACAATCCTAGAACGAGAAGTTTAACTCCACATAGACATGGAAAAATTACAACAAATCATCCAAAGAAAAATGTAAAATAAATAATAAAGGAGAAGAAAAGATGAAACCAATATTCTCCGGCCTCCACGACGGCTCCTAACTCTTCGTAGGTCAAAATTTATGTAAAGATTATGATTTGAGATGTATTTATAGAGTATGAAGAAAATAACCCCTTTTCCTACTTGAGTTTGGAGTTGACAAAAGCTGGAATTTTTTTTGAGTTGGGCCCTTGGGCAATGCCCCATCTGAAATTTTTCGGGTTTGGGGGCTGGGGAGACGTGCCACCATCGCACCAGCAACACCCATTAGTAGTTTGGGGGCTGGGGTGGCGCACCAACACTACGTCACAACCCAAATTTTCTTCTTTTGCTTTCTTTTTCTCCCGAAACTTTGCCAACTCCTTTCCAATGCGTTTATGCTTCCAATTTAGCTCTCATGGATTGTTTTTCTCCACCTTTTTGCCTGCAAAGCATCTAATCACATATATTAGCTCACAATCATGAAAATGCAAATAATCATAAGGATATACTTCACTTTTTCCCTCAAAACAAGGCTAAAACATGGGTAAATGAGATAAGCGGGCGTATAAATACGCCCAAGATCACCACCCCACACTTAAACTTTTATTCTTCCTCGAACAAATCACTACACACCCTACAAAATTTCACATATTAAGATATCAATTGAACATGTCTACTTACACCCAAGTTAACTAGACAGTTTAATCATGACCCATAATCCACTCAACATGCATACATCAATATCATATTTTCACAGACCCTTCATTGAAACCACACAACCTCTAGAACTGACTCTTCATGAAAAATAAGGCCAATATGATCATGTTTAAATATAGCCATCATTAGTACACCAAATCATCACCACTTTGTGCCCTCACATTTGAGAGAGATGCCCCTTTGCTCACATCATACATACATATTCAAATTGGGGCATATAGATAAGAAATTCACTCACTCTCTCAAAGAAAGTTTCATGCATACAAGACATACCATAGGCTTGCCCTTAGTGTAATACTTTATTAACAAAGCATCAATATTATAGAATCAAAAGAACTTTTACAGGTTGTAATGTCGGCTAAGGGACGAGTAGGAACACTTTGGCTAATAGTGACTACTTTCCCTATGCACTTTAAGACACTCACTTTAAACTTTTTCACTTTTTTCCTTATATCACCTCAACTTCAACTTATTTTCATGTTTTCCTTCAAACTCCCCCTTTTCTTTTGGTTTATTACCCTTAACCTTCATTCACTTATTCCTAGCAAGGAGATTTTTCCAACTTTGTTTTTATTTCTTTTTCCTCTCCTTACTACCAACATACAAATTATTTTTTACAAGGGTACCACATCTAATTCTTATTCTTACCACAACAACCTCCCTCTATTTTTCACCTTTTCTCTTTTGTTCCCTTCTTCCTTTAAGTCTTTCAACTACAAAGTGCACTAGGGACTCGTTGGATCAAATTAATATAGGGTAATCAAATAAAGGGGATAGGCTAAACATGCGGCTAGTCAAAAAAATAGGCTCAAGGCTCAAAGGGGCTTAACTAAGGATAACGTAAAGGTGGCACATATAATAGTCAAAAAGAAGTGGCTTACAAAGAAATGCCTTGATCATATCCCACAAGTCAACATTATGTTTCATTTTATACACACACAGGGCAAGTTCTAGATATCAAGATATGCAAGAAACACAATAAACACTCACCACACATGGCACAATGGTTAAAAAATGGCTCCTAAGACTTCATATTTACAACACAACCAAATTGAATGAATTAACCTTATTAAGCCCATCTCTAGGTTTTTTTTTGAGTCAAGTTAACGAGCCTATGGGTCTCTAAATGAAGTTTTCTACTTTTTATGCTTATTTTGAGTGAATTATCCATGACGTATAGTGTATACTTAGGTGAAGTACCTAGCATTCAAAAGGCTCTAGTTTCTAATCTTTCTCCTTCCTATGACTAAATTCCTCTCAAGATGGTCGTCATCCATCCATCGTCGAGAAAATTTCTCTATCTATGACTAAAAAATAAAAATAAAATAACTCCTAAAAAAAAACTACCCGGTTCAAAGGGCACCCCCTCGCAAAAGAACTTCAAAGAAAAATCAAGGGGTGAATGAGATATGTCTCTAAAAATACTAAAAAATAATTTTGTATTATTTTTTTTCCAAATAAAATAAACTCCTATGGCATACTCACCCTAAAACTCACAATTATCAGAAGATTCCCCACCCCACACTTAAAATCATGCTTTGTCCCTAAAGCAATTTAAAGTAAAAGATGAAGAACAAGGGTAAGAAATACTCCCTGAGGCCCTCTAGGGCCTAGCTGGCAGCATGTTCCTTCAATTTTATCAAGAGATGAATGACCCCACACTTAAGATTAAACCATGCTCCTTAGATTTTAAATTCGGGTACTCAGACTTCCCTAAACCTGCAAAATCAAAACAAAAATTAAAATATGACACTATAAAAAAATAAGAAGTTAACTACAAATTGGGTTGCCTCCCAACAAGCGCCTAATTTAACATCGCGACATGACGCTATCACTTCACCACTTTTCTTTTCACTTAGAACTTATGAATTGTACCCCTACTTTTGCATCAATTTTTTTGCTTCTCTCAAGGGGTGGTGGTATAAAGATGATGAGACCAAGCAAAGGATGTCACATCTTGCACTTCTTGACCCTTAAGTGAGAAATATCATTTTGTCTCTTGGGTGTGGC
Organism: Jaltomata sinuosa; assembly: GCA_003996215.1. Lineage (NCBI taxonomy): Eukaryota > Viridiplantae > Streptophyta > Magnoliopsida > Solanales > Solanaceae > Jaltomata > Jaltomata sinuosa. The sequence continues at coordinate 455,698 of QJPP01001205.1, read as the reverse complement.
AAATTTTAGAATTTAGGGACCTTGTTTCTCATCTACACACTTCTCTACTTGTTCAGATGACTCAATTTTCATGTCATCATCCAAACATAATGTAGGAAAGTGATTAAAATGTGGTCCAACACGTCCCAACTCAAAACTTGCATTATTTAGGACATGCTCACTTTTGTGTACCTCCTCAACATCTGTACTAATGAATAAAGTATAGTTGAATGGTTGGAATTCCTCTTTATGCTCTACTAATTGGCCAGTATCCACAATAATTGGTGATTGGGCATCAAATGCCTCAACCAAGTCATGAATATCCGAGCCAAATTGGTCTATCTCTTGTCTGAACTCAACTATTTCTTCTATCAGACGTGTCATCATGTATATAAGATTATCACGGAGAAACTCATGAAATTTGACTTTTTCCTCTTGTTCCCTTAGCCAAGATTACCTCACTATGTCTGCTTCCTCACAACTCTCTCTTTGTAGGGACTCACTTTCTTATTCTACTAGGGGTTCATCTTGGGTATTGGCTAAGACCGTAACTTGCTGATCAATAATAGTTTCATCCATAGCATGTATATTTGTGAGTTGGGAACCTATCCTCTCTATGTCTTTCCTCAATTTGATTGTGTCTTTCCTCAATTCTTCTTTCTTATCCAGTATTTGCTTTAACATATCAATGAGATGAGCCTCATGATTCACATCCTCCACTTCATTACCCCTGCCTACATTACAAACAACAGAAGAATCATAATAGGGGCTCCGAGAAGAGAAATAAGAGCGAGGACAACCATTCGAATGACCATCCTAACCACCACATATACGACTTACATTAAATTCAAAAGATTGGGTAGGTGCGCACCACCCGCCCTTTTGAATATAATGGCAATTGATACCCAAGTGGGGTCCTCCACAGTACATATAAGGATTACTAACATATGAATACTACTTATCATTCAACCAATATTTATCCCTAGATGTCATGTTAAGAAGAGTAGTAAAAAAAGGGAAAAAATAAACTATCTATAAAAGAAAATAAAATATAGACAAAAACTTAAATAAATAAAAAAAAAAGTACAATATAAATAAATAATTAATTTCTAAGTCCCCAGCAATGGCACCATGAACTTGTTGCGTCCTAACGCACACGCAAGTGTACACAATCATACAAGTAATATAGGATTGTAAGTCCAGCTATCGTACCCACAGGAACTTGGCGATTAACTATTTTACTAAATTTAACTAGTTCTAATTATTTATTCAAGCATAAAATTCCAAAGGTGATGATTAACTAATCTAGAAATAAAAAGAAGAAGTTAACTAATGAACAATTAACCAAACAAAGAGTAGGTTTTTATGTAACCAATATGATGAAATTGATCTAGGACTATGGATTTGCTAACAATCATGTTGAATAAGTTTAATGCCCCAGCTAAATTTTTTTGGGTTTGGGGGCTGGGGAGACGCGCCACCAATGCGCCAGCCACACCCATCAGTAATTTGAGGGCTGGGGTGGCGCGCCAGCAGTATGTCATAGCCCAAATTTTTTTCTTTTGCTCTTTTTTTCTCCCAAATCTTTGCCAACTCCTTTCCAATGCTTTTATGCTTCCATTTTAGCTCGCATGGATTGTTTTTCTCCACCTTTTTGCCTGCAAAGCATCTAATCACATATATTAGCTCATAATTATGAAAATACAAATAATCATAAGGATATACATCACTTTTGCCCTCAAAACAAGGCTAAAACATTGGTAAATAAGGCAAGAGGGCGTATAAATACGCCCAAGATCACTTGCTCTTGCTAAGAATAAAGTTGAAAGTCAGTCTCAATTGGATTATGCCAGAGTGTTGAAAAGTTTGATGTATATTATGAATTGTACACGACCAAATATAGTTGGTGTTATAAGTAAATTGAGTCAAAACTTTTCCTTGCCTTGCATTACAACAAGTATCTACCAGTTGTTGAAGGATATAGTGATGCAAATTGGATCACGAGGTCAAATGAAACAAAGTCCATAATTGGATATGTTTTTACCATTGGTGGAGAAGCAGTATCTTGAAAATCATCCAAACAAACATGTATCGCCCGCTCTATAATGGAGTCTAAGTTCATAGCTTTAAACAAGGCCGGTGAAGAAGCTGAATGGCTCCAGAATTTTCTAGAAGAAATTCTATTTTGACCTAAGTCGTCGGCTCCTATATGCATACATTGTGATAGCCAAACGGCAATAAGAAGGGCTGGGAGCATTATGTATAACGGAAAGTCTCGCTACATACAACGAAGGAATAATACCGTTAGACAACTACTCTCTAATAGAATTATCATAATTGATTACGTAAAGTCAAGAGATAATGTATCGGAATCCACTTATAAAAGGCCTAACTAGAGAGGTAGTTGAAAGATTATCGAAGGGAATGAGACTATAGCTGAGGGCAAATCATCATGATGGTAACTCTACCTAGAAGACTGAAGATCCCAAGATCTAGGTTCAAGGAGATCAAATAAAGTCATTGATGATGGTTCAACATTATCAAAAATAAATTTTATGGTCCATTCTCATGATGAGATAATGTTCAGTATCCAGGATAAAGTGTTAAGACTTTTTAATGGTTTCTAAGTTTGATACGGGGTATATTAAATAGTGTATCTACGAGATAACACATTTAGGAATCACCTATGTAAGTGTGAAGTATAAGCCTCTTCAAGAAGAATCCTGTAAGGCCAGTTCTCTACGCACTTATGAACCATATGTGTTTATGGCTGAAATGAATAAAATAATGAGAATCAAAGACGGTTAAAGGGTTGATTGTGTGACATATGGTTGTCTAGGTATACACTAAAGCTCAACAGTTCAAGGATATCAAATCTACCGATTGACTGAGTATATCCAACATATGTTCACTATGGAAAGTTTAAAGGGAATCCTACTTATCCAAATGTGATTAATCCTTACTTACGAATCACACAGTTTTTTCATGCATGTTTTTCATCACATAGCCATTTCCCATTCATGTAGGGGATTGTTGGGTTTTTAAGAGTTATGAATGGAAAATGAGTAGGTGTTTCTGCGAAAAGACATCAGTCACTTTTCGATTGGTTGTGACTTTTTCTATAGGTTGTGACTTTTCCTATAAGTTGTGACTTTTCGATAAGGCATAATAATAACCTCTTTATCCTACCCTTTGTTGGCTATAAATAGAAGAGTTTTCTCTCATTTTTTAACACTGAATTTTCTGCACTTTCTCTGCATATTTTCTTACAAACAAAAATATAGAGTCATGTGTGATTTATTATCGTTCGTTGAGTTCGACGAAGTCATTAGCGTTTGAGGTACCGCTACTCCAACGACAGGTATATTCATTTTATATTGGGAGGAAATAATCTTAAACCTCGAGTATAGTGAGGGGATTAAATTCCTTAAGTACACACCGTGAATTCTGTAGACTCGGATTTAAAGTAAAGTTTTTGCTTTTCTGCTTTCAAGTTTATTTTTAATTTTCTGGTTTACTAATTTGAACACATGATACCAACACTTTTCATATAGTTTTTGAATATCTAAATTTAAATTTTAAAATATTAAATTAATCTAATCTAATTGAGCTTTGAAAATTAGTTAAATTGACTCTCGAAAAGCTCAACATGACAACTAAAAAGGAATGGAGGGAGTATTTGTTTCCGCCTTTATCTTTGATTATTAATATGAAATGATACTAAGGTAGTGTAAAAGAGAGAAGTATTAAATATTGAGGAGAAATAAGGATAGTTTAGTCAAATTACACTCAAGTTAATATTTTTTTAAAAGACATGTAGACAAAAAATGTAACAAATAAAGTGATCCAGAGAAAATATAGTACGTAGGAGCGGAACAGCATCAAGAAACCCACAAGCTCACATGGAATGCTTTTTCCAGAATATTACAATTTATGTTTAATATTAAGTAAATAACATAAATATAATTAAACTCTTAATAATATTTTTATGTGAGATTTGATGTAATGACCCTTCTGGTTGTTTACGCATTTTTGCCTTTCTTGTACTGTTAGAGCTTGCCTGTACACTAGTAAAAATAGCTCAAAAAGGGATGGATAGGAAAGCGACGGACAACATCGCTCCTTGTAATACCCCAGAACTTCCAAGCCCAGACTTAGCTAAGAAAACCAAAAAAAAATTAAATTTCCTACTGTCAATAGAACCACGAGTCACTTCCACGAGCCGTGAAACAGTCCACGAGTCATGGACTAGACTCGTGAAACTCAGATCAGAGGACTACTCTTCTGAAGTCTAGACCACGACTCATGTTCACGGTCCGTAGAAGTTTCCATGGACCGTAGATGCCATCCATGGAAACCATTTCCAGTAGCTCAGTTTTAAGTCTTCAGGAACTACGAGTGGGTTCCACGACTCGTGGAAGCTTCTACGAGTCATGAACCCAACTCGTGAAACTCTTTCCAGTAGCCCAATATTTAGCTCCCAGGGTTCATGAGTGGGATCCATGACTCGTGGAAGTTTCTACGAGTCGTGAACCCCAATCGTGTAACCCAACTTTAGAGACCCAAGAATTTCATCCCAGGAACCACGAGTGGGTTCCATGACCCGTGGAAGCTTCCATGAGTCATGAACCCAACTCGTAGAAGTTGTTCCAGTAGCTCTGTTTCCAGGTCCAGGAAACATGATAGGGTTCCACGAGCCGTGGAACTTTCCACGAGCCGTAGAACCCATCTGTGGAACCTGAGATGCAAATTTCCAGCAGCTTTTAGTTTAATTTCTCAGGGGTGTTTTAGACCTTTTCTTTCAAGTTTAGCTCCGACTATAAATAGTTCTAGGCTTATTTTATTAAGTCTATTTTCCCCAAAACAAAGTCACACTTTTCAAACTGATTCAAGTCAGAACAGAGCGTCTTCTCCAAAGTTCCAGGTCTAGGGTTCTCTCCTTCAAGCTCCAACTCCAGATTATTGCAGGGAGTTTCATCCACCAGGTATGTGAGAATTTAGTAAGGGATTAGTTCACCCTTATGCCCAAAAACCTCAGACCTTCTCAATTATTTTCAGGAATGTAGAATTAGGGTTCTTGTCTTTCTTCTTTCCTTCAGATTGCTCCAAGAAATCATGGTCATGAGTTATATGTGATTTCTGCATTTTTTTAAATATCACATATTGATTATTTTGCATTTACTTAGATATTTATAATACCTTTTGAATTCATGACCTTAGCCCTAAAATATAGCAATTGCTTAAAAGTGTTATTTTCCTTTAAAATTCAACCTAGTTGGTTAGTGTGAGTTCTAAAAGTAGAAATTGGTCAGTTTTTAGTCTACTATAATATTTCAGAAAAACAAAAGTTTTTGACTAGTCTAGTCATGATCCAGAAACTCAAGATGCCAGTTTTGAATTGAGCTATATTCAGTTTCGAGTAGTATTTAGCACTGAGTTGGACTAGGGTTCAGCGTACCCTTAAGGTCCCAGAACTATGTGACAACGTAGGATTATGAGTCCCCTCTGTTGGGCACTAGATTCAGTGATCACGCCACATCCATGCCTTTATACCCTGACAAGGTATATTTGGTCCTCTCGATGGGGTGTATACATTGGACTCCACGTTTAGCTCATGTAGTTTATGTCGGTTAATAATCTCTCCCACAGTATTAGATTCAGTAATGTACTTTAGGCCCTCAGTTACATTTATCTTTCAGTTTTCAACATACTTTCATGTTATTTCTTCATCTCACCTATTTATGCACAATTATACACTTGGGCCTATGTAGTATAGCTAGTTTTGCTAGTTCAGGTTACAACTTTCAGTATGTTTAACATGTGTACATTTCAGTCAACTTTGCATATTCCTCATGCTCAGTACATTCAAAGTACTGACGCATACTCTATGCTGCATCCTATCATGATGCAGGCTCAGGTTCTCAAGTATAGCCACGTGATTAGCTTTTACTAGCGCCACATTACCTTAGTCAGGGGTGAGTCCTCATCCTCCGAGGACATTTTTATTATGCTTTTTGGTTTAGCCAGATATTGTTAGTTCCAGTATTTTGGAGTTAGCTGGGGACTTATCCCAGCAGCTCATTAGTATTAGAGGCATTCAGACATAGAGTCAGTATTCAATTGATTTGGGTTGTATTGTTTGAACTTAGTCATTTCCTTCAGATATTATCAGATACATTCTTTTAGGTTTGTTAATTTCTTAGTTATGCTTCCGCTTGTTTTTGAATAATATTCAGTATGCTTAAGATATACCAGATTCAGGGTTAGCTTGGGGTCACTTGTGATCGTGGGTCCCGTGTTACATCTAGGGGCTAGCCTCGGGGTGTGAAAAACTTGGTATTATATCATCAGGTTCAAGTGTACTAGGATGTCTGAAAGCCGCATTAAGTAGAGTCTTTCTCATGGGTGTGAAGTGTGCCACACTTATAAGAGGGAGGCTACAAAGTGTTCTAAGAAAAACTTCACTTCTTTTCCTATCTTTATCGTGTGATTTAGTGTGAATCAACTTCTCCATTCTAATCCGTTGTTATGCATTTCAGATCATGCCTCCTCACAGAGCTAACTCACGCAATGCTAACACAGTTCCTCCAGTCTTGGACCATGAGGTTACAAATGCAGAGTTCCAGAATGCAATTCAGCTATTAGCTCAGACAGTTGCCCATCAGGCTAATCAGTAGGCCCCAATTCCTGCGAAACTCACTGTGGGGTCAGCTGTAGCCAGGGTTCGCGATTTTGTGGGTATGAATCTGCCAGAGTTTTTAGGGTCGAAGGTTGGTGAAGACCCACATAATTTCATTGATGAGATAAAGAAGATTCTTGAGGTGATGCAAGTGACTGGTACTGATAGTGTGGAGTTAGCATCCTATCAACTCAAGGATGTGGCTCACATTTGGTTCACACAGTGGAAAGATAATAGGGGTGTGAATGCAGCTCCTGTGACATGGGACTATTTCACTGAAGCTTTTCTGGACAGGTTTTTCCCGAGAGAGTTTTGGGAAGATAAGGCCTAGGAGTTCATGAACTTAAGGCAGGGGTCCATGATAGTCCAAGAATATGGGCTGAAGTTCACTCAGTTCTCCAGACATGGTCCACATATGGTGGCCGATTCGAGAGCATAGATTAGCAAGTTCTTGTATGGGATGTCTGATTTGGTGAAGACAGAGTGCAGGAATGCTATGCTATTAGGGGATATGAATATCTCTAGGTTGATGACCCATGCGCAGCAGGTTGAGGAGGATAAGCTTAAGGAGATGGCTAATGATAATAAAAAGGCCAGGACAGGCAACTATGAGTTTTTTCAGCAGAGGTCGGGTGATGGAAATTGCTCATAGTTCCAGCAGAGGTCGGCAGCCCTAACACCTTCATCAGCTAGCACTCCGTCTCCCAGGCCTCGACATGATCAAAAAAAGTGAGCACCAGGCTCAAAATCTCAAGGCAGTGTCTTAGGCAACCGTACTTTTCCAGCCTACCCCAAGTGTGGTAAGAACCATCCAGGTGAGTGTTTGACTGGCCGAGAAGGGTGTTTTGGGTGTGGTTAGCTTGGCCATAGGTTAAAAGAGTGCCCTTCTGCCAGGAAAGGGTAGGGAGGTAATAGGGCTCAATCTACCACTTCAGCAGCTCCAGCGAGTCACCCCACTCAGTAGGGTGCCTCGTCTATTACAGGTGGTGGTCACCGTCAGAACAAATTATATGCTCTTCAGACTCGGCAGGACCAGGAGGATTCTCCCGATGTGGTCACGGGTACATTGCAAGTCTTCTATTTAGATATTTATGCACTATTAGACCCAGGTGCTACACTTTCCTTTGTAATTCCTTTCATAGCAATAAACTTTGGTATCAGTCCCAAAATCATCCCAGAACCCTTCTCAGTCTCTACTCCAGTTGGTGACCCAGTTATAGCTAGACGGGTATATAGAAATTGCCCTGTCACAGTTTCCTAGAAAGTCACCTCAGCAGATCTTGTAGATTTAGAAATGGTAGATTTTGATATCATCCTAGGCAAGGATTGGTTACATTCCTATTATGCCTCAATCAATTGTAGAACTAGGGTCGTTTGGTTTCCGTTTTCTAACGAGCCAGTCTTAGAATGGAACGGTAGTAACTCAATGCCAGTAGGTCATTTCATCTCCTACCTTAAGGACAGAAAGATGATCTCCAAAGGGTACATCTATCACCTTGTTCGAGTTAAGGATTCAAACTCTGAGACCCCAACTCTTGAGTCAGTCCCAGGGGTGAATGAGTTCCCAGAAGTATTCCCAAAAGATCTTCCCGGAGTTCCTCCCAAAAGGTAAATCGACTTCAGAATTGATCTCCTCCCAGGTGCCTAGCCTATTTCGATTCCTCCTTATAGAATGGCTCCAGCTGAGCTTAAGAAAGTGAAAGAACAGCTGAAAGACCTCCTAGATAAGGGCTTCATTAGACCCAGTATCTCTCCATGGGGTGCTCCAGTGTTGTTCGTGCATAAGAAAGATGGTTCCCTCAGGATGTGCATTGACTACCGTCAGTTGAACAAACTCACAATCAAGAATAAATATCCCATCCCCAGGATTGATGACTTGTTCGACCAGCTCCAGGGCGCTAGTTGCTTTTCCAAGATAGATCTCAGATCCGGCTATCATCAGCTCAGATTCAGGGGTAGTGACATCCCAAAGACAACCTTCAGGACTCAATATGGTCACTATGAATTTGTAGTTATGTATTTTGGACTAACCAATGCTCCTGCAGCTTTCATGGACTTAATGAACAGGGTATTCAGATAGTATTTGGACTTGGTCGTCATTGTCTTCATTTATGATATCCTTGTTTATACTCAAAATGAGGAAGAGCATGCGAGTTATCTGAGGGACGTTCTGCAGACTCTCAAGGACCACCAGTTATTCGCCAAGTTCAGTAAGTGTGAGTTCTTGTAGAAATCAATTGCTTTTCTTGGTCATGTGGTATCTAGTGATGGTATCTAAGTTGACTCTCAGAAGATTGAGGCAGTAAAGGATTGTTCCAGACCCACCTCTCTGATAGACATTAGAAGTTTCTTGGGTTTGGCTAGTTACTATAGGAGGTTCGTAGAAGGATTTTCATCCATAGCTGCCCCATTGACCAAGTTGACTTAGAAGAAGGGCAAGTTCCAGTGGTTAGACGAGTGTGAGAAAAGTTTCTTAGAACTGAAGACCAGGTTGACTACAGCTCCTATCTTGACTCTACCAGAGGGTTCAGACGGTTATATGGTTTATTGTGATGCATCCAGAGTCGGCCTGGGTTGTGTTTTGATACAGCAGGGTAAGGTCATAGCTTATGCTTCCATATAGCTTAATATCCATGAGAATAACTACCCGACTCATGACCTCAAACTTGCAGTTGTTGTGTTTGACTTAAAGATCTGGAGGCACTTCTTTTATGGTGTTCATGTTGATGTGTTCATAGATCATAAGAGCCTCCAGTATGTGTTCACCCAGAAGGAGCTAAATCTTCGTCAGAGGATATGGCTTGAGTTCGTCAAAGATTATGATATGAATATGCTCTACCATCCGGATAAGGCCAACGTAGTGGCTGATGCTCTCAGTAGACTGTCTATGGGTAGTGTATCGCATATTGAGGAAGCGAAGAGAGAATTGGCCAGATATGTTCATCGTCTTGCTTGCCTAGGAGTTTGCCTTATTGACACGTCAGATGGTGGTGTAATAGTTCAGAATGGGTCCGAATCTTTATTTGTAGCGGAGGATAAGGATAAGTAGGATAGTGATCCCATATTGCTTCAGCTGAAGGGTGCAGTTCATTATTAGAGAGTTGAGGTTTTCTCCCAAGGGGGAGATAGTGTGCTTCATTATCAGGGTCGCCTATGTGTTCCTAAGGTGGGTGAGTTGAGGCAGCAGATCCTTTCAGAAGCCCATAATTCCAGATATTCCATTCATCCAGGTGCCACTAAGATGTACCATGACCTATGGGAAGTCTATTGGTGGAACGTCATGAAAAGAGACATCACAGATTTTGTGGCTAAGTGTCCCAACTGTCAGCAGGTTAAAGTAGAACATCAGAAACCAGGAGGTGTGACTCAGGAGATCAACATTCCTACTTGGAAGTGGGAAGTGGTCAACACAGATTTCATTATGGGATTATCTCATACTCGCAGACAGTATGAATCCATTTGGATGATAGTGGACAGAGTTATTAAGTCAGCTCACTTCTTGGCAGTCAAGACGACCGATTCAGTGGAAGATTATGCAAGACTCTACATCAGCGAGATAGTCAGGTTGCATGGGGTCCCCTTGTCTATCATTTCAGATAGAGCTCCTCAGTTTACATCTCATTTCTGTAAATCTTTCCAGAAAGGTCTTGATACCCAGGTGAATCTCAGTACAATATTTCATCCACAGATGGATGGTCAGGCAGAGCATACCATTCAGACCTTAGAGGACATGTTGAGAGCTTGCGTGATCAATTTCAAAAGTAGCTGGGATGATCACCTACCCCTTATAGAGTTCGCCTACAATAACAGTTATCACTCCAGTATCCAGATGGCCCCGTATGAGGCACTTTATGGGCATAGGAGCAGGTCTCCGATTGGTTAGCTTGAAGTAGGTAAAGCAACCTCGATCGGGCAAGACTCGATGCATAAAGCCATGGAGAAAGTTCAGCTCATCAGGGAGAGATTGAAAATAGCTCAGAGTCATCAGAAGTCCTATGCAGATGTGAAAAGAAAGGACATAGAGTTTGAGATCGATGATTGGGTTTTCCTGAAAGTGTCACCCATGAAGGGGGTAATGAGATTCGGTAAGAAAGGGAAGCTCAGTCCCAAGTATGTAGGTCCTTACAAAATCCTAAAAAGGGTTGGTAATGTGGCTTATGAGTTAGAGTTGCTAGCAGAGCTAGCAACGGTTCATCCAGTCTTTCACATTTCCTTGTTGAAGAAGTGTGTGGGTGATCCAGCATTGATAGTACCTTTAGAGAGTGTGGATATGAAGGATAGCCTTACCTATGAGGAGATCCTAGTGGAAATCCTTGACCTCCAGGTTCGTAGGTTGAGAAATAAAGAAGTCGCCTCGGTAAAGGTTTTATGGAGGAATCAGTCCGTAGAGGGAGCTATTTGGGAAGCAGAAGCAGCCATGATGTCCAAGTACCCTCACCTCTTCCCTTCTGATTCAATTTCAACTTGAGGTAATAGTACCTGTCCAGCCTTTCAATTAAATCTTAAGTAAATTCAGTCTTACTACCTTGTTCCCTCAATTATACTCGTATTTCAGCATATTTGCATGTTCATGGGACTCAGTTAAGTTAGATAACAGTTTTTAGTACTTAGTTGGTAGGGATTGCAGCTCTTTCCCTCCAAACTCAGCTTGTTTAATCTTTATTCGAGGACGAATAATCCCAAGGGGGAGATATTGTAATATCCCAGAATTTCCAAGCCCAGATTTAGCTCTGAAAATCAGAAAAAAATAAAATTTCCAACTGTCAGTAGAACTACGAGTCACTTCCACGAGCCATGAAACAGTCCATGAGTCGTGGACTGGACTCGTGGAACTCAGATCAGAGGACTACTCCTATGAAGTCTGGACCATGACTCAGTTCATGGTCCGTAGAAGTTTCCATGGACCGTAGATGCCATCCATGGAAACCATTTCCAGTAGCTCAGTTTTAAGTCTTCAGGAACCACGAGTGGGTTCCACGACCTGTAGAAGCTTCGATGAGTCGTGAACCCAACTTGTGAAAACCTTTCTAGTAGCCCAACATTTAGCTCCCAGGGTTCACGAATGGGATCCATGACCCATGGAAGTTTCCATGAGTCATGAACCCAAGTCGTGTAACCCAACTTCAGAGACCCAGGAATTTATCCCAGGAACCACGAGTGGGTTCCACGACCCGTGGAAGCTTCCACAAGTCGTGAACCCAACTCGTGGAAGTTGTTGCAGTAGCTCTATTTCTTGGTCCAGGAACCACGATAGGGTTCCACAAGCCGTGGAACTTTCCACGAGCCGTAGAACCCATACGTAGAACCTGAGACGCGAATTTCTAATAGCTTTTAATTTAATTTCTCAGGGGTGTTTTAGACCTTTCCTTTCAAGTTTAGCTTTGACTCTAAATAGTCCTAGGCTTATTTTATTAAGTCTATTTTCCCCAAAAACAAAGTCAGACTTTTCAAATCGATTCACGTCAGAACAGAGTGTCTTCTCTAAAGTTTCAGGCCTAGGGTTCTCTCCTTCAAGCTCCAACTCCAGATTCTTGTAGGGATTTTCATCCACCAGGTATGTGGGAATTTAGTAAGGGATTAGTCTAGCCTTATTCCCAAAAACCTCATACCTTCTCAATGATTTTCAGGAATGTAGAATTAGGGTTCTTGTCTTTCTTCTTTCTTTCAGATTGCTCCAAGAAATCATGCTCATGAGTTATATGTGATTTCTGCATTGTTTTAAATATCACATACTGATTATCTTGCATTTACTTAGATATTTATAAGCTCTTTGGAATTCATGACCTTAGCCCTAAAATATAGCAATTGCTTAAAAGTGTTGTTTTCCTTCAAAATTCAACCTAGTTGGTTAGTGTGAGTTCTAAAAGTAGAAATTGGTCAGTTTTTAGTCTACTACAATATTTCAAAAAAACAAAGGTTTTTGACTAGTCTAGTCTTGACCCAGAAACTCAGGATGCCAGTTTTGAATTGAGCTATATTCAGTTTGGGAGTAGTATTTAGCACTGAGTTGGACTAGGATTTAGCGTACCCTTAAGGTCCCAGAACTACGTGCCAAAGTAGGATTATAAGTCCCCTCTGTTGGGCACCAGATTTAGTGATCACGCCACAGCCATTCCTTTATACCATGACAAGTTATATTGGGTCCTCTCGATGGGGCGTATACATCGGACTCCACGTTTAGCTCACGTGGTTTATGTCAGTTAATAATCTCTCCCACAATATTAGATTCAGTAATGTACTTTAGGCCCTCAGTTACATTTATCTTCAGTTTTCAACATACTTTCATGTTATTCCTGCATCTCAGCTGTTTATGCACGATTATACACTTGGGACTATGTACTATACCTAGTTAAGGTTACAACTTTCAGTATTTTTAGCATGTTTACATTTCAGTCAACTTTTTATATCCCTCATGATCAGTACATTCAAAGTACTGATGCATACTCTTTGTTGCTTCCTATCATGATGCAGGCTCAGGTTCTCAAGTTCAGCCACGTGATTAGCTCTTACCAACGCCACATCAGCTTAGTCAGGGGTGAGTCCTCATCCTCCGAGGATATTTTTATTATGCTTTTTGGTTTAGCCAGATATTGTTAGTTCCAGTATTTTGGAGTTAGCTAGGGACTTGTCCCAACAGCTCATCAATATTAGAGGTATTCAGACATAGAGTCAGTATTTAGTTGATTTGGGTTGTATTGTTTGAACTCAGTCATTTCCTTAAGATATTATCAGATACATTCTTTTAGCTTTGTTAATTTCTTAGTTATGCTTCCGCTTGTTTTTGATTAATGTTTAGTATGCTTGTGATATACCAGATTCAGGGTTAGCTTAGGGTCACTTGTGACCCTGGGTCCCGTGTTACGTCTAGGGGCTAGCCTCAGGGCGTGACATTCCTGAAAAGCGATGGAAAAAGTGACCTTGTCCGTCGTTTTTCTAATATTTTAAAATTTATAACTATTTTTTTTATAAAAGTGACGCTCTTTGTCCGTCGCTTTTTTTGGTGGATTTTTGTGCCAAAATTATTTACAAATAATTAATTTTATTTTTTATTATAAGCGACGGACAATGTCGCAATTATTAAAAAATAATTTTAAAGAAAGCGACGCTGTCCGTCGCTTTCTTTAAAATTTAATTTATATTAAAAAAATAGAAAAGTGTAATGACCCTCCCGGTCATTCCCGTAGTTATGCATTCTTTGTACCATTAGAGCTTGCCTGTAGCAGATCCAAGTAATTTATGACTTGATGGGACCGGTGGTTCGGTGCCCTGGCCATTCGTTGGGTCTTTATGACCAATTCCCTATTTTAGAGCTGAGATGCAGCAGCTGAGTATCGAAATCATGCGATAGTGATTTTCAAACGTATGACCTCAACTGACCTTGTGGGCAAGTCGATCCTGATTTGAGGTGTCGTGTGACCTTAACCTTCATCCTGTACCAAAGGCTTGCGAGCCTAAATTTGAATTTTTTTGTAACATCACGCGTATTTGAAAATATTTAATTTAAATTAGGACTTGGTAAAAAGTTTTACTTTTCTAAAAATGATTTAAACATTTATGAAAAAAAATACCTTTGTTATAATATATTTGTGTATGTATTTATTTTATTAGAGTTTTATAAATTATTAATATTTTAACGGAGATAGTAAACTTAGTTATATTAAAAATTATTATTATAATATAGTAGGTTTTATTTCAAATAATTTTCTATTAATTATGATATATTTAAAAAGTTATATTTATTTAACTACGAATCTATACAATATCTGAGTACATACATTTTGGGATAATATCAATTTTGGTGTTGCTACTCCACTTTCACATGGAAGTGGTGGGAGTGGACAACAAAAAGGAATAATAGCCACGTGGTGGGCTTAGCTGTATCACTACCATGATTTGTACCAACTAAAATGGTTAAATGTTACTTTGCCTTTTAACATTAAATGGATTTAAGTATGTTATCAACATACAACATCTTTCCACTCTTTTGCTTCTTACCAACCAATATCCAAATGCTACTTTATGCCATTATTTTGAATGTATAAAAGAATTTTCGTGGAAAATATATTTTCACGCAATATTCGATAATCAAAAGAAAATCGATTATCTATGTCAAGTTATTCAAGCCTAAATTCGAGTTTGATTTCATTTTGGAGCTTTTCGGAGCAGTTTGAGCTTGGACATTGATGTCCTAGCAGTTTGTCGTCAGACGACAGGTAGGTTACGGTTTAACTTTCTTAGACTCCGCATATATAGGATATAATTGTACTAATTAGCATCCTTGGGTTGGGTTTATTAGCTTGGTACCCCAGACCTTGTCTGCTTCTTCATGTCCATCTTATTTTCACTACGTTTTTGTAGTATTTGTTGTAGTTGATAACATCACCCTTGTGGTCCTGTGTGACCTTGTTTTGACTCTGGACCATAGATGGTGGGTTATTTGGGAATATCCGTGAGTCCCAAACATTGATACTGTTATTATAGAGCTGGTTATGCTTGTTGTAGAGCGATTGGAGCATGTGTAGAGCTGATAGGTGATTGTGAGCCGTTGGGCTACTGCCTGTGTTTTAACATTCCATTATCATGCATATAAAAGGTTTTTTCACAAGTTTTACTATGGTTTGGCTTTGGGCCTACTCTTGATGGTTTTCTAAACCTTGCATGACCTTATGGGCCCCTTTTCGATAAAAATAGTTAATAAAAGTTGGAATTATTTTCATAGATCTTTTTGGGGTAAAAAGGAATTAAGAGGATGATTTTATCACTATTTTTATACTTATACTAGACTTGGTCAGACCGACCACTAGATTGGCTTTACTACTGCTTTTGACACGGTTGTGTTCGGGAACCCTGTTGGGATTTTTAAGACTTGATTCACTGATTTAGAACCATGGGCGTGTATTTTCGAGGTCTGGTGACTTATTTGGATCCGTCTACACTACGAACGGTTATGATGAGATTATGAGGTTTAGTATGTGGTCTACGAGTAAACCTCCATGGACATTGCCGATCCGGACTAGGGGCTACGTGCTGCGAGTGCCGTAGGAGAGGTATACGGTGGAGTTAAGGTACTCAAGTGTCACGACCCAGACTGTCGTGAGTGGCATTCACCCAACCCCCTCCCCCCCAGGTGAGCAAACCATCACTTCCCCAAACTTAATCGTTTTAACAACTCAAAACCAAAGTGCAGAAATTAAACTAGCAAAACAATAATAACAAAACCACTTCATTAATATAAACCTGCGAAAATTACCCCCTCGAATCTGAAAGTCGTAGTACCAAACAATCTACCAATGTCTAGAATACGGGGATGCAACCCCAAAACAAGGAAATAGTTTAAGCCCGAAACAAGTGGGCTACAACTCTAATGATAGATTCAAGGTAGCCCGATCGAAGTAGCTCACCCTTGAAGTATGGAAATGTCGGTACTACAGATGAGGTCGCGTCTCAACCGCTGGAAGATTGCCTGTACTCACAAAAAGAAAACCAAGTGCAGTATCAGTACACCACCACTGTGTAATGGTAGGATCATCAGCCAGTTCCAAATAAAAACAGTGTATAATCAGTACAACAAATCAAGTATAAGTACAGAAGACATGCAACAAGTCAACATGAAACTCTAGACTACAAGTCTCTACCTAGCTTGTTCCCGTATGAAATCCACCCTTTCTAACTGTAAGCAACAATCATATAACCAATAAACCATCCCTTTTTGTCTAACCCGGACCCACCCTGGGATCCCCTCTAAACAACACCTAAGTGTTAAACAGACAACCCGGCCTAATCCAAGGCCAACTCAATAGATATAACAGGTTTCCCGGTCACTCAAAGACCACCAACAAATATCACATTTCAATAAAATAGCTCGGTCCACTCACGGAACCAATAACAGTCAATGCAATACAACAATATCAATGTAATGATGCAGTAAAATAAACTCGTACCAGGCATGGTACCCGAGCCAACCGTTAGTATCCCGTACCAGGCGTGGTACCCGAGCCAACCGTTAGTATCCCATACCAGGCGTGATACCCGAGCCAACCATTTGTTATACCCGTACCAGGCGTGGTACCCAAGCCAACCAAATGTCAATTAATCCACAGTCAAATAATGAACAAACAACTTGTAAAACCAACAAGAAACACACCATTCAATCCACAGATTGTAAAACAGGACTCTTAGATATTCTAAACAATTCCTCTAAGCAATGTAATTCATACAAACACTTAGATAAGAGTACAAGAATATACAACATTCACAGGAATCATAAGCCATCACCTACCTCAAAATGATCCAAGCTCTACTCAACCCGAGCATTCTCGTGTTTCGGTTTCCTTTCTCGTTCTTGGTCTAAAAAAACATACAAGTACTTGAATTAATAAACAAGGCCTGTGTATTACCCGAATTACACCAAATCCCAAATCTCAGACCAACCATGATCATTCTACCCTTTTTCCCGGGTTTCTCGCCATTAATTCCCCTAGTTCTATCATTTTCACAGATAAAAATAGAGAATTTAACAACCTACGATCAATAAACCTTGTTTTTAACAATACCCAAAAACTTTCATGCCTAGAATCCCCCTTCTTCCCCGGATTCTACCATACCTAGGTTATTCCAACCTTTCCCCAAGTTTCCTCCTAGCAATTCTACCGCGTAGGAAAAGTAGTACGAAGATTGGGGAGTAGAAACCTTACCTTAGGGAAGAAAAATAATGGAAAATGGAGGAAAATTGCCTGGAATTGCCTTGCCCTTCTCCCAAAATAAAATTGTGAAAACTGAACATTTTGGGGAATGTTTCTACATTAATTCTCGTCGAGCTCGCTATAGCGGTCCCTGCTCCGCTATAGCGGTTTCGGTCGGCGTTGACCGCCTTGACTTCCGCTATAGCGGTCTCTTCCACCGCTATAGCGGAGGTCGCTACGGCAGAGCCGTTGCACTCGTCACAGACAGAATGTCCAAAAATCTCCAAAATTTTCCCATTTTACAACACACTCGCTTCCCCCGATGATCCGAAATAACCCCTTCACGTCAATCGCGATTCTGGGAGTTTTACTTACCCGAATTTGATTCTAAAAAGTCCTCTGGACTCCTTTATGTCTTGGCTACGTGGAAAACTAGCTCAAAATAAGACACCTAACCCAATCCTTACCCATATTTCCCTAGACTTCACCTCGCTTCAAAACCGGCCGAGGCTAGCCTAGCCCAGAATTTCAAACTCCCAAACCCAGAGTTTTCTAACTCTAAAATTTGGCACGATTGGACTACCCGTAATGACGGACCCGGTGGTTACAACAGATACCAATTTACCCATTGTTCATCCCCGAATGATCAAACCTAAAATTATGAAAAAAAGGAAAAAAAGTATAGTACCTGAATCCTCAAACAAATGAGGGTACTTGTCCCATATGTCCTTCTTGGTTTCCCAAGTGGCTTTCTCAACCGGATGATGCTTCCACTAAATCTTTACCATATCAATCACCTTTGTCCTCAACCTCCGGGTATCCCAAGCAAGAATCAAGACTGGTTCCTCTTCATTACAAAGATCCTTATCGAAAAGCACCTCATCCCACTTGATGATGTAGTCCCCATCCCCATGGTATCGCTTAAGTATGGATACATGGAATACCGAATAGACGCCCGACAAACTGGGTGGCAGTGCTAACTTGTAAGCCACTGGCCCCATAATCTCAAGAACCTCAAACAGACCGATGAACCGAGGGCTAAGCTTGCCCTTCTTACCAAACCGCATAACTCTCTTCATTGGCGACACTTTAAACAATACCTATTCACTTACCTGAAATTACATGTCCCGGACCTTGCGATCTGCATACTCCTTCTGCCTGCTTTAGACAGCCAACAATTTGGCCTGAATGCCCCTAACCTTTTCTTGTGCTTTCTTTACTAATTCCACTCCCTAAGGTTTTACATCGCCTTCCTCAAACCACCCAACCGGTGAACTACAACTCCTCCCATATAATGCCTCGAATGGTGCCATGTCAATACTGGAGTGGTAGCTATTGTTGTATGAGAATTTGCACAATGGTAGGAACTGGTCCCAATAGACCCCCGAAGTCCATCACACATGCTCTCAGCATGTCCTCCAATACCTGGATCATCCTTTCCGACTGACCATCAGTCTGAGGATGGAAGGCTATGCTAAAAGTGAGTTGTGTACCCAACTTTTCATGTAGCTTGTCCCCAAATTTAGAGGTGAACTGCGTACCCGTGTCTGAAATGATGGACAGTGGCACCCCATGCAATCTCACAATCTCCTTCACGTAGATCTTAGCCAATTGCTGTGAATTGTAATCTACCCTGATCGGAATGAAGTGAGAGAACTTGGTCAGTCTGTCAACAATGACCCAAATTGAGTCATACTTCCCTAATGTCCTTGGAAGACCCACCACAAAGTCCATGGCTATCCTTTCCCACTTCCACTCTGGAATTGGCATTCTCTGAAGTAGTCCTGCAGGTCTCTGATGTTCATACTTTACCTGTTTGTAGTTCTGAAATTTTGACACAAAGTCGACTATGTCCCTTTTCATCTCAGTCCACCAGTAACACTTCCTCAAGTTCCTGTACATTTTAGTCACACCCGGATGAGTTAAGTACCGCAAACCATAAGCTTTTACCAAGATTTTATGAATTATATCATCAACCCTAGGAACACAAATCCTTTCTCTGAAATGTAGGACTCTACCAGAGTCTAACGTGACGTCCCTGATTCCCCAGATATTACCTTACCTCGAAGCTTACTCAGTTTCAGATCCTGAAACTATTTGGCCTTTATTTCCTCTATGAAGGTGGATTTGACCTCAATGCTGGACAATAACCCACCCTGTTCTGAAACACACAAGTGCATGAACTTGGCCTCCAAGGTCCAAATTTCCCTTGCTAGTGGTCATTTGGACACCCCCAAACAAGCCAAACTACCCATGCTAACTGTCTTCTGGCTCAATGTGTCTGTCACCACATTAGCCTTACCCGGATGACATTGAATAGTCACATCATAGTCCTTCAATAACTCCATCCACCTTATCTGCCTTAAATTCAAATCCTTCTGAGTGAACACATGTTGTAGGCTGCGATGATCGATGAACACCTCACACTTGACACCATAGAGATAGTGTCTCCAAATCTTGAGTGCAAAGACCACTGCTGCCAACTCTAAGTCGTGAGTCAGGTAGTTTCTCTCATGCACCTTCTACTTCCTAGATGCATAGGCTATCACATTCCTATCCTGCAATAACACAGCACCCAAACAAGAATGTGAAGCATCACAGTAAATAATAAAGTCTTTACCTTCAATCGGCAAGGACAATATAGTAGCCGTGGTCAGAAGTGTCTTGAGCTTTTGGAATCTCTCCTCGCACTTGTCGTACCACACGAATGGTGCATCTTTCTGTGTCAGCCTGGTCAGGTGATTAGCAATAGACAAAAAATCCTTAACAAACCTCTTGTAGTACCCTGCGAGCCTAACAAAACTCCTCACCTCTATCATAGAGCTAGGCTGGGACCAACTCTTGACTACCTCAATCTTCTGGGGATCCACCATCACCTCCTGTTCTGACACTACATACCCCAAGAACGCAACTGGAGTCAACCAAAACTCACACTAGGTGAACTTCACATAAAGTTTCTGGCGTCCCAAGATGTCCATCACAATACGAAGATGATTAGCATGATCCTTTCAACTCTTGGAGTAGATCAAAATATCATCAATAAACACAATCACGAAGGAATCCAAATACGACTTAAATACCCCATTCATCAAACTCATGAATGCTACCGGCACATTGATCAAACCAAACGACATTACTAGGAACTCGTAATTCCCATACCGAGTCTGAAAAGCAGTCTTAGGAATGTCCTCAGGCCTAATCCTCAACTGATGGTACCCCGACCTCAAGTCAATTTTCGAAAACACCGATGCACCCTGAAGCTGGTCAAACAAATCATCAATGCGGGGTAAAGGGTATTTATTTCGGATGGTCACCTTGTTCAACTGCCTATAATCTATGCACATCCGCATACTACCATCCTTTTTCTTTATAAAAAAAATAGGAGCACCCCAAGGCGATGCATTGGGATGGATAAATCCCTTACCTAGGAGTTTCTACAGATGAGTCTTAAGTTCCCTTAACTTTGCTGGAGCCATACGATACGGAGGAATGGAAATGGGATGAGTGCCTGGCTCCAGATCAATACAGAAGTCTATATCCCTGTCCAGAGTCATACCAGGAAAATCCGCTGGAAACACCTCTAGAAACTCAGAAACCACTAGAACTGACTCAATAGATGGGGATTCGACACTATCATCCCGGAGATGAGCCAAGAAGGCTAGACACCCTCTCCCCACTAGCTTCCTAGCTCGAACGAATGATATGACCTTAACTGGCTTAGGCTTGTACACACCTTCCCACTCTAGTCTATCCTTACCCGGAATCTCTAGAGCCACAGTCTTGGTGTTACAGTTCAACACAACATGATAAGGGGACAGTCAGGTCATGCCCAAGATAATATCAAAATCAGTCATATCCAGGATTACCAAGTCTACCCAAGTATGCAACCCCACAAACACAACAGAACAATCACGATAAACATGAGTCACAATCACAGACTCTCCAACCGGGGTAGAAACATGGATAGGGGAATCAAGGATATCACAAATCAATTCCAGACCCAATGCAAAACTCATAGATATATAAGAATATGTAGAACCTAGGTCAAATAATACCGAAGCCATTTTATCGCAGACAATAATGGTACCTGTGATCACCGCATCTGATGCTTCTACCTCAGTTCTCCCTGTAAATGCATAGCAATGAGCCCAATCATCAATCCGGGCAACTTCTCAGGCCAGCTGTGCTGCACCCCTGCCCGCGCTGCCATTCCCTCTATCGCCCCGGCCTCCCTGAAAGTTACCTCACCCACCCTGTGGACGACCTCTAGCATTACCACCTCTACCTACCGGGACCATCTCTCTAGACTGCTGCTGACTCTGATTACCTGTCTGCCTAAGTGGGCACTCCCTCTTAAATTGGCCTAGATCACCACAATGGAAGCAACCACGGTCAAGTGTAGGCCTGCTAGCTGATGTATAAGATGCTCCTGGCCTCTAGAAGCTGAAGACTGATTATGAGCTCCCTGAAGACCACCTGTAGCAGCTGGCAGAGCTGAATGAATAGGACGGGTTGGGTATGCCTTCTGATTTTTGCCCCTGGGGTATGAACTACCAAAATTTCCCTCATGCCGGGGCTTCTTCTTGGCTAAAGCCTTAGCTTTCCCCGCTTGCTTAACCTCTTCCAACCTTTTCACATAATCTACCACTTCATTGAAGCCCCTCCCTGATGAAGTCATATGCACTGACAGTACCTGTAGCTCAGTATTCAAACCTTTCACAAACAACCAGACCCGTTCCTTCTCGGAACCCAACATTTGTGTGGCAAAATGAGACAAGGCATGGAACTTAGCCTCGTAAGCAGAGATTGATATGCTACCCTACTCCAAGTTCAAGAACTCATCCTTCTTCTTGTCCCTCAAAGTATGGGGTACGTACTTCTCTAAAAACAAAGCGTGGAACTGTTCCCAAGTCAGTGGGGGTAGAACAGAAGACCGACACTCTACATGAGACCTTCACCACTGCTTAGCATCACCCTGCAGCTAAAATATGACAAACTCAACCCCATGCTGACGTACAATACCCAACTTGTGCAACTTCTCATAACAATCCAGGATGAACTCATAGGCATCCTCTTTGTCGGTACCCTGAAATGTCGGAGGTTTCAGCTTGAGAAACTTGGTCAGCATCTCATGCCCATTCCCTGTCATCACTGGGGCTAGCATTGGCCTGAAAAAGTTATTCATGCCTGAAGTGGCATCCGTCCTAGGTGCTGTAGTAACCACTGGCTAAGTATTCAAAGCCTTATTTGAAAATATCGCGGGTTTGGCTCCAGCACCCACCAACCCACTCAAAATATTCCAAGCCTGTTGAAAAGCTTCTGGTGTCATATCAGGAAAGCCTACACCCCCAACCGGTGCTGCCTCACAATCTTCAGCCACAACTTTTACATCTTCAGCAACATGTTCTTGAGGTGGGTGAGGAGTTTCTTCATGCTCTCTAGCAGCCGCTTGAACTCCACCCCTGGCGGGTGTGGCTCTACCTCGTCCTATGCCCCTTCCCCTACCTCTACCACGGACAGCTGGGCGCGCTACTGGGACCGTTGCTCTAGCTCCGTTGTTCCTTGTATTAACCATCTGCGGACAGAAGAGTGGATAAGGTTAGATACCAATTAGTATCACCAGATACCAATTGGAATCGAGTTATAGCACGAAGGAAAGAAGGAAGAGATACTTTTTCCTAAAGCCCCATAGCCTCTCGTAGAAAAGTACGGACGTCTCCACACTGTTCCGCAAGACTCTACCTGACTTGTTTGGTATGACAAGATCAACGAACCTAGGGCTATGATACCATCTTTGTCATGACCCAGACCGCTGTGAGTGGCACTCACCCAACCCCCCCCCTCGGGTGAGCGAACCATCACTTCCCCAAACTTAACCGTTCTAACAGCTCAAAATCAAAGTGCAGAAATTAAACTAGCAAAACAATAATAACAAAACCACTTCATTAATATAAACCTGCGGAAATTAACCCTAGAATCTGAAAGTTGCAGTACCAAAGAATCTACCAATGTCTAGAATACGGGAATGCAACCCCAAAACAAGGAAATAGTTTAAGCCCGAAACAAGTGGGATACAACTCTAATGATAGATTCAAGGCAGCTCGATCGAAGAAGCTCACCCTTGAAGTCTGGAAACACCGGTACTACAGATGATGTCGCGTCTCAACTGCAGCAAGATTTCCTGTACTCACGAAAACAAAAGCAAGTGCAGTATCAGTACACCACCACTGTGTACTGGTAGGATCATCAGCCAGTTCCAAATAAAAATAGTGTATAATCAGTACAACAAATCAAGTATAAGTACGGAAGACATGCAACAAGTCAACAGGCACCCATTGACTACAAGTCTCTACCTAGCTTGTTCCCGCATGAAATCCACCCTTTCTAACTGTAAGCAACAATCATATAACCAATAAACCATCCCTTTTTGTCTAACCCGGACCCACCTGGGATCTCCTCTAAATAACACCTAAGTGTTAAACAGACAACCCGGCCTAATCCAAGGCCAACTCAATAGATATAACAGGATTTCGGGTCACTCAAGAACCACCAACAAATATCATATTTCAATAAAACAGTCCGGTCCACTCACGAAACCAATAACAGTCAATGCAATACAATAATATCAATGCAATGATGCAGTAAAATAAACTTGTACCATGCGTGGTACCCGAGCAACCCGTTAGTATCCTGTACCAGGCGTGGTACCTGAGCCAACCAAATGTCAATTAATCCACAGTTAAATAATGAACAAACAACTTGTAAAACCAACAAGCAACACACTGTTAAATCCACAGACTGTAAAACAGGACCCTTAGACATTCTAAACAATTCCCCTAAGCAATGCAATTCATACAAACACTTAGATAATAGTACCAAAATATATAACATTCACATGAATCGTAAGCCATCACCTACCTCGAAATGATCCAAGCTCTACTCAACTCGAGCGTTCCCGTGTTCCGGATTCCTTTCTCATTCTTGGTCTAAAACAACATACAAGTACTTGAATTAACAAACAAGGCTTGCGTATTACCTGGATTACACCAAATCCCAAATCCCAAATCCCAGACCAACCATGATCATTCTACCCTTTTTTCTGGGTTTTCCGTCATTAATTCCCCTAGTTCTATTATTTTCATAGATAAAAATAGAGAATTTAACAACATCCGATCAATGAACCTTGTTTTAAACAATATCAAAGAACTTTCATTCCTAGAATCCCCCTTTTTCCCTGGATTCTACCATCCCTAGGTTATTCCAACCTTTCTCCAAGTTCCCTCCTAGAAATTCTACTGCGTAGGAAAAGTAGTACAAAGTTTGGGGAGTAGAAACCTTACCTTAGGGAAGAAAAATAATGGAAAACGAAGGAAAATTGCCTGAAATTGCCTTGCCCTTCTCCCAAAATGAAAATGTGAAAACTGAACATTTTGGGTAATGTTTCTGCATTAATTCCCATCGAGCCCGCTATAGCGGTCCCCTCTCCGCTATAGCAGTCCCGCTATAGCAGAAGCATTCCGCTATAGCAATTCCGGCCGATGTTGACCGCCTTGGCTTCTGCTATGGCGGTCTTTTCCACTGCTATAGCCGAGGTCACTATGGTGGAGCCGTTGCACTCGTCACAGATAGAATGTCTTGAAATCTCCAACATTTGCCCATTGTACAACACACTCTCTTCCCCCGACGATCCAAAAAAAAACCTTCACATCAATCGCAATTCTGGGAGTTCTACTTACCCGAATTTGATTTCAAAAAGTCCCCTAGACTTCTTTATGTCTTGGCTATGTGGAAAACTAGCTCAAAATAAGACACCTAACTCAATCATTACCCGGATATCCCTAGACTCCACCTCGCTCCAAAATTAGCCGAGGCTAGCCTAGCCCAAAATTTCAAACTCCCAAACCCAGAGTTTTCTAACTCTAAAACTTAGCACGATTGGACTACTCGTAACGACGTACCCAGTCGTTACATTGGGGGAATCCTTTCCATAGATCCTGCCTCTATTGGGCCTTTTAGGTATCGGAGGGGGTAACATACGACACTATCATCACTTGGTTTCAGCATATCATCTTATATCATGCATATTGTGTTTGGATCCACCCTTGTTTGTTGTTTTCTCAGAATACGCTCTGGTAGTATGGGATGTCAGAGGGTTAGTTTTCACTTATATGTGTTCCTCGGGTGTATGGGCGCCCATGGGACTGTAGGTAGACTTTTATTTATTATTATTCTATCACGATATTGATCCTGATTATGGTGTTACTAGCATGACTTGGTCTTAGTCTTGTTTTCAAGTGTGTTATCATTATTTTCCTTTCCTCCTTCCTTTTTTACTTGAGGTTACCAGTATACCGCCTTCTCTATAACTCTCTTTATATATTATTATTGCATGGACCCCAGGTGCGTTCCTTCTTCCTTCACCTGTATTCTGTGATGTATAGTTTTATTAGCTGGCCTAGCATGATTGTTTTCTCCTTTTGTTCCTTCTATGCTAGCTTCCATGTGCTTGTTCGTTGTCTCTGTGACTACTTCATTCTTTTCCGCTATGTTACTACTTTTATATCTTATATGCGCCCAGTCGGCCTATGATACCTACTGGGTACCCATTGCTTTGCAATTGGTGCTCATACTACACTTTTGCATCTTTAAGTGCAGATTCGAGTATGAGTTCTCGTTGCTAACTGCACTGTCTCATGCAAGGTAACTTTGGACTATCCGAGATTGAGGGTGAGCTCTTGGCAATCGGGGCTTAGCTTTAGTTCATCCTTTTTGTCATGTACCTTTTTGCTATTCAGAGACAGATATGTATATATTGTTTTGGACCCTTTTTCTACTTTGTTGATGTAGTTTCGGCTCTTATACTATGATGCCACTTTGGGTTGGTTTTAGCTTCTGTACATATATTCCTATTGTTCCTTTTATTATTCTTATATCCCTTACCTCTGCTTATTGAATGTTTTCTTGTGCTTACTGGTTAGATAGTAGCTTGTTACTAACTATTCTAGGCTACGGGGATTGGTTTGCCTACTGGGGGTTGTAGGTTCCATCATGACCAAGAAATTGGGTCATGACAACTTGGTATCAGAGCCTAGGTTCACCAGTGTCATCGGTATAGGAGCTAATGTCTAGTAGAGTCCTGCGGATTGGGGCGAATATGTCCGTACTCAATCTTTGGGAGGATATAGTGACATCTTAGGAAAAATGACTCTCTTACTGCTTCGGTATCGTGCGTAGTCCTTGAAAGTTTCTTGAAATCTCACTTGTTCTAGTTCATTCTTCTGCAGATTATTCATACGAGAGCATCAACATCAAGTAGAGACAAGCCTCCGACTCCAGTACCCCCGACACTAGCAAGGGGCCAGGGAGGTTGTAGAGGTAGGGATCGAGGATTTCCCCGAGCAGCGGCACCTGCTAGAGCTTCTAGAGTGATGATAGAGCCTGAGCATGAGTATGAGCTAGAGTTAGTTCCTGAGCAGCAACATGTGGACCAGCGAGCAGCCCAGGTACCACCAGCTCCAGTACTAGCTCCAGCACCCGCTTCTATGCCAGCTTCAACCCCAACTCAGTCTCCAGATATCTGTGGTTTGCTATTACAACTTTTGGGTATGATTGGACAGCGGCCTTCTGAGGTAGAATAGACATCTTCTCAGGGGGTAGCCCGGGGTACAATGAGTTCAGGAGCATAGCCTGCCATTGCGGCTCCCCATGGCAAGGTTATTTTGGTCCCATTAGTTGCACAACCTCTTGCTCCTTGCCCAGTTATGATAGAGACAGAGCAGAAGACATTAGGTAGGTTTCTGAGATTGGCACCTCCGAGGTTCGCTGGTCTAGTCAGGATCCGTATAACTTTATCACTACTTGTGAGGAGATGCTATAATATTTGGGTTTACTGGAGACTCACAGTGTTGGATACACTACTTATCAGTTGGAGGGCCCATCTAAGTTATGATGGAGGGCCCAGGTTGTATGCAGACCATCTTCGTCTCCTCTGTTATCTTAGTATGAGTTCTATGAGGCCTTCATGGCCAAGTTCTTGCCACAGAATGACAGGGATCATCATAGAGAGCAGTTCACTAGACTTATGTAGGGTTCTATGACCGTATCAGAGTATGAGACCCGTTTCCATCAGCTTGCTCCATTTGGGGCCATGATTGTACCTACCGAGCCTAACAGTGTCCGTAAGTTTGTTTGAGGGCTATAGAAAGAGTTTAGAGAGCCAACAGAGATATTGGTTGCTAGTGTTCAGTCATTCCAGGCTATTGCAGACTATGCCCGTACTGTAGAGGATTTGCATCATCATGACTCTAGAGCCAGAGATAAGAGGCCTCGACATATGGGTAGCTACATTGGTTCTCATCATGGTAGTAGAGGTGTAGGCTTGTAGGGTCGAGGTTATCAGCCACAGCAGCACCAAGGTCAGTTTGGTCGATCATTTTAGGCTTCACTTCAGTCTTCTGGTGGGTCTTAGTTTGAGTAGGGGCAGAGTAGCCAGCAGGGTTACAGTGGTCAAACTCCGAGGGGTTCAGCTTTTGGGGTATAAGTCATCAGGGGCTTTCTATGAGTGCGGAGTTATTAGGAACTTTGTTAGAGATTACCCCAGCAGGGTGCAGTTCAGCCAGCCGCTCAGCCAGGTTAGCCTATCTATGAAGTACAACCATCGGTTAGAGGGGATGGTGGTTACGCTATAGGTGGTGTCCAGCATGGTAGGATGGGTGGTAGGGATGGTGGTCAGTCAGGTGGTGGTCATTGTTAGTTTTATGCGGTCCCTGGGAGATCAGAAGAAGAGGACTCAGATGCTGTGATCACAGGTACAATTTTCATATGCCGTCGACCAGCTTATGCTTTATTTGATCCTGGATCCACTTGCTCGTATGTTTTTTCCTAGTATTTGCCTTGCTTGGGATTGACTAGTGAGCCGCTATCTGTACCATGTATCTGTTTCGACCCCGATAGGAGATTCTTTAGTAGTGGATCGGGTTGTGAGATCCTATATGATTTTTGTTGGAGATATTGAGACTTGGGGTGATTTGATGATTCTTGATATGTTAGACTTTGATGTCATTCTGGGCATGGACTAGTTATCCCTTTATCATGCAGATTTGTATTGTTATGCCAAGACCGTTACCATAGCCATGCCCAGCGCATCCCCAGTTGTGTGGAAGGGTTTTGTCAGTCGCACACCATCTAGGATCATCTCTTGTCTTCGAGCTAGAAAGTTGATTTCTTCCGGGTGTTTGGCCTATCTATCATATGTTTGAGATGCTAGTGCTGACCCTTCTTCCCTTGAGTCAGTTCCCGTGGTTAGAGATTTCCTAGATGTGTTCCCTACCGACCTGTCAGGCCTTCTACCTGAGAGAGATATCGACTTTGCTATTGAGTTAGAGCCAGGCACCAGACCTATTTCTATTTCTCATTACCATATGGCTCCAACTGAGTTGAGAGAGCTTAAGGAGCAGCTCCAGGACTTGTTAGCTAAGGGTTTTATTAGGTCGAGTGTATCTCCTTAGGATGTTCCTATTTTGTTTGTGTGGAAGAAGGATGGGTCGATGCGGATGTGTATTTATTATCGACAGCTGAATAGGGTGATTATGAGGAATGGGTATCTGATGCCGTGCATAGATGATTTGTTTGATCAGCTTTAGGGTTTAGCCATGTTTTAGAAGATAGATTTGAGGTCAGGATACCACCAGTTGAGGGTTAGGGTGAAGGACATCCCTAAGACAGCATTCAGGACACGTTATGGCTACTATGAGTTCCTGGTGATGTCTTTTGGGTTGGCTAATGCCCCCACAACTTTTATGAACTTGATGCACAGGGTGCTTGGCCCGTATTTGGACTCATTTGTGATAGTTTTCATAAACGACATCTTGGTATATTTGCAGAGTAGAGATGAGCATGAGCAGCACTTGCAGATTATACTTCAGACTTTGAGAGATCATCGGCTTTATGCCAAGTTCTCAAACTGCGAGTTTTGGCTTGAGTCAGTTGCATTCCTAGGACACATGATATCCGAGGATGGGATTAGATTTGACCCGAGTTAGATTTTTGCAGTCCATGATTGGCCGAGACCTACTTACTCCTACCGAGGTTTACAACTTTATTGGGTTAGTAGGGTACTATATATGGTTCGTCGAAGGGTTTTCTTCCATAGCAGCATTTTTGACTAGGCTGACTAGGAAGGATGTTCCATTTCAGTGGAAGGATCAGGGAAAGGATAGCTTTCAGAGGCTTAATGCCTTGTTGACTTCAGCTCAGTGTTGACTTTACCAGTTGAGGGTTAGAGTTTTTGGGTGTATTGTGATGCTTTTGGAGTTGGTTTTAGTTGTGTATTAATGCAGCAGGGTCGTGTGATAGCATATGTGTCAAGATAGCTGAAGGTTCACCAGTGCAACTACCCCACCCATGACTTGGAGTTGGCGGCGGTAGATTTCACGCTCAAGATCTAGAGGCATTACCTATATGGAGTTTACTGTGAGATCTTCACTAATCAGTGTAGTCTTCAGTATATCACGAGTCAGCGAGAGCTGAACTCGAGGCAGAGGAGATGAGTGAAGCTACTAAAGGACTATGACTTCACTATTCTATATCATCCGGGCAAGGCAAATGTGGTAGCATATGCCTTGAGCTGGAAGACAGTGAGTATGGGTATCCTAGATTTTCTTCCAGTTTCAGAGCGACCGTTGGCCTTGGAAATTTAGGCCTTAGCTAACTGTTTGGTTAGGCTTGACTTGTCAGATCCTAGCAGAGTTCTCACTAGTGTCGAGGTTCGTTCTACTTTGGTTGATCAAATTCAAAGCTGTCAGTTTGAGGATTAGCGATTATGTGACCTTCGTGATCAGGTTGTTCAGGGTGAGGCCAGTCGGGCTACTCTAGATTCAAATGGGATTCTGAGGTTTGATAGTCGCCTTTGTGTTTTGAGGGTTGGTGATTTGATTCAGTTTATTCTCTGTGAGGCACATTGTTCTAGGTATTCCATCCATCATGGCGCAGCCAAGATGTACCGAGATTTGAGGCAGCTTTACTGGTGGAGTGATATGAAGTAGGACGTAGCCAAGTTTGTATCTCGGTGCTTGAACTGTCAGCAAGTGAAGTTCGAGCACATGAGACCTGGTGGTTTTATGCAGCGACTTCCCATTACTGAGTAGAAGTGGGAAGGGATTACTATGGATTTCATAGTTGGTTTACCACGCACTTCTAAGGGTTTTGACTCTATTTGGGTGATTATTGATCGGCTGACTAAGTCAGCGCACTTCTTGCCGGTTCAGACTACTTACAGTGCAGAGAGGTTAGCTCAGATTTACCTTCGTGAGGTTGTTTGGTTACACGGGGTCTCAACTTCTATCATTTCAGACTGCGGCACTCAATTCACATCTCAGTTTTGGAGAGTTATTCAATGATATTTGGGTACAGAGGTTCAGCTTAGTACTGCATTCCACCCTCAGACAGATGGCTAGTTCGAGAGGACTATTCAGGTCCTGGAGGATATGCTTCGGGCCTGTGTTCTTGACTTTGGAGGTTCTTGGGATCAGTTTGTGCCTTTGGCCGAGTTTGTTTATAATACTAGCTTCCATTTGAGCATTGGCATGGCACCTTTTGAGGCATTGTATGGTAGGTATTGTAGATCACCGGTTGACTAGTTTGATGGTTTGAAGTCTAGGCCACAGAGTATAGATTTGCTTCGAGATTCCTTAGATCGAGTCCGAGTGATGCAGGATAGACTTTGAGCAGCTCAGAGTAGGCAGAAGAGTTATGCTGATCATAGACTTCGTTCCTTAGAGTTCAGTGTTGGTGACTTGGTATTCCTTCGAGTGTCGCCCATGAATGGCGTGATGAGATTTGGGCGGTGGGGCAAGCTTAGCCCCAGGTATATTGGGCCGTTTGAGATTCTCCAGAGGGTAGGTAGTGTTGCCTAACAGTTAGCCTTGCCTTCGATGTTTTCTGCTATACATCCTGTGTTTCATGTTTTGATGTTGAGACGGTACATTCCATATGAGTCTCATGTGTTGCAGTGGGACACGATTCAGTTGGATGAGAGGTTGGCTTTTGTTGAGGATCCAGTTGCTATACTAGCTAGAGATGTTAGGATGTTGAGGTCTAGGGAGATTTCAGTTGATAAAGTTCAGTGGAGGCACCATCCAGCTGAGGAGGCTACCTGGGAGACGGAGAGAGATATGCAGGTCCAGTATCCACAGTTGTTTGAGCCTTCCGGTACTTCTTTGTTCTTGACTTTTGAGGATGAAAGTCCTTTTAGTAGTTGATGATATAATGACCCTCCCGGTCATTCCTGTGGTTATGCATTCCTTGTATAATTAGAGCTTGCCTGTAGCGGCCCTAAGTCATTTATGACTTGCTGGGACTGGTGGTTCGGTGCCCTGGCCGTTCATTTGGTCTTTATGACCAATTCCCTATTTTAGAGCTGAGATGCAGGAGATGAGTATCGAAATCATGCGATAGTGATTTCCAAATGTATGAACTCAACTGACCTTGTGGGCAGGTCGATCCTGATTTGAGGTGTCGTGTGACCTTAACCTTCATCCCGTACCAAAGGCTTGCGAGCCTAAATTTGAGAATTTTTGTAACATCACGCGTATTTGAAAATATTTGATTTAAATTAGGACTTGGTAAAAAGTTTTACTTTTCTAAAAATGGTTTAAACATTTATGAAAAAAATACCTTTGTTATGATATATTTGTGTATGTATTTATTTTATAAGAGTTTTATAAATTATTAATATTTTAATGGAGATACTAAACTTAGTTATATTGAAAATTATTATTATAATATAGTAGGTTTTATTTGAAATAATTTTCTATTAATTATGATATATTTAAAAAGTTATATTTATTTTACTACGAATCTATGCAATAGCTGAGTACATACGTTTTGGGATAATATCAATTTCGGTGTTGCCACTCCACCTCCACGTGGAAGTGCTGGGAGTGGACAACAAAAAGGAATAATAGCCACGTGGTGGGCTTAGCTGTATCACTACCATGTTTTGTACCAACTAAAATGGTTAAATGTTACTTTGCCTTTTAACATTAAATGGATTTAAGTATGTTATCAACATTCAACATCTTTCCACTCTTTTGATTCTTACCAACCAATATCCAAATGCTACTTTATGCCATTATTTTGAACGTATAAGAGAGTTTTGGTGGAAAATACATTTCCACGCAATAATCGATAATCAAAAGAAAATCGATTATCTACGCCAAGTTATTCAAGCCTAAATTCGAGTTTGATTTCATTTTGGAGCTTTTCGGAGCAGTTCGAGCTTGGACATTGTTTTCCTAGAAGCTTGTCGTCGGACGACAGGTAGGTTACGATTTAACTTTCTTAGACTCCTCATATATAGGATAAAATTGTACTAATTAGCATCCTTGGGTTGTGTTTATTAGCTTGGTATCCCAGACCTTGTCTGCTTCTTCATGTCCGTCTTATTTTTACTCTATTTTTGTAGTATTTGTTATAATTGATAGGATCACCCTTGTGGTCCTGTGTGGCCTTGTTTTGACTCTGGACCATAGATGGTGGGTTATTTGGGAATGTCCGTGAGTCTAGGACATCAATACCATTATTATAGAGCTGGTTATGCTTGTTGTAGAGCGATTGGAGCCTGTGCAGAGCCGATAGGTTGATTGTGAGCCGTTGGGCTACTGCCTGTGTTTGAGCATTTCATTATCAAGCATATAAAAGGTTTTTTCACATGTTTTACTATGGTTTGGGTTTGGGCCTACTCTTGATGGTTTTCTAAACCTTGCATGGCCTTATGGGCCCGTTTTTGATAAAAATAGTTAATAAAGGTTGGAATTATTTTGCATACATCTTTTTGGGGTAAAAAGGAATTAAAAGGATGATTTTATCACTATTTTCATACTTGTACTAGACTCGTTCGGACCGAGCACTAGATTGGCTTTACTACTGTTTTAGACTCGGTTGTGTCCGGGCACCCTGTTGGGATTTTTAAGACTTGATTCACTGATTTAGAACCCTGGGCATGCATTTTCGAGGTCTGGTGACTTACTTTGATCTGGCTACACTCTGGACGGTTATCTTGAGATTATGAGGTTTAGTATGTGGTCTACGAGTAGAACTCCATAGACCTTGCCAATCTGGACCAGGGGCTACGTGCTACGAGTGCCGAGGAGGGGTGTACGGTGGATTTGAGGTAGTCGAGGGAATCCCTTCTATGGATCCTGCCTCTATTGGGCCTTTTAGGTACCGTAGGGGGTAGCATACGACACTACTATCACTTGGTTTCAGCATATCATCTCATATCATGCATATTATGTTCGGATCCACCCTTGTTTGTTGTTTGCTTAGTGTACACTCCGGTAGTATGGGATGCCGGAGGGTTTGTTTTCACTTGTATGTGTTCCTCGGGTGTATGGGCACCCGTGGGACTATAGGTAGACTTTTATTTATTATTATTCTATTGCGATATTGATCCTGATTATGGTGTTACTAGCATGACTTGGTCTTAGTCTTATTTTCAAGTGTGTTATCATTATTTTCCTTTCCTCCTTCCCTTTTTACTTGAGGTTACCGATATACCTCCTTCTCCTTAACTCTCTTTATATATTGTTATTGCATGGACCCCAGGTGCGTTCCTTCTTCCTTCACCTGTGTTCTGTGATGTATAGTTTTATTAGCTGGCCTAGCATGATTGTTTTCTCCTTGTGTTCCTTCTATGCTAGCTTCCATGTGCTTGTTCGTTGTCTCCGTGACTACTTTATCCTTTTCCTCCATGTTACTGCTTTTATATCTTATATGCGCCCAATCGGCCTATGATACCTACTGGGTACCCATTGCTTTACAATTGGTGCTCATACTACACTTGTGTATCTTTAGGTACAGATCCGAGTGTGAGTTCTAACTGCTGACCGCGCTGCCTCATGCGATGTGTTTTTAGACTATCCGAGATTGCGGGTGAGCTCTTGGCGATCGGGGCTTAGCTTCAGTTCATCCTTTATGTCATATACTCTTTTTGCTATTCGGAGACAGATATGTATATATTGTTTTGGACCATTTTTGTACTCTCTTGATGTAGTTTCGTCTCTTATACTATGATGCCATGTTTTGGGTTGGTTTTAGCTTCTGTACATATATTCCTGTTGTTCCTTTTCTTATTCTTATATCCCTTTCCTCTGCTTATTGAATGTTTCCTTCCGCTTGTTGGTTAGATAGTAGCCCGTTACTAACCATTATGGGCTACGGGGATTGGTTTACTTACTGGGGGGTTGTAGGTGCCATCATGACCAAAAAATTGGGTCATGAGAAAACGCGACGGACAGCATCGCTTTTCGGTCAATACGTGATCAACTCATTTAAAAAAGCGACAGACAAAAGTGACGCTGTCCGTCGCTTCTTTAATTCTACAGAGACCCGACGGGGTCCCTTTCCCTCATTTCTCTCTTTCTCTTTTCTCTCCTCCTCTCCTCTCCTCCGCCACTCCCTCCACCGCTGGTCCTTCCATCGCCGCTCCCTCCACCGTCAGCCTCCTCCCTCCAACCACCTCCAATTTTGAGGTTAGTTATTTTGTTTATTCGAAGGTTAGGGTTTAATTTGGGAATTTTTATTTTAGAAAATTGATAGTGAATTCTAGACAAGGGTATATTGTGATTGTTGAATTCTAGACTAGGGTGTATATGTTATTGTTGTTGTTGTTGAATTCTAGACTAGGATTTTAAAAAATTAATAGTGAAAATTGATATATGAAAAAATTGATAGTGAAAAATTTCTTTTTTAGATTATATTCTTAATTTATGAACTTTAATTAGTTTAGGCTTGCTATTAGTTTGTGAACCTTAGTTTAGGCTTGCTATTAGTTTGTGAACCTTAGCTTAGGCTTGCTATTAGTTTGTGAACCTTAGTTTAGGTAATGCTTGCTATTAGCTTGTGAACCTTAGTTTAGGTTCTTTTTTAACCTTGAAATATATAGGTACTTGAATTAGCTAGATTCTTGAATTTGGAATTAGGTTCTTAAATTAGATTATTAACTTGAATTTGGGAACTTTGAATTTGAAATAGTTTCTTGAATTAGTTTTGGGTTTTATTTTAGAATCTTGAATTAGTTTTCAACTTTAACTTCTTAAATTAGGTTCTTGAATCTTAGTTTTTTTAAATTAAGTTTTTTAAGTTAAGTTTATTAGTTTAAATTGTAAGTTTTGAGTTAAGAAGTTTTCAACTTTAGGTTCTTTTTTGAACTTGAATTATATAGGTTCTTGAATTTGGAATTAGGTTTTTGAATTAGATTATTAATTTGAATTTGGAAACTTTGAATTTAAAATAGGCGCTTGAATTAGTTTTGGGTTTTGTTTTAGAATCTTGAATTAGTTTTCAACTTTAACTTCTTGAATTAGGTTCTTGAATCTTAGTTTTTTTAAGTTAAGCTTTTTTAAGTTAAGTTTGTTAGTTTAAATTGTTAGTTTTGAGTTAAGAATTAGTTTTCAACTTTAGGTTCTTTTTTGAACTTGAATCAGGAACTTGAATTTGGAACTTGAATTTGAAATTAGAATTTGAAACTTGAATTTGGAATTAGGTTCTTAAATTAGATTATTAACTTGAATTAGGTTCTTGAATCTTAGTTTTTTTAAGTTAAGTTTGTTAGTTTAAATTGTTAGTTTTGAGTTAAGAATTAGTTTTCAACTTTAAGTTCTTTTTTGAACTTGAATTAGGTACTTGAATTTGGAACTTGAATTTGGAATTAGGATTTGGAATTAGAATTTGGAATTAGATTCTTAAATTAGGTTCTTAAATTAGGTTCTTGAATCTTAGTTATTTTAAGTTAAGCTTTTCTAAGTTAAGTTTGTTAGTTTAAATTGTTAGTTTTGAGTTAAGAATTAGTTTTCAACTTTCGGGTTCTTTTTTGAACTTGAATTATATAGGTACTTGAATTTGGAATTAGGATTTGGAACTTGAATTTGGAATTAGGTTCTTGAATTAGATTATTAACTTGAATTAGGTTCTTATATCTTAGTTTTTTTAAGTTAAGCTTTTTTTAAGTTAAGTTTGTTAGTTTAAATTGTTAGTTTTGAGTTAACAATTAGTTTTCAACTTTAGGTTCATTATTGAACTTGAATAAGGTACTTGAATTTGGAACTTGAATTTGGAATTAGGATTTGGAACTTGAATTTGGACTTAGGTTCTTGAATTAGATTATTAACTTGAATTAGGTTCTTGAATCTTAGTTTTTTTAAGTTAAGATTTTTTAAGTTATGTTTGTTAGTCATTTACGGCTTTCTGGGACCGGTAGTTTGGTGTCCGGACTGTCTGCTTGATCTTCTTGGCCATTCCTTATTTTAGAGCTTTAGGCTTTTGAAATCATTGACTTCGGTCAACATTCTTGGTTAACATGCTCGGAATTAAATTTTAACAATCCTGTTAGCTCTGACGCGTGGACTTTGGTCTAGTAGGACCTTGGGTCAAGATCCAGGAGCCTTTCAGCTTGGGATTTTCTCTCATTCCGTGTTTGTTTTTAGGCCAGTTGGGCTTGTTTGGTTGACTTTTGTACACATTCAGAGAAGACGGCCTCGGATGGGAATTCTGTCAGTGTTGTTAGCTCTGGAATGCCGAGTTTATGTTAGTTAGTTGGTTGGCTTGGGTCTCGGGTTAGCCGAGCTTATTTCGGATGTTTGGTTGGCATTAGCTAGCGTTGACTTATGGCTTGGTAAGCAAGCAATCCGTTATGTGGGCGCCAACTCCAAGTTCCTTCTCTTCTTTCTTTTTTCAAGTCACACAGCGCCGAGGAATAGCTCCGAGAGGGACTTCTCTGAGTAAAGAGATAAGTAAGTGTAAGAGTCATTCCAATATGAGTAGGTGAAGAGTCTCTTTCGAGCGAGATCCTTTACCACGCCTAACTAAATGAAAGAAAGTAAGAGAGAGAGTGGCCGTTTATTTCTTAAATGAAAATAAAGGATTTCCTTATCCTAAGGCTGTCACTGAATGAATCTAGTAACTAATGCCGCCAGAGAGGCTGAGGTGAGTATCGTCGCATCGCGGTCAATATTCCTCTGAGATGACCTCGTATGGAAGTTTCGTTGATTCTGCTGAGTTTGGAATGTCATTTTCACTCTGTCAGCATTATTGGTTTTTGAATATCAATTTCCAATTTTGCCTGGAATGCCCTGCGGAGTTTTAGAAATATTGCAGGTTTTTACTATTGATGGTGCAGGCCTCAGGCCTTAATCGCGATCGCGAGCCTCCTTCCTCGTGACTGCGATGAGGCACCTATTCCCTTGTTCTTCACAGTCGCGACCGTGATAAAGCTCCCTTCCCTTTGTTCTTCGCGACCGCGTGGCTAGTCCTCACGATCGCGATGGTCTAGCCAGCGTGGTTCTCACGATCGTGAGAGGTCTCTTTGCGATTGTGATGAACGACCCCTGGGCAGTATATAAACTCCCCACTTCATCTTCTTCACTCCAAAATACAATTCCACTATTGTTTTTAGCTCCAAGCTCACCTAAACTTTGTATTGACTCAATTCTTGGTGTTGGGGTGTAAATTCCTTGCTTGTGATCATTCCCCCATCATAAATTGTAAGTTTTATCCATTTTATTCCGTTAAATTCTCTCATTTGATTCTTCTATTGCTCTTGTTAATGGCTGGCTGGTGCGAGCCATTTCCTTTGATTACGTTCCTTCTATAATCTGAGCGTGCGCACTTAGGAGTGTGGTGATTATTGTGCGCTCCTTCATTTCTGATTTCGGGTTGCGAGGCCCATGGGCCTG
Source organism: Jaltomata sinuosa (assembly GCA_003996215.1). Taxonomy (NCBI): domain Eukaryota; kingdom Viridiplantae; phylum Streptophyta; class Magnoliopsida; order Solanales; family Solanaceae; genus Jaltomata; species Jaltomata sinuosa. Next base: position 417,626 of record QJPP01001205.1, on the reverse strand, counting down.
CCGGTAGAATGAATTTAGACCCAGCTATTTTTATAGAGTTATGGGTATCGATAGACTTGTTTTAATGTGTAGTTTATGTTTGTGATAGTGTGATTATCATTCCGAGCTTCCTAGAGTAGTTCAAGCTTGGACGACGCCATCCTCGCAGCTAGTCGTCGGATGACAGTTAGGTTATGGCTTTCCCTACCTATACTCTGCGTATATAGGCTATAACTGCATTAATTAGTATCCTTGGGTAGTTTGTTAAAGGTTGGTACCCCATACCTTGCCCGTCTTTTCTGTACATTTATTTCATACGTTGTTTGTAGTATTCATGTAGTATTGTATATTACTCTTGTGGTCCTGTGCGGCCTTGTATTGACTCTGGAACATAGATGGTGGGTTATTTGGGAATGTCCATGAGTCCCGGACATAGAGATATTATTCTAGGCTGGTTATGTCTGTTGTTGAGATGTTGAGCATGTGTAGGGACGATAGGAATATTTGTGAGCCATTTTGGGCTACTTTATTGTTTGCGAGCATATCATACATGAAAAAGGTTTTCCCTGCATGTTTTACTACTACATTGGCTTCGGTCCTACTATCACTGGTTTTCTAAACTTTGAATTGCCTCGAGGGCTCATTTTCGGATAAATGATGATAAAATAGGATTTGGTATTAACTGGTGGATTTTCTTGAGATAAAAGTGGTACTATGCTGATTTTCTCACTAATTTTATTACTAATACTACAATCGGCTATGCCAGAGTGCTAGACATGTTTTACGATGGTTTTAGACCTGGATACATCCTGGGCACCCTTCAAAAGGGTTACTGGGGCTTTATTACTGATTTTAGACCCGGATATACTTTGGGCACTCTTTGAGAGGGTCTTTGAGATTACTACTACTATTTTAGACCCCATTTGATTCTGGTCATGTACTACGAGATTTTGAGTATTGAGCTACACTTGAAATTGTGCGGTTTTTGTATGTGGTGTACGAGTAGACCTTTATGGACCCTGCCGTTCCTAGGCCACAGGCTACGGGCTGATGCAGCGTGCCAGGAGGAGGGGTGTACGACGTAGCAGAGGTACAAGGGAAGAGCCTTCCATGGATACTACCTCTATTGGGCCTTCTAGGTACCGGAGCGGATAATATATGGTTCTATTATCACACCAGATTCATCATACATCATCATGCATATTGTGACCCAATTCCACCCTTATTTGTTGTGTGCTCAGTGTACGCTATGGTTGTATAGGCGGTCGGAGGGTTTATTTTCACTTGATTGTGTTCCTCAGTTGTATGGACGACCGTTGGGACTGTAGGTAGATTATATTTCTCAATTCGCTTCTTAGAGCTTTTATGACCTTAGGTATTGCTTGGATTCTTGGTTTTAGCCCGTTGGGGCACCGAATTTTGGTATTATGATTATTTTAGAGGCTAGTAGGACTTGCTTTGTTGAGATACTGATTGTGTAGCCTTTTGAGGGGTTTTCATTAGCGGATCTGGGTGCTTGAGGTTTAGTTATCCCATCCTAGGGTTATGCTTGAGGAACTGTGTTTTGCCTATTCTTGTCTTGGATTTGATGTCTTAAGCATGTTTCTGTTAGTATATGGCTTCTAGTTTGGTTGTTGAATCACTTTCCCTTTTCTTGAGGTTACTGGTATACCGTCCTTCTCTTTAAGCTCTCTTTTATATGTACTGTTGTTGCAAGGATCCCAGGTGCGTCCTTCTTCCTTCCTTTCACCTATGTTTTTGTGTATGTATATCTTCTGTGGCTAGCATAGTTTGCTTGTATTCTTGTTGATTTCTACATGCTAGTTTCCTTGTGCTTCCTCTTTGTTTTTGTGACTGTTTCCTTGTATTCTGCTTATTACTGCTTTTATATTTTATATGTGCTTAGTTGGCTGATGATGCCTACTAGGTACCCATTGCTTAGCAATTGGTGCTCATACTACACTTCTTCACTCTTTGGTGCAGATATTAGTGTGAGCTTTCGTCGTTGATCGTGTGGAAACTTGTGCAGCTTTTAGATATTCGAGACTAGGGTGAGAGCCAGACGGTCGGGGCTTGACCACATCTCATCTTTTGTACTGTTATTTTTTGTATATTCGAAGACAGTTGTACTTATCATTTTGTTACTTCTAGCACTTGTATTCTATTATAAGCTTATGTACTGTCGATACCAAGTCTTAGGATTGGTGTAGTTTCATTTTGTATATATTCAGGTTATTGCTTCTGCTTTGTCTATTTATGGTTTGTATTGGTTAGGTAGTAGCCCATTACTAATCCTTCTGGGCTACGGGGATTGGTTCGCCTACTAGGGGTATTGTAGGTGTCATCATGACCTGAGAAATCGGGTCATCACATTTGAACTTGGAACCTTAAGGTGAATTATGAACACCTTAAACTACTGAGTCAATATCTAATCTTGTATTTAGGGAATTAAAAATCTATATATGTACATAAAAATAAAAAATTACCTTATATCTACAATGAATTTTTCATCAACGGGGTTTGGGTGAACACCCACCTGCCCCCTAGATTCGCCCATGTGTACAATGTAGCCAAAATCTGAGTGAGGACAGCGTGAGGAGATTCAAAACACTTCCCAGTCATGATGGTATTCCACCATGGATCAACTCTTAGCTCATTTTTATTTAAGTGATGGATAAATTGACATGACATATCCAAGTGACATGGCATATGCTATTTGCATATGACATAATATTGATTGACGAAAAACGTGATGAAGTCAGCGATATGCTGGAGGTTTGGAGACAAACCTGACACTAATTTCATAAATGTGGCGCACACTCTGCTAGGGTAGATGAGGCACTACGACATTTTTTGCGATACTTTATTTTTTAGCTTCTTTTCATGAATACTTGACCCTTGGGTCTTTAGCTCGATCTAAATACTTTGAAATGACTTCTAATCAGACTTCAAAGCTATTATTGTATCAAGTCAATATCTCTCTTCAAATAACCTCCTATACATAAAATACAAATATTAAGAATACAATAAATGAAATAAATTTAAACACAAAAAAAAAAGAATATTAAATACGAGGCAGAATATATCTAAGAATATGTATTTCTAGACACCGATCATTTACCCAACTAATTATAACTCATACCTTTCTGTTTATGGACTATGGTATGTATGGTTACAATGTAATGCTATAATTGTTTGGTGGGTGCATGCTCAAATCTTAGCTACCCAAGTCCTCCAGAAGGCGGTTGAATGCTATTTCTTTTTGGCTTATCTCGAAGCCAAAAAAATACACACTATCTACCTATGTCAAACGAAATTCACCTGTGGCAAATACTTTTGAACTTAACATGGATGGGGAACTTTCAAGAATAGACAAACATGGGGAAAATAGGAGGAATCCTTCAGAATTCTCAGGGCCAATGGCTTCTAGGCTTCCTGGCAGAGTACATTCCACTCATATTATAGAATTGAACTTCGGACTATTCTTCATGGGTTGTGCATGGAAAAATCCCATAATATCTACCCTCTGGAAATCAATGATGACGCAAAAACAATCATACACTTTTAAGTGTTGATTATTGTTTATCCTAAAATTGGTACAATTAAATTTTTAGGAGGTCAAGAGCACGCGTATTAGTTTAACTCTTTTTAAGATCAATTTACTAACAGCTTGATTATTAAATAGATTGCTTAATAAGAAAGAAACTGATGAAAATAGTAAGTAATAAGCGATATAAAAGACGGATTTGAATGTTCCAATAAGCTTGCTGACATTCTGATAACTGAGACCACGCTCCCCAGAGTAGTACATAGCTATGAGGGCCAAATAGATCTCAAGACAAGAAAGTAAAGTTGTTATTGTATTTCTCTTAAAATTAGAATAGGGTTACAAATAAGGGGGATCAACTATTTATAAGTCACAATAAATAGGCCTCAGTCAACTAAAAGGTTCTACTTGAGCCCTAAAGTACTTTAAGCCAATGGCTTTATGCCAATTATCAAATCCATTAGAGGTGTCAGCTAATATTCCCGCTCTGCTCAGAACCATACAAGCTCGTCTGTGCACTTAAATCCTCTGACATGCTTATCCCCTTTGTCCTTTCCTTTGCATTACCATAAGCACATTTCCTTATTTCGTCTGAGGATGTTGTCCAAAGGTGACCTTTTCGGACCCCGTATTTCTAATAGACTTAATCATCCCATATTATGTAATGACTCTTCCAGTCATTCTTGTATTTTCACTTTCTTTGTACTATTAGAGTGTTCCTGTAGCGGCCCCAAGTCATTTATTACTTACTGGAATTGGTGGTTTGGTGCCCTGGTTATTCATTAGGTCGTTATGACTGTTTTCCTATTTTAGAGCTTTAATTTAGGAAACCATTTACTTTGTTCAATATTCTTGGTAAACGTGTTTGGAATCAAATTCTGACAATTCTGTTAGCTCCAGAGTGTAGATTTTGGTCTAGTTGGACCCTTCGCTGGGGTCTGGGAGCTTTTGGTTTGGTTTTGTCTTATTTTCTGTGTTTTCTAGCTAGTTGAACTTGGAAGTTTGACTTTGGTCAACATTCGGATAACATGGCCTCAAATGGAAGTTCTGTCAACGTCGTTATCTATGAAATGTCGACTTTAGGCTAGAGGAACCTTTGGTTTGGGTCCCGAGGCTTCTAGACTCATTTTTGGCCCTTAGGTTCCATTTTGGTTAGAGTTGGCTTAAAGATTGGCTTGGGTGTGGGGCCTACTTTTTGTTAAATCGACCTTCATTGGGAATTTTGTTGTTTTCCCATTTGAATTCCCTTTTTATTTCTTGTGATTCTGGGTTGTTTTGGAGCCCTTCCAATGGTTTAATTCTACTAAAATTCTGATCATGCGCTCCTAGAAATGTCAGGGTTATTGTAGTGTTTTTAATTTCCAATTTCGAGTTGTGGGGCCCATGGTCCCACTTGATAACGCTCAAGTAACACTCTCCATATGGAGGTAAAGGCGATCGTAAAGCAAAATAAAATTTATAATTCCCGACGGGAGTCGGGGTCGATCCCACAAAGAAATGGTAGAGTTGCCTATAAGATTGTCGTATATCAATCACCAATAGAGTCAATGTTCAAACAACAATAAAATTAAAAAGGGGGAAATCAGGGAATTGGGAAATCTATCACAATACGTAATACGACTTAAAGACGTAAAGTAAACATAAATTTGTATCAAGAGAGAGAACGACTAGGGGTATGCTTTTGATGGGACTCGAACACGGGTCAAGGTACTTGCTCAATTACAAAAAAAATCACAAAATAACATAGGTAGCATTGGTTTTAGTCTTGAATGTTAATCTTTTGATCTCACAAACATTTATCTAATGGTCTTTGTTCAAGCACCATGGTTTTATCATTAACCAACCAATCTAAGCTTGGGAAAGTAACACTATCTCTAGCTTAGACTTTTAAATGGGTGTTTTCGGCGAATTGAGCTATTTCTAGCCTCAATCAAAATGGAATCCCAAGTACCCACTAGTGAATTCTCATTCAAAATTATGAACCTCTTTCTCAAGCAAGAACACAATTAAGTAATTTCAATCAATATTTGCAACCATTAATTTTAGAGTTAAAACATGGAGAATTCACTAGACCCATATCAATTTAAAAATTATAAACACAAATAAGAAAGACCCATACCGATTAATCAAGTACCTATCATACACATACCCCTAGACAAGAAGACTTAGCCACTCATGCTAAAGGAATAAAAAGCAATACCAAGTGGGTAATTCAAATTCCCTTTCATTAATCGAAGAAGTTTCCAATATCAAAGCTCAAATTACAAAACTATGATGAATCCAAGGTTGAAGATGGAGAGAATTAAGTGAAACCCTCTATCTTACCTTGGAGAACAAACTTGTTCAATACTTAAAAACTATCCAAAACTATGCCTAAATTGGGTTTTAGAATGTTTTAAATTCATCATATAAAAGTGGACAAAAATGCCCCTCGGGAGTTGTGCGCCGCAACGTGTATTTCATACATCTCATTATGAGCATTGCACAGCTCGGCCTCAGCGGACCAACGACTTGGCTTGAACTTCAGGTGTTATGCAAAGTAGGGTGCAGACTGCACCAGACATTGTGTGTGTCACACGGCGGTCGCACCTCTTAGCAGATTCTTCTTCTTCTTCTTTTGAGCTTCATGCGGAGGGAGGTACAGACCACACCAAGCATTGTGCATATCGCACGGCAGCCGCACCTTTCGACAGAGTCTTCATCTTTTTTGATCAACTTCACACTTCAACTCCTTTTGATCTCTTTTGGGTCCAATTCCTTGTTTTCTACTTTTGACCAAGAGTACTTGCATTCGTATCAATAAAGACCATAAAAACCTCTAAATCTTATCAAAACATAGCAACAATTCATGATTAAAGGCTTAATAAGTTGGTAGATTACCAACTTATTAAACCCTCAAATTTGAACTATTGCTTGTCCTCAAGCAAGATACTCACAAGGTAAGGAATGAAGTATTCTCTAAAACTCAATCAAAGCACAAAAGATTAATCTATTCTAAAAACTAAGAAAAATACAAACAAAAAGACGCAAACAAAAGACTCAACTACAATGCTTATCTCAATTTGGACCACCACATTCTCAAGGCAACTTCTCATTTCAAAACATTCATCAAAAGGACTTCATTTCTCACTTAAAAATAGGGGAATTTGCCATTCAAAACAAGATTAAGCTTCTCAAGTCATTGGCATAGACCATCAAGGTTTGACTCGAGATTCTCTACACAACTTGTCTTATTCATTCCTCTCAATTGAAATAGAGACTTTATGTTTCGATTCGACTGCCTGATGCCACTCACCATAAGAGAGAATCCCACTCACAATGCAATTCACAATATAAGGGATTATAAGTGAACCAAAAAGACTCCCACTCCTCAAGAAAGTTCAAGTGCACACATGTCAAACCATAGGCTTTCCCTTCATGTAATTCACCACTAATGTAGAGTTACCAAGCTCGGAATCACTAAGGACTTACCAGTTACGATGTTGGCTAGGGCTAGGGTGAGGATTGCATTTGGCTCAAGTGACTAAACCTCCCTAACACTCTTTGTTATCATTTCAAACACCGCTCAAATTTTTGAACTTTGACCTCACCTTATTTTTTCCCTTACACAATCCAAGCTTTTCCCTTCAATTTTTTGATCATTCAACCTCCTTGTATAACCTTCACTTGGTAGCACCAATTCTTTTTCAAATCATTTTGCTCATTGCATTTGGTCTTTTGGAGAAATTGTTTAGTTCAATATAAGGTTCTACCTTGCACTTGAAGTACATTCCTTTTCTTCTCCACATTGAGTACATACACCCCCAAACTTAGGCATTTGCTTATGTTATCATTTCAACTTCCCTCCAAACTTAAGATTTTAGCCTACGTTAAACTTTTGAGCCACTAGGGAGGATGGTAGTAAGAATAGAGATTCCAAAAAGGGTCAAAGTGCTAACAAGGTGCCAAGGAAAGGTCACAAGCTCAAAGGGGTTCACCATGATCAATGTCAAGGGAAGTCATTTGGGTGAAGTGGCTATTCAAAATGGGCCTAAGTTCATCTTCCAAGCTCGGTCAAATCTAGGTTTTCTCCTTGAATCACATTCGGGATAAGTTCTAGACAGCACACATGCACAAGAATCAAAGGATAGCCTCACCACACAAGGCATCACATCACAAGGATTTTCAATATTAGTCTCAAAATCAATTGGGATAAATGACTTTTGACAAGCTATTCTGAGTTTATTACACACTCATTTGTGAATCGGTTAAGCCAAACCAAGAGTGTGCAAATCATGACAAGAGAATACTTTCCTCAAAATTTATTTGCCCTCTTTCCTCTATTTTCAAAAATTTCTTGCCAAGAAAATTTTTCGATGAGTTCATTTAGGGACTAGCAAAGCACGAACTCAAATTAAAATTAAAACTTGGCATTTTCTCTTAAGAAAGTCGCCTCTCAATATATCATAGGGAAACACCAACTCGATTCGACACAAAAAGAAACAAAAGAAAAATAAAGAAAATATTTTGCTCATTGGGAAAGAACTGTGGTATTAACAAAACCCTCAGAGTTTATTTCTACTCTACTATTAACAAGGCAATTACAAATTTAAGCGCTCATGAATCATTTGAAAATAAGCCTCGGCATAGGCCCTTAGTGCATTTACAAGGCACGAGTAGTAAAATAATAGAATCGCGTAGTACTAACCCAGCAACACAAATAAAATTTTAAAAATATCAAGCTCGGTGAGGGCACAGTTAAGAACCAATCAACAAAACTAAATAAAGAAAAGGTCCGGCAATGTCATAATCATCTAAAACCCACCCGACAATGGACAAATAAATTATCTAACGGGGGAATGGGAATAAAAAAGTCAAGGCCCGGCAAGGGAAATAAAATATCTCCAAGCCCAACACAAGAAAACCAAAAGCAATATCAAATAAGCACCACCTCCACCAATAAAAGAAGCATTTCCCTCAATGCTTTAAGCTCAATCAAGAAAGGTAAGGGTGCAATAACTCCCAGGGAGGACTATGCCTCATCATCATCCACTGCCTCTGCACTAGTGCCTGCACTACCTTTTCGAGAGTGCGAAGTGACTGTGGACTCTCTGAGAACCCGCTAAAACTCTAAGTTCTAATCATCATCCAGCTCTACCTCATCATCATCTTAAGCTGCAAGCAAGTCATCCAGGGGACCGAGAGTGTGTTGGGGCGTAGGCATGGCACTCAAATCTGCCTCAACAATTGGGGCATTTCCTTTTGCTTTATCAACATCCATCTGGATAGCCTTGATATCCCTTTCAATGATGTCCACTCTCTGGTAGAGCTTGCTCATGCTATCCACCACTCCTTTAATGTCCTTCTTGACATCTTTGTCAATCAGCCCGGGTAGCCTAGTAGTTAAGTCATTCAACTACCTTTCATGATTATAGGTTTTATCAACTATATTTTGGAGAACACACTTGGTCACTGTCCCTGTATGTGCAGAATCTACTGGGGTGGGTATGCCAGAGGCCGTCCGAGAAGGAGAGGAAGTATTTGCTTCAGTGTCGAATTCATCAACCTCAACCTCCTCTGAGGCCTCCATCATGTGCCTCTTAAACCTAAGAGCATTTTTTCTATTTTCCTGTCAAGGTCAATCATACCAACAATATTGGTAACCTCATCACAGCTGAAGTAGGGATAGCGGCTTTAGCACAAAGCTTGATAATGAGCACCGGGAAAAGGAATGAATCACCACCCCTGTGTGTTTTTCTCCTTATTACCATGGACGTAATTTCCCCAAAGTTGACATGCCCTCCAGTCATAATAGCATCTACCAAAATAGATCCATCCTGGGTTATCTTCTAATCATTCTGCGATGGCAGGAATTGGATGCGGATGAGGTCATACCATAAATGGGCTTTGAAGTACAAATTCCTTCTCAGAATATCACCTCCCATAGTGGCCCAGATAAGATTGTTAGGAGTAAGACTACAGGCAGTCTCTTGATATGGCTTTGGTCTGGCAGTCAACTTGGCCAAGAGAGCATGTGCAGGCTCGATTGGGTTACCCTAATAAATGAAATTTATGTCAACTGGAGTGATGCAAACTTTCTTTCCCCAAACAATGACCGAGTCCAAATTAGGGAACCTTTCCATGTACCCTTATACCCTTTGGCATCTAGCATGGCTTGATAGGCAGTGAAGAATTCCTGAACTACCTCCTCATAGTACCCTCCAGGTATATCTCGGTTAGCAAACTATTTGTGGATATTGGGTAGTTCTTCCCCGACTGCAGCCAATTTAAAGCTTTGCTCCTCATTGAAGGTTCTTTTCTTATCATGGTCATAGATGATCTTCATGCCCTCAACCCTAAAATGAAGTCTTGCCTCTTTCGTAGCTGATGGATTATTTGGAGCACTTTGTGTTTCCCTTGCTAGAAGACATAGTCTGTACATGGAGATTGTGAGAACTCAAAGCAAAATTAATTTTTTTTTGTATTTTTCACATATGTAAAAGAAGAAAGCTTAAAATAAGTTAACTAATAAGAAGGAATGGAATGCAATGAAGAAGAAAAACAAAACGGGTAACTAATGGCTCATGTGACCCACGTGAAAAATACACCAAGGGTTGTGTGCATCATATGTGACTTTACATGAGCTAACAGAAACCTGTAGTGATTTCTGTTCTGAGGTGCAAAAGCTGGTGCAAACTGCACCAGCTGAAGTGTGTATTGCACTGAGCTTTTCCCCTTAAATCAGTGACCTAGAAGCCTTTTTTAGAGGTGTGTAGTGCCTTGTGCGTTTCATAGATCAAGATCTGTGCGTCACATGCAAAACGTACAAGGGAACAGTTGGAACTCTTTGGTTCCTTGTGTTCTTTGTGTTTTACACATGTGATTCATAGAGAAAGATCTGTGTTAAGAACTTGGCACCAAGCAACAACACCAACAACTAATTAACAAGGAAAAACATGCTATGACCAAAATCAAATCACCCGGGTACTCAGAATTTCCCAGAATCCATTAACACAATTTAAAACCTAAAGAAGAACTTAACAACTTCCCTTAAGATGGACGTTACCCCGACTATCATTGGGAACGTCAAGCCTCCAATTACAAACCAATGGGAACATTCATTCAACAATAATTTCATGCCCCCAACCAATGAAAACCTCATGAAGATGACGATTTGCCCTTAAGAATGACGTCACGCAATCTATCATAGGCCAAATCATGCACCAACACAAGTGGGTTACTCAGACTTCACCCAAAACACAGATCTTTAAGGCTAAAAATTACCAAAATTAACATGCATCATCATAAGTTCAAGTTCTACCAAGTTAATTCTAAGCAAAATCAACAATATAACCCAAAATTGGGGACCCAAAATATTTGGATCTCACCCAAAATCAACATGGAAGAACAAAGGAGCATGCTTCACAATCTGAGTTCCCAATCAACATAAAAACACATATTTAACATCGGAGAACTTACCACAAGTGAATATTAGAGAGAGAGAAGTAAATATTGAAGCTTTTGAAGAACAACAATGGAGATCCAACTTTTTGCCCGGAGAGAGACGACGGCGACGGTGGTGACTTGGGTGAGAAGAGGAGAAGAGTTTGGGAGAAGATAGAGGGATTTTTAGGGAATTTTAGGGAATTTTAAGAGAGAATTATAGAGGTTTGAAGCGAATATGGAAGAAAAAGAAGGAGGGTGGAAGTTTTAATAGATGAAAAAGAAGAAGAAAAGTCACTGGGTTGGTCTCCGGATCGGGTTGGTCAATGGGTAAGTCAAATAAAACTTTAAAATTTACCTTGGTACATCGCGATATGCAATTCGCACACGCCCTTGTGTGCATCGCATGTCGTTTTGCACTTGCCTATTTCACGCCAGCTTTCTGCTTGATGGTGTGTTAGAGGTGCCATGCACACAATGGCTTGTGCGGTCTGCACAACTCAGCGCACGTCACCTCCAACTGGACATTTTTCTTCTAGTTCTCTATTTTAGGGTGCGTTGCACCATGCGACATGCATAATGGCTTGTGCAGATTGCACAGGCTTCCGCACATCCCCTTTTTGCCTTGTTTTTCCATTTAATCATTTTTCCTCATCATGCATTCCTACAAACACAACAAAAACAACAAAAGGTAACAAAAATAAAGTAAAAATACTTGGGTTGCCTTCCAAGAAGCGCTTGATTTAATATCGCAGCTCAATGATATTACCTCATTCTTCAATCTTCACCACTTACTCCTCCACTCCTAATGGTAATAGCCATGACATGGCCATTATTTTTTGGGGTTATAGTGGTGTTACTAGGGAGTGTTTCCTTTATTCGAGGATTCATTTGGATGGACAAGTGATTTATTTTCACCTCGAGATGCTTGATTGAGGTCGAGTGTGAGCTCACGATTTGGTGAAGTATTTACACCTCACTCTTAAGCTCATTTACCCCACTATTTGTCGTCTCCACCTTCTTTAAGACCTGACAACAATACTCCATTTTTAAATGATTGGGGTTGCTCATGGTGGGTTTATACAAGGTATATGCCTTATTTGGAGGTATATAGGGATTTGAACTCCGATGATTGTACCTATCACCTTTTTTCTTGGTCCCTCCAATTGCCTTCACGCTCTTTATCCTTTATCCAACCTTGATTCTCGTCCCTCGGGCGATAATACCCAGGCTGAAAACCCAGTGGCAAATAGAATTTTTTTTCATCCACAATGGTAAAAAACTTATCATCACTAGCTTTGAGTTCAGGAGTGCTCACGGCATTCACGCTCTTGGTATTTCCATCCCCCATCACATGATTAGCCAAAAGATCAACCTGTGTCATTATCTTAGCCATAGTTTCATCTCTTTCCTTATCGTTATGATGCATCTTATTTGACAATGTAGTCAAAGTCACCCCCGTGGGTACATCTGCCTCCCTCGTGTGCCAAGCACGGTTTGTCTTGGTCATTCTTTCTAGAAGGGCAGAGGCAATTCCATAAGGCTGATCCATGAAGGTTCCACTAGCAAGGTTGTTGGGCATAGACTTGTGCATTGAATTCAAAGCTCTATAGAAGCTTTGGAGAAGGAAATTTCTGGCAATCTATGATTGGGGCACAATAATAGTTTCTTTTTAAATCTCAACCATTCCTCATGTAATGGTTCATCTTGGAGTTGACAAAAGTTAGTGATTTCATCCCTTAATTTCATCATTCTTGAAGGAGGGAAGAATCTCACTACAAATGCTTCTACAAGACCATTCCATGTGGTGATTGAGCCTTCGGGAAGCTCCTCTAACCATGTTATGGCTTCTCCCATGAGAGAGAAAGGGAATATTCAAAGCGAAATAGATTCTTAGGAGATGTTTTGGAATATGAAAGGCTGGCAAATTTCAATGAAATTTTGGATGTGCCTATTCGCATCCTCATGTGCAGCTCCTCTAAATAACCCCTTCATTTGTATGAGGTAGATCATGGTACTAGTGACATGGAACATCGTGTTCCCAACCGTGGAAGATAGGCGAATTTCACCTACTCCTTCTTGAATTTTGGGCTTAGGGGCCGTGTCCATGAATCCCTCTACACTTTTGTTATCGCCTACCTCGCTCATAGATGGCCTGCTCACAATCAAAAATAATAAACAAAGTAAAAAATGAACAAAAATTCATAAAGTGATTTCAAACGTCAATCAAAGAGCCTACTAAAAACCAAATCCCCGGCAATGACACCATTTTTTGATAATGCTCAAGTAACACTCTTCATACGGAGGTAAAGGCAATTGTTAAGCAAAATAAAATTTATAATTCTCGATGGGAGTCGGGGTCGATCTCACAGAGAAATGGTATAGTTGCCTATAATATTATCGTATATCAATCACTAATAGAGTCAATGTTCAAACAACAATAAAAAGTAAAAAAAAGGGAAATCAGGGAATTAGAAAATCTGTCACAATTCGCAATTCAACTTAAAGACGTAAAGTAAACACGAATTTGTATCAAGAGAGAGGATGACTAGGGGTATGCTTCTGATGGAACTTAAACATGGGTCAAGGTACTTGCTCAATTACATAAATTTTCACTAAACAACATGGGTAGCATTGGTTTTAGGATTGATCTCACAAACATTTATCCAATGGTCTTTATTCAAGCACCATGGTTTTATCATTAACCAACTAATATATGCTTGGGAAAGTAACACTATCTCTAGCTTAGACTCTTAAATGGGTGTTTCCGCCAAATTGAGTTATTTCTAGCCTCAATCAAAATGGAATCCCAAGTACCCACTAGTGAATTCTCATTCGAAATTATGAACCTCCTTCTCAAGCAAGAACACAATAAAGTAATTTCAATCAATATTTGCAACCATTAATTTTAGAGTTAAAATATAGAGAATTCACTAGACCCATATCAATTTAATAATTATAAATACAAATAAGCAAGACCCATACTGATTAATCAAGTACCCATCATACAAATACCGCTAGACAAGAAGACTTAGACACTCATGCTAAAGGAATAAGAAGAAATACCAAATGGGTAATTCAAATTCCCTCCTTAATAGAATAAGTTTCCAATATCCAAGCTCAAATTACAAAACTATGATGAATTCAAGGTTGAAGATGGAGAGAATTGAGTGAAACCCTCTATCTTTCCTTAGCAGAGAAAACTTGATCAATAATCAAAAACTATCCAAAACTATGAAAAACTATGCCTAAATTGGGTTTTAGAATGTTTCTAATTTATCACATAAAAGTGGAGAAAAATGCCCCTCGGGAGTTGTGCGCCATGACGTGCGTTTCATATGTCTCATTGTGCATATCACATAGCTCTGCCTTAGCAGACCAATGACTTGGCTTAAACTTCATGTGTTGTGCGAAGTAGGGTGCAGACCGCACTATGCATTGTGCGTGTCGCATGGCGGTCGCACCCTTTAGCAGATTCTTCTTCTTCTTTTGAGCTTCATGCGGAGGGAGGTGTAGACCATACCAAGCATTGTTTGTGTCACATGGAAGCCACACCTCTCAGCAGAATCTTTATCTCTCTTGATCAACTTCACACTTCAACTCCTTTTGAGCTCTTTTAGGTCCAATTCCTTGTTTTCTACTTTTGACCAAGAGTACCTGCATTCATATCAATAAAGGCCATTGAACCTCTAAATCTTATCAAAATATAGAAATAATTTAGGATTAAAGGCTCAATAAGTTGGTAGATTATCGACTTATCATCTATGTTGTAGTATAATTTGAGCCTGTGCAGGACCGATAGGTTGATTACGAGTCATTGGGCTACTGATTTTGTGTTTCGAATACCATTATCATTCATATAAAGAGTCTTTTTCTTTATTATTTACTCTTTCTTAGGTTGCAGGCCTACTTTTCACCATTTTCTAAACCCTGCATGGCCCCGAGAGACCATTTTTTAGTATAAATGGTTATAAAAAGTTTTGAAACTGATTTTTATGGATCTTCTTAGAGTAAAAGAGATTAAATGATGATTTATCACCAGATTTTTCACACTGATGCTAGACTCAGTCGAGCTGAGTGCTAGACTTGTTTTTTACTATGGATTTAGACTAGGTTATGCTCTGGGCATCCTTTGTTGGGGTTTTGAGACTTGATTTACTTATTTAGACCTGGATAGACTCTGGGCACTCACTTTGATATTACGATTACATGTTTAGGTCAGGATATACTCCGGGTAGTTATATTTGAGATTTTGAGATTTAGTATGTGGTCGAGGACCTCCATGGACCTTGTCGATTTAGACCAGGGACTACATGTTGCAAGTGCCGGAGGAGGGTTATATAGTGTAGTTGAGGTTTACAGGTGCGTACTTCCATGGATCCTACCTACTGGGCCTATTGGAGCCAGAGGAGACACACCTAGTTCATCATATCACATTATATCATTCATATTATGTTCGGATCCACCTTGTTTGTTGTTTGCTCAGAGTACGCTCTGGTAGTATAGGATGCCGGAAGGTTTGTTTTCACTTGTTTATGTTCTTTAGGTGTATGGGGCGCTCATTGGGACTGTAGGTAGATTTATTATTACATACTACAGATTATAGGTAGATTTATTATTATATCCTATTGTAGTACTAGTTCATTTTATAGTCACATTTGGGTTATTGTTCGATTATTTATATTTGATAACTATGTTATCAGCATGACTTAGTTAGTAGTATTGTTTCAAGCATGAATACATTTTACTTTATTTTTCTTCCTTCCCTTTTTACTTGAGGTTATCGGTATACCACCATTCTTTTCAAACTATCTTTTTAAACATTGTTGTTGCAAGGATCCAGGTGTGTTCTCCTTTTCTTCACATATATATATATATATATATATATATAAAAATAAATATATCTTGTGTCTAGCCTAGTTGGGTTGTTTTCTCTTGATATTCTATTTGTGCTAGCTTTCGTGTACCTCCCTTTTTGTTTTTGTGACTACTTTCCTCCTTTCTGCTATTTTTATATCTTATATGCGCTCAGTAGGCCTATGATGCCTAGTAGGACCCATTGCTTTGCAATTGGTGCTCATACTACACTTCTTCATCTTCCTAGTGCAGATCCTAATGTGAGCTCTCGTTGTTGATAGCCCGCAGACTCGTGTAGCTTTCAAAACATTCAAGACTGAGGGTGATCTCTTGGTGATTGGGTCTTAGCTTTTATCTCTTCTTTTGTACCATATACTCTTTTTTTATTCAGAGAGAGGTGTGTATTCTATTTTGTACCCTTTCGTACTTTGTATTTGTAGTAGTGGCTTATGTACTGTGATACCAGGTCATGGGATGCTTTGTCTTCCTTTATATATATTCTGGTTGTTATATGTCTTTACTTTTTCTCTTTGTCTTCCTTTATATATATTCTGGTTGTTATATGTCTTTACTTTTTCTCTTACTTCCGCTCATATATTTCTTCTTCCGCGTGCTTAGCTTGCTAGTAGCCCATTATTAATCATTCCAGGCTACCAGGATCAGTTCGCCTACAAGGGGGTTGTAGGTGCCATCATAACCTGAATTCTCAAGTCATGACAGCTTGGTATTAGAGCCTAGGTTCACCGTTGTCATTGGTATAGAAGCCAATGTCTAGTAGAGTCCAGCACATCAGGGCGGAGACGTCTGTACTCAATCTTTGGGAGGCTACAGTGGCATTTTAGGAAACATGGATCTTTTCTTACTTCTATGTCATGCGTATTATCATAGATAGTTCCTAGTATGTCACTTGTTCTAATTCACTTCTCCGCAGATGGCTTGTATGAGGTCATTGTCAGTGGACGAGGGTGAGCCTTCGACTCCAGCATATCCGACTCCAGCTAGGGGCTGGGGTAGTCATAGAGGTAGAGGATGAGGATCTGCCTGAGCAGCGGCACCATCCAGAGCTTTTGAGGTTGAGTCTGAGCCCGAGTTAGTCCCAAAGCAGTAGCCCATGGACCAGGGGACAGCCCAGGTACCACCAAGGCTGGCACCAACATCTGTATCTATACCCGCCCTAGCTCTTTCGTCAGATATCCGGGGTTTGCTTCTTTAGTTATTAGGTATGATTGAGGGTCAGCCTTAAGATGTAGCATAGACATCCGCTCAGAGGGCAGCCCTGGGTGTTCAAAATTCAGGAGCGTAGCTTTCTACTGTGGCTCCCCATATCGAGGTTCTTCTAGTACCTTCAGTTGATCAGCCTCTTACTCCTCGCTCAGTTATGATAGAATTGGAGTAGAAGGCTTTGGGAAGATTTCTGAGATTGGTTTCACCAAAATTCTTTAGTACTCCTGGTCAGGATCTGTATGATTTCATTTCTCCTTGTGAGGAGATGCTTCACCATTTGGGTCTGTTGGATACTCACGGAGTTTGTTATACTACTTATCAGCTGGAGGGCCCATCTAAGATATGGTGGAGGTCCCAGGTAGCTTGCAAACCATCCCAGTCTCCTCAGTTATCTTGGAGGGAGTTTTATAAGGCCTTTATGGCCAAGTTCTTACCTTAGAGTGATCGTGAGCATCACAGAAAGCAGTTCACCAAATTGATGCAGGTATCTATGTTTGTATCTGAGTATGAGACCCGTTTTTACCAGTTGGCTCTATTTAGGTCTATGATCATTCCTACAGAGCCAGACAAAGTTCGCTGGTTTATTTAGGGGTTGAGGACAGACCTTAGACAAACTGCTGAGATACTAGTTGCCAGTGGGTGACCTTTCCAAGCTATAGAATACCATGTTCGTACTATGGAGGATTTGTACCATCATGATCCAGGGGCCAGAGATAAGAGGTCACGCCATCATGGCAGTTTTAGTGGTTCCCATTTTAGTGGTAGACGTTCAGGACAGTAGGGCCGAGGGTATCAGCTGCAGCAGCATCAAAGTCAATATATTCAGCCAGTTCAGGCATCACTTCAGGCTTCAGGTGGGCCTGTGTTTGACCAGGGTCAGAGCAATCAGTATGGTTACGGTGGTCAGTCTTCGAGGGGTATAGCTTCTATGCCATCAAGCCATGGTTTTCACACTGATTCAGCTAGTTTGTCCTAACAGGGTAGGCTATTAGGGCCTTGCTATGAGTGCAGTGTCATTGGCCATTATGCCAGAGAATTCCCCAGTGCGGTCCAGTTCAGCCAGCCGCTCAGTCAGCTCAACCTCACAAAGCAGTGCAGCCATCGGTTAGAGGAGGTATTTTTTAGGTTTGAGGTGGTGCCCAGCATGGCAGTACAGGTGGTAGGATAATGGTCAGTTAGGTAGTTGTCAGTGATAATTCTCTGCGGTCCCTAATAGATCAGAAGCAGAGGCCTCGGATGTGGTGATCACAGGTACAATTTCTGTATGTCGCTAGTCAACTTTAGCTTTGTTTGATCCTGCTTCTACATGCTCATATGTATCTTCCTACTTTGTTCCTTGTTTGGGGTTGTCTAGTGAGCCATTGTTTGTTCCTATATTTGTTTCTACCCCAGTAGGTAATTCTTTAGTAGTGGATCAGGTTGTGAGATCCTTTTTTATAGCGGTTGGTGATATTGAGACTTGGGCTGACTTGATGATATTCTACATATTAGATTTTGATGTGATTCTGGGCATGGACTGGTTATCCCCTCACCAAGCAATTTTGGATCGCTATGCCAAGACTGTTAATATAGTTATGCCCAGCGTATCCCTAGTTGTGTGGCAGGGTTCTATTTGCTGCGCACCGTCTGGGATCATTTCTTGCCTTCATATTAGGAAGTTGATTTCTCGTAGGTGTTTGGCTTATCTAGCATATGTCCTAGATTCTAGCATCGACACTCTTTCTCCCAAGTCAATTCTTGTGGTTAGAGATTTCCTAGATGTATTTTTGACTGACCTGCTAGGTCTTTCACCTGAGCGTGATATTGACTTTGCTATTGAGTTTGAGCTAGGCACCAGGCCGATTTCTATTAGTCTGTATCGTATGGCTCTAGTTGAGTTGAGGGAGCTTAAGGATCAGCTCTTGGACTTGTTAGATAAGGGTTTTATTAGGTCGAGTTTGTCGCCTTGGGGTTATTCTATTCGTTTTGTGAAGAAGGAAGATGGGTCGATGCGGATGTGTATTAATTATTGGTAGCTGAATAAGGTGACTATGAAGAATAGGTATTCGATACCATGTATTGATGACTTGTTTGATCAGTTTTAGGGTTCTTCCATGTTTTTTAAGATAGATTTGAGGTCAGTATACCACCAGGTGAGAATTAGGGCGGAGGACATCCCTAAGACAGCATTCAGGACACATTATGGCCACTATAAGTTTCTGGTGATGTCTTTTTGGTTAACTAATGCCCCCGCATCTTTCATGGACTTGATTCATAGGGTGCTCAGACCGTACTTGGATTCATTCATGATGGTGTTCATCGATGACATCTTGATATACTCGTGGAGTGAGAAGGAGCATGAGCAGCACTTAAGGACTATACTTCAGACTTTGAGAGATCTTCGTATTTATGCCAAGTTCTCAAAGTGCGAGTTTTGGCTTGAGTCAGTAGCATTCCTAGAACACGTGGTGTCTAAGGATGGGATTAGGGTGGACCCAGGGAAGATTTCAGTCATTCGTGATTGGCCGAGGCCTACTACTCCTGCAGAGGTTCACAGCTTTGTTGGGTTGGCAGGGTATTACAGACGGTTCGTTGAGGGATTTTCTTCCATAGCAGCACCTTTGACTAGGCTGACTAGGAAGGATGTTCCATTCTAGTGGTCGGATCAGTGCAAGGATAGTTTTTAGAGGCTTAAGGCCTTATTGACTTCAGCTCTGGTGTTGACATTGTCAGTTGAGGTTCAGGGATTCTCAGTGTATTGTAATGCTTTAGCGGTTGGTCTTGGTTGTGTGTTGATACAGCATGGTCGTGTGATAGCATATGTGTTAAAGCAGCTGAAGGTTCACGAGCGCAACTACCCCGCTCATTACTTAGAGTTGGTGGCAGTAGTCTTCGCGCTCAATATTTAGAGGCATTACTTATATGGGGTTCACTGTGAGATCTTCATCGATCATCGTAGTCTTCAGTACATCACGAGTCAGTGAGAGCTGAACTCTAGACAACGGAGATGGATTGAGTTACTGAAGGACTACGACTTCACTATCCTGTACTATTTGGGTAAGGCAAATATGGTAGCGGATGCCTTGAGCTGGAAGACAACCTAGCTTATATTTCAATTTTACAGTGACAGTTGGCCTTAGACATCCAGTCCTTGGCCAACCGTTTGGTTAGGCTTGACTAGTTAGATCCCAGCAGAGTTCTTGCCAGTATTGAGGATCGTTCTAATTTGGTTGATCATATTTAGAGCCGTCAGTTTGAGGATTGGCAGTTGTGCAACATTAATGATCAGGTGGTTCGGTGTAAGGCAAGCTGGGCTACTTTGGATTCTGCTGGTTTTCTGAGGTTTGATAGTCGTCTTTGTGGTTTGAGAGTTGGGGATTTGATTTAGTTGATTCTCCATGAGGCACATTGTTCTAGATATTCTATCTATTCGAGCACAACTAAGATGTATAGAGATTTGAGGCAGCTTTACTGGTGGAGTTGTATGAAGCGAGATATAGCAGAGTTTGTATATCGATGCTTGAACTGTCAGCAGGTTAAGTTCGAGCACATGAGGCCTGGTGGGTTGATGCAGAGACTTCCTATTCCCGAGTGGAAGTGGGAAGGGATTACTATGGACTTCATAGTTCGGTTGCCACGTACTTCTCGGGGGTTTAACTCTATTTGGGTGATTTTTGATAGGCTGACTAAGTATGGACACTTCTTACCTGTTCATTCTTCATATAGTGCAGAGAGGCTAGCTCAGATTTATCTCCATGAGGTAGTTCATTTGCATGGGGTCCCAACTTCTATCATTTTAGACCGCGGCACTCAATTTACATCTTAGTTTTGGAGGACTATTCAGCGAGAGTTGGGTAGAGAGGTTTAGCTTAGTATCGCATTCCATCCTCAGACATATGGCTAGTCTGAGAGGACTATCCAGGTCCTAGAGGACATGTTACGGGCCTGTGTTCTTGACTTTGGGGGTTCATGGGATCAGTCTATGTCATTATCAGAGTTTGCGTATAATAATAGTTATCACTCAAGCACTATCATGGCACCTTTTGAGGCATTGTATGGTAGGCATTGCATATCGCCAGTTGGTTGGTTTGATGGTTTAGAGTCCAGACAGCAAAGTACAGATTTGCTTCATGATTCCTTAGACCGAGTTTGGGTGATTTAGGATAGACTTTAGGCAGCCCAGAGTAGGCAGAAGAGCTATGCAGATTGTAGACTTTGTGTCTTAGAGTTTAGTGTTGGTGACCTGGTATTTCTCTGTGTATCGCCCATGAAGGGCGTGATGATATTTGGTAGGCGAGGCAAGCTTAGCCCCAGGTATATTGGGCCATTTGAGATCCTTCAGAGAGTGGGTAGTGTTGTCTATCAGTTAGCTTTGCCTCCGATGTTTTTAGATATACATCCAGTTTTCCATGTATCGATGTTAAGGCGGTATGTTCTGGAAGAGTCACATGTGTTGCAGTGGGATTCAGTATAGTTGGATGAGAGTTTGGCTTTTGTTAAGGACCCGGTAGCTATTCTAGCCAGAGATGTCGGGAGATTGAAGTCTAGAGAGATTCTGGAAGTTAAAGTTCAGTGGAGGCATCATCTAATTGAGGAGGCTACCTGGGAGACCTAGAAAGAGATGCGAGCTCAGTATCCATAGCTGTTTGAGCCTTCAGGTACTCCCTTGTTCTTGACTTTTGAGGACTAAAATCCTTTTTAGTAGTGGATGATGTAATGGCCCTTCCGGTCATTCTCGCATTTTCACTTTCTTTGTACTATTAGAGTATTCTTATAGCAGCCCCAAGTCATTTATGGCTTGCTGGAACTGGTGTTCGGTGCCCTGGTTGTTCGTTAGGTCGTTATGACCGTTTCCCTGTTTTAGAGCTTTAACTTAGAAAATCATTGACTTTGGTCAACATTCTTGGTAAATGTGCTTGGAATCAAATTCTGACAGTTCTGTTAGCTCTAGAGCATGGATTTTGGTCTAGTTGGACCCTTGGCCGGGTTCTGGGAGCTTTCAGTTTTGTATTGTATTCTGTGTTTTCTAGCTAGTTGAACTTGAAAGTTTGACTTTAGTCAACATGAGAAGACGTCCTCGGATGGAAGTTTCGTCAGCGTTGTTAGCTCCAGAATATCGACTTTGGGCCAGAAGGACCTTTAGTTCGGGTTTTGAGGTATCCAGACTCATTTTTGGCCCTTAGGTTCCATTTTTGTTAGAGTTGGCCTAAAGGTTGGTTTGGGCATGAGGCCCACTTTTCGTTAAATCGACCTTCATTGGGAATTCTGTCGTTTTCCATTTGAATTCCCTCTTTAGTTCTTGTGATTTTGGGCTGTTTTGGAGCCCTTACGGTGGTTTAATTCTGCTAAAATTCTGAGCATGCGCTTCTAGAAATATCGAGATCATTATAGTGTTTTTCGTTTCCAATTTTGGGTTGCAGGGCCTACGGGCCCGCTTGTGACCCAGATTTTGACTCGGCTAAATCGTTAGCAATATGGGTACCGTTAGCTTTGTTTTAAAGCATAGATTTCTTTCTTGATAGTGTGTTAGTTGTTTGGAGCTTCTTGGAGCAGTTCGGTCTTGGACAACGTCGTTCTAGCAGCTTGTCATCGGACAACAGGTAGGTTACGGTTTCCTATATATAGACTCTGCATATATAGGCTATAGTTGCATTATTTAGTATCCTTGGATGGGGTATTTTAGTTGGCATCCCAAACCTTGTCCGCTTCTTTCTGTCTGTCTTATTTCTCACGTTTGTTTTAGTATTTGATCATATTGTGTAGTATCACCCCTTGTGACCTCGTGTGACCTTATAATTGCCTTTGGACCATAGATGGTGGGCTATTTGGGAATGTCCATGAGTCCCCGACATCAGATTATTATTTTTGGCTGGTTATCTATGTTATAGAGCGATTTGAGACTGTGCAGGGCCGATAGGTTGATTGTGAACCATTGGTCTATTGATTTTCTGTTTGGCATACCATTATCATTCATATAAAGAGTTTTTCTACATTATTTACTACTAGTTAGGCTGTACGCCTACTTATCACCATTTTCCAAACCTTGCATGGCCCCGAGGGCCCATTTTCAGTATAAATGGTTATAAAAGGTTTTGAAACTGATTTTTATGAATCTTCTTGGAGTAAAAAAGATTAAATGATGAATTATCACCGGATTTCTTACACTGATGCAAGAATCAGTCGAGCCGAGTGCTAGACTTGTTTTTACTATGAGTTTAGACCCGATTATGCTTTGGGCACCCATTGTCGGAGTTTTGGGACTTGACTTACTAATTTAGACCTGGATAGACTCCAGCACTCACTTTGAGATTATGATTACTGGTTTAGACTCGGATATACTTCGAACAGTTATATTTGAGATTCTGAGATTTAGTATGTGGTCGAGGACCTCCATTGACCTTGTCGATCCAGACCAGGGGCTACATGCTGCGAGTGCCAGAGGAGGAGTATATTGTGTAGTTGAGGTATATGGGTGCGTTATTTCATAGATCCTACCTACGGGGCCTATTGATGCTGGAGGAGGTACATACAGTACTACTATCATACTATCATTCATATTGTGTTTGGTTCCACCTTGTTTGTTGTTTGCTCAGTGTACGCTCTGGTAGTATGGGATGCCAGAGGATTTTTTTTCACTTGTTTGTGTTCCTCGGGTGTATGAGCGCCCGTTGGGACTATAGGTAGATTTATTATTATATCCTATTGTAGTATTAGTTCATTTTATAGACACATTTACGTTATTATTTGATTATTCCTATTTGAGAACTATGTTATTAGCATGATTTAGTTAGTAGTATTGTTTCAAACATGAGTACGTTTTACTTGCTTTTCCTTCCTTCCCTTTTTACTTAAGGTTACCGGTATACCGCCATTCTTCTCGAACTCTCTATTTATATATTGTTGTTGCAAGGATCAGGTGCGTTCTCCTTTCCTTCACATGTGTTTATATATATATATATATATATATATATATATATATATATATATATATATATCTTGTGGCTAGCCTAGTTGGGTTGTTTTCTATTGATATTCTATCTATGCTAGCTTTCGTGTACCTCTCTGTTTGTTTCTGCGACTACTTTTCTCCTTTCTGCTTTTTAATGCTTTTATATCTTATACGTGCTCAGTCGGCCTATGATGACTACTGCGTACCCGTTGCTTTGCAATTGGTACTCATACTACACTTCTGCATCTTTGTGGTGCAGATACTAGTGTGAGCTCTCACCATTGATAGCGCACAGACTCGTGCAGCTTTCCAGACATTCGAGACTGAGGGTGAGCTCCTGACGACCGGGACTTAGCTTTTATCTCTTTTTTGTACCATGTACTCTTTTTGTTATTTAGAGACAGATGCGTATTCTATTTTGTACCCTTTTGTACTCTGTATATGTAGTAGTATCTTCTGTACTGTGATACCAGGTTATGGGATGGTTTTGCTTCCTTTATATATATTCCAGTTGTTATATTTCTTTACTTTCTCTCTTGCTTCCGCTTATATATTGATTCTTCCGCATGCTTAGTAGCTCATTATTAATCGTTCTGGGCTACGGGGATCGGTTCGCCTATAAGAGGTTATAGGTGTCATCATGACCTGAGAAATTAGATCGTGACATATCACTTTCTCGGTACATCTTGGTTCTCAAATATATAAGATTCCAAAAAGTTTCGAGATGGAACTACCCTTAATAACTCAGAGCATAAAACGATTGCCCAAAATTACACCACCACCTCGCGCTAGGCATCGCGTAGTGCCTTGTCGCAAGCCTTTTGGGCAGTGGCCTATATTGGCTACTATTTGCATCGTCGCCTTGATGGGCACCCCATGATAATACATTTTGACAGTGGTTTCATTGATTATTTTTTTCTTGTTTTCTTTCACTATCGTGATGCATAGGGCCTTGCCTAGCGCAGCGTAGTAGGCTATTTTTGTGCGCCTTCTTGATGTTTCTTCACTCTTAGTTATCTTCCTTAGATTTTCACTTCAAACTAACTCCGGCTTGAATTTTGTGGCTTCTACTCAGACTTTGAAGCACTACTATATCTGTTTTTGGTTGAAATTACTTCATTTTCATTCTACAAATCAAAAACAACCAACATAAGCATAATACATGAAATCAATGCTCAAAGTGATGATAAAAAGCACTAAACACGAGGGAAATGATATATAAACATATGACTTTTTAGCCTCACATCAAATAGCCATGTAGTGCGTTCCCTTAATAGTTTTACAATTAGAAGCACTTCACAGACATGCCAGTCTCTAGTTCTCTGTACGAACATTTTGTGAAGTTAATATAACATTATCTTTCAAACACAATTTTTTTTTATTATGTCTTAAATTTTTGTTTGTATATTTAGAAATTCATAATCCTATTGGTTTAGAAAGCATATTGTCCATATAGGATTGGAAGAACATTTCTCTTATAGGTTTGAGACTACTTGATATCTATATATAAGGTTGTAGTTGGGAACTCATAAGAATTGTATATATACTTCTTCTATTTCATAGTGAAAAGTTCTCTCTACTTCTACCCGGAGGATTAGGCTTAGCCAAATCTCATTAAATTCTTGCGTTACTTTTATTTTCTATTTACTTTATGTGTGATTGTATGCTAGTTAACTCACGATCTTTTGTAATAATTGATATCAGAGCAATGCTAGAGTTTCTATAATCAAGGGTAAAGATATCTTCATCATCTGCGATAAAGTATGAAATAGAGAAATTTGATAGAGGATCTAGTTTCAGTATGTGGAGGATTAAAATGAGATCGTCTCTGGTGTTATAAGGTTAAGATGCAACAACTGGTATCAGTGCACAAGACCAAAGACAAGTTAGACTATATACATTTTGTCTTCTGGGAATAGTTGTGCCATGTATTTTATGACTTTGATTGATGATTACTCAAAATGATGTGGGTGTATCTTCTAAAAATAAAAGTTGAGGATTTTTTCAATATTTGTTAAATGGAACACGATGATTGAGAGACATACTAAAAGAAAGTTAAGCGTACAAAAATGAATTAAAATTTCGCAACTTAGAGTTCATTGATTTCTGCAGTGGTGAGGGCATAGTGAGACACCATACTTGTCTTGAAATACCATAACATAATGGTATTGATGAACGTACGAACAAAAAACTTTGTGATAAGGCAAAGAGCATGCTTTTACACTCATTTGTTAATAAGAATTTTCGGGCTGAAGCTGAATACTGCTTGTTATTTGGTCAATGGATCTCCATTTACAACTATTGAGTTCAAAACTCATTTTGAGGTATGATCCATTTTGCCTGATGATTATTCAAATTTGAGGATATTTGATTGTCTTGCTTATGCTCATGTGAAGGATGGCAAACTTGAGTTGAGGGCAAAGAAGTACATATTTCTATGGTATGCAACTGTAGTGAAAGGTTATAGGTTGCGATGAACATATCAGAACACTCCAAAGTTAATTTAGTAGTGATGTGATATTCAATGAATCTACCTCACTGGACAGTCAGAGAGAGAAGGCAATATCATAAATAGATCATGATGTCAGTGATCACAGATAGCTAGAAATTGAATCTCCACTAGCTCAACCCATAGTTGAAAAGTGAAAAAGGTGCAAAACCTTAATCAAGATGATTAGGTTGATGTACCTATGCAATAATAATCATATAGCATTACAACAGGCAGATAGAAGAGAGTGATCAATTGACTAAAAAGGTTTACAAACGTAGTTGATGAAAATCTTTTTGAAATATGTGTCAAGCTCCAAAAGCACACGCAAGTGTACGCAGTCTTTTAAGTAATATAGGATTTAGAATCCAGACATCATACCCACAGGGACTTATCGATTAAATATTCACTAAATTAAACTAATGCTAATTATTAATTTAAGCGGTAAATTTTAAAGATATATTTATGAATTAACTAAACTAAAAAGAAAAAGAAAATAACTAATGAACAATTAACCAGAATGAAGAACAGATTTTTATGTAATCAATGTGATGAAATCGATCTAGAGTGGGATTCACTAATAATCATATTGAGTAACTAATTTCATCTACTTGTTTGTTTATCCAGTTGTTAATTTATGGGGTTAATAATAGGAATATAGTCTCCTGAGCCTCTAATCATCTATTCACATGCACTTCTATGTATATATCTCTATGATCAAGAATAAACATATTAACACAATTGTTTTTCTCATTTTGTGACCAAGTATGGTGATTAGGTATATATCTCTCCTAGTTGCAAATTAGTCTTTTAGTTTACTAAAGAAAAGATCTTACTCCCTATATTTTTTCGTTCTAACTCACTATTCATATCCCGATTTCACAATGAGAATATGGATTTATTCTACAGGTCATGAAGTAGTAAAATAGTAATTTTAAGAATATAACAACAACTAATATAATAACCTTCGCAAATCGAATCAAGAGTTTACTACAACAATCATGAATCTATCATAATCCTATAATGAGAAGTTTAGCTCCACATAGACATAGAGAAATTATAACAAATTATCCAAAGAAAAATGTAAAAAATAAATAAATAAAGGAGAAGTAAAGATAACATTAAAAAAAATTAGCCTCCACGACTGCTACTAGCTCTACCTAAGTCCAAAGTTATATTAAAATAGTATTTGGAATGTATTTATTGAAATTGAAATAACCATCAATCCTTATCAAACTTGGAGTAGAATTTTAGCAAAAAGATTTATGAAGTTTAGGGGTTGGGGTGGTGCCCCAACCTGCAGGGCATTTTTTCTCTAAAGTTTAGTGGTTGGGGCGGCACCCTGGTCATAGCCCCAACCTGCATCGCCATCCAAAATGCTCCTACGCTCACTCCAATCCTCTAATTTTGCATATTTTGCATTCTTTAGGTTAACTTCTCTATATTTTGCCCTAAAACACATATAGTCATGTATATTAGCTCACCATCAAGAATATGCACATAATCATAAGAATATAAGTGAATTTTCCCTCGAAATAAGGATAAACATGGGTAAAATGAAGCAATAGGGTGTATACGCCCAAGATCAATATGCAAATCTTGTGAAATTTGCTTTGTCAGTTGCAGAGACCATTGTCATGCTTGAGCCTAATAGCTATAAAAGGTTATTTCTAGTTCGGAAGCAGATCAGTGGATTAGTTCTATGGGTGAAGATATTGAGTGTCTTCACAAGAATCAAACTTGAAAGTTTGATTCATTGTCAAAGGAACAAAAGGTAGTAAATTGCAAAGGTTTTTTTTTGTCACGATCAAATTTCTCAGGTCATGATGGCACCTACAACCTCCCAGTAGATGAACCAATCCCCATAGCTTGGAATGGTTAGTAATGGGCTACTACCTAACCAAAATGCACAATAAGCAGAAATAAGTGAAAGTAGAATGTAAAGATTGACAAAGCAGAAGAAAAACCTGAGTATATACATAAAGAAAACTACACCAACCCCAAGACTTGGTATCGATAGTACAGAAACTTCTAATAGAGTACAAGTACTAGAAGTAACAAAAGATAAGTACAATTGTCTCTGAATATACAAAGAATATCAGTACAAGAGATGAGATGTGGTCGAGCCCCGACCATCAGGCGCTCACCCTAGTCTCCAATATCCCAAAAGTTGTACAAGTCTCCAATGCGGTCAACGGCGAAAGCTTAACTAATATCTGCACCAGAAAGATGCAGAAGTGTAGTATGAGCACCAAGACAATGGGTACTCACTAAGTATCATCGGACGACTGAGCGCATATAAGATATAAAAACAGTGAGTAGCAGATAGCAAGAAAGCATACACAGAAGCAATAGATAAAGCACAAAGAACTAGCACGAAGAATAGGCAACCAAGAGTTATAAGCATACAATGCTAGCACTGAAGATATACATAACACAGAAACACAGGTGGAATAAAGAAGGACGCACATGGGATCCTTGCAATAACAATATAAGTAAATAAAGAGAGAGAGTTGAGAAAATGTCGGTATACCGGTAACCTCAAGTAGAAAGGAAAGAAAGGAAGTAGGACAACATAATCAACTAGAAGCCATACAATAACAGAATCATACTAAAAACCACAACTCTCAAGATAAGCATATACCGGGATGGAATAACTAAGCCACAAGAACCAAGAGTCTCTACAAAAATCAAGATATAGAAAAGGAACCAAAACCCACAATCCGCTCAGAAGGCCATACAATAAAGCCTCAAAGATATAGGACTCCCTAGCCCCTCAATACTCAAGCCTAAACTCAGAGCCTCAACAGGCAAAACTTACCAATCCACCCAAAATCAAGGACCACGACAAGCTCTATAAAATGATAGAAGTAATAGATTAATCTACCTACAGTCCCAACGGCCGCCCATACGACCGAGGAACGTAATCAAATGAAAACAAACCCTCCGGCAGCCCATACAACCAGAGCGTACACTGAACACACAGCAAACAAGGATGGAATCCGAGTGAAATATGCATAATGATGATGGATATGATGTAATAGTACCCCGTATGCACCCCCTCTGGTACCTATAAGGCCCAATAGAGGTAGGATCCATGGAAGGCCCTTTCCCGTGTACCTCTCCTACGATGTACACCCCTTCTCCTGGCATGTTGCATTAGCCCGCAGCTTGTGGCACAGGAATGACTGAGGTCCATGGAGGTCTACCCCTCGACCACATACAAAACCGTAAGCCTCAAGTGTAACTCAATAATCGCAACCTCGTAGTACATGCCCGACTTCGACCCGGGTCTAAATCAGTAGTAGTAATATCAAAAGACCCTCTCAAAGGGTGCCCGAAGTATACTCGGGTATAAATCAGTGCTAAAAAGTCTTAATAACCCTCTCAAGGTTTTTCAGAGTGTATCCAGGTCAAAATCGGTAAGAAAACAAATCTAGCGCTCTGCCCCGCTGAGCCTAGTATCAGTAGGAAATCAAGAAATCAAATCATCGCAGTATCCTCTCTACTCCGAGAGGTTTTATAAAATCCAGTTCCAAAACCCTTCTAAAGTCACTTTATTGAAAACGGGCCCTCGGGGCCATGCAATATTTAGAAAACCGTCTATAATAGGCCCGAAGCCAAATCAGTAGTAAAACATGCAAGGAAAACCTTTTTCATGTATGATATGCTCGCAAATATAGGGTAGCCTAAAATGGCTCACAAATATTCCTATTGGCCCTGCACAGGCTCAGCAGCTCTACAGCAATCATAACCAGCCTAAAAGGATATCTCTATGTCAGAGACTCGCGGACATTCCCAAATAACCCATCATCTATGTTCCAGAGTCAATACAAGGCCGCACAGGACCACAAGGGTAATATACGATACTACGCAAATACTACAAACAACGTATGAAATAAGCGGACAATAGGGCGTACAAGGTCTGGGGTACCAACCTAAAACAACCCACTCAAGGATACTAATTAATGCAGTT
This sequence comes from Jaltomata sinuosa, assembly GCA_003996215.1. NCBI lineage: Eukaryota > Viridiplantae > Streptophyta > Magnoliopsida > Solanales > Solanaceae > Jaltomata > Jaltomata sinuosa. The sequence goes on along the minus strand of QJPP01001205.1, from coordinate 387,205 downwards.
ATAGCCTATATATGTAGTCTAGGTATGGAAAGCTACAACCTACCTGTCATCCAATGCATAGTGCGGGGACGGCATCGTCCAGGATCGAACTGCTTCGAGAAGCTCCGAATCACAAAAGTACTATCAACACAATAATCTACACGTTAACACGAGACTAATGATACCCATAATGCCATAAACATAACCGGGTCAAAATCTGGGTCACAAACGAGACCGTAGACCTCGCAACCTAAAACCAGAAATGGAAAATACCACAGTTTTCAACATAATTTCGGGAGCACATGCTCAAAAATTGAGCAGAAATGGACAATAATTGGGGCTCAAAACAGCCCGCTCAAGCCAAGAAATAAAAGAGGAATTTCAAGAATTAATTCCGGAAATTAATCAAAGGGACTTACCACCACGAGAAGACGAGCTAAGGGAGTGAGAACTCCAAATCCTTGATCATGCAAAGCTCAATACGGCAGATTCTACAAGGAAATCCAATCTTTAAGAACCAACAACAATGGTGGATTTTTAAGAAAACAAGAGAAGAAAAGGGTCGGGGAAGAAGACTTACCAATTGTCGAGGAACCACGGCTTATCGAAGAACAACGATTTCCCGAGGTTAGGAAATGATTTGGAGAAGTTTAGGGAGAGTTTTATGTGACTTAGAGGTGTGGGAGTTGAAGGATAATGGCTGGAAAAATGAAGGGTTCAGCTTAAATAGCTGCTGGAAATTACCCTTCGCGAACGCGGCCAAGGCATCGCCTTCGCGAAGAGCAAAAGGGAGGCTGGCCGAATGCCCTTCGCGAACGCGGTCAAGGCCCGCGAACGCAAAGAACAAAGTTGGGGAGGCTGTAAAATGGCCTTCGCGAGCGCTGCCAGCCCTTCGCGAACGCAAAGAACAAAATGTCCCATGACAGCAACCAGCTGTCAAGGCAGATTTTTCACACTTTGGGTCCCCGGGAACGCATCTGGGGTCCCGCATACACAAATGACCTGAGCTATTCGACTAGAAATGGTGTTTTAGATCCAACAGAATCAATGAAAATCCCATTGGAGGTCAATTTAATGAAAAGTGGACCCCATGCCCAACATCGACCTTAGGCCAACTATTTCTAAAATGGAACCCAATAGCCAAAAATAAGTCTGGAAGCCTCGAGACCCGAACCAATGGTCCCCCTAGCCTAAACTCAACATTCTGGAGCTAATAGTACTGACAGAATTTTCATTCAAGGCCGTCTTCTCTAAATGTTGACCAAAGTCAACCAAGCAAACCCAAGTGTCCTGAAAAAGCAGAACAAGAGAGATTTCTGAGCTGAAAGGCTCCCGGACCCCAACCAAAGGTCCCTCTAGACCAAAGTCCATGCTCCGGAGCTAAAAGAACTATCGGAAGTTGATCCCGAGCACGTTCACCCAGAATGTTAACTGAAGTCAATTATTTCAAAATCTAAAAGCTCTAAAACAAGGAATGTCTAAAAAGAACAAACAAGCGGCCCGGGCACCAAACTACCGGTCCCAGCAAGCCATAAATGATTTGGGGCCACTATAGGCAAGCTCTAACGGTACAACAAAGGCGAAAATGCGTAAATGAACGAAAGGGTCATTACATCATCCACTACTAAAAAGACTTTCATCCCCGAAAGTCAGGAAAGAAGGAAAGACTATAGATTAAAAGAACAGCAAATAGAAAGACCACACTACTCTCTCAGACAACTCAGGTAGCCTCCTCGACTGGATGGCACCCAACAAAACACAGAACCCATGAAAGTAACCAAACCTTAACCCCTTACTAGCCAAGCTAGATTCCAAACTCAAACTCTAAAACTGCAAAGATCTGCCAACCCAAACTGAACCTTGAGAATCTCAACCGGAAAGCACCAACACAACAGTGAAACCATAGAAGCAAGGCGATCAACACCGAGAATTTGAACCTTCAAAACCACAACCAAGTTCGCCAGAAAAGCCAACAACCAAAACTCTAACTCATGAACCCGTTGATCCGCATAAACCTTTTATCCTGAACTGAATCCTTTCACACCAACAGAAAGTTTCTTATAAGTTGAAAACTCAAACCACCCCCGAAATATCAGCTGTAATATCGGAGATCCATGGTTCCCGCTTATACTCTACCATGAACGAAGTCACCTTTTTTTGCTCAAACTCCTTCCAAGACAGGTTATAGTCCACTAGCATTTGCCCTTCAATATAACAACTCAAAGCATACCTTTGAAAACTGGAGTTACTTGTCCCGAACTGTCATCAACCAATGAACGGACACTTTTGCTAACGTCATCCTCGATAAATAGACCCAGCTGAACAACCCATCTGAACCCAACTGAAGTCTGCACACCAAAGTTTAGGAAAAGCATGAATAAGCACCTTGTATTAATAGAGAGCTTCCAAACTATAGAACGAAGCCAACCTCGTTAAACCGTGCTGAGTCTGAATCAACTGGAAGCGAATGAACCAGGGCAACCTGCCCAACAAACCCAAACCAAAACCAAGCCTCTGTAAGGAGTATGGTACTCCTACCACAAAGTCCAAAATCACCAGCTAAGCTCCAAACTCTAAGAATACCGCTGCAACTCCGAGTACCCAAACACCATTAGGAATTGAAATCGCCTTACAACGCTCACCTCAGGAATAAGTCTACCATGCTACGAATATCAAGTTCCAACACCCCGCAGGCAAAGGAAAGGGTGTCTGAAGCCCAAGGTCGCCATTTAGCCATAGAAATTTGCATATACTTTCAACTCCCCCCTTTGGCACCGAATCAACCGCTACACTGTAACAATACATAAATCAACCACCTGGAAGCATACCACATACCGAACTCTTAATCCATGCTAGTCGAGTTTAACCAATGCTGGAACCTCATATAAAAGACAACCCTGGAAGAATCAACTAAACAAGCTTTCAAACTCTTGGCAGACAAATGGTGACCACCAGTCTCTAAGTATCATTAGAACTCGAAATATCCTCCCTAGTCTCAACCCGCACAACCTGATCACATATAGCATACACCACTGCTGAATCTCAAACTCACACCGCTGAGTCTGTCTAACCATGGTAGAAAGAACCTCGTACTATCTAGATTACCGCCAAAATCTGGAATGTCCAGCCTAACTCAAAGGTTAGCCAAGGACTAGGTGTCCAAGGCCAACTTCCACTCCACAATTGAAATGGGGAAACTAAGTCGCCCGAACTCAATGCCTTCCAACCCAAGAAGCTGCAACCAAAAAGAACCAACCATAAACCATCCGGAGTAGGTTTGCTAGACCACGATTCTGAAACCCAACTTTAAAATTGCCAACCAAAGCCTTTGTTGAACCGGTACGCTGCCAATGAACCCTTAAGAACCAAAGCCAACTAGGCCATGAATACATAATTTGCCCAATCCGTAGATGCTACTGAAGCTTGAACTAATCGAAGAAAAAGCCACTGCAATTTGTAGATGGTCGAATCGAGTCACCAACCCATAACCCAAAGCAATCTCTCAGTCATCACCCCAGTCAACTAATAGAACAAACAAGCATGAACAAGGACTCATCTCCCTCCTTTTTCAACTAAAAAAAACCCTTCCTTGGCATATACCGAACCTTACAAATCCTTTCTCAAATAAAAATCTGGGGCCATTCCCTTAGCTCCCATACTTACATTGAAAAATCTTAACAAGGCAAGAGAAAATGGGTCGGATGCCCGATATCACTCAATATGATATGAATACAACTCGACCACGAGGCTATGGTCAACACTTAGCCAAAATTGCTATAGCCAAACACTCAATCACGGTGCCATAACCAAACTCAACCCAATCAATCGGAGCTGGGGAGAACAAGAAAGCAACCCAACCAGACATAAAATAGGAGGAAACATGAAAGCAGCCCATACCTGCTAACTTACCAAACAAAATAACTAAGGAGGGTCGATTCAAATCACCAGAGATAAGAAAAACTAACCACTGGTCACCAGCATAACCAACACCATTCAACTTAAAATAGGGCCTCAAAATCTGGCACTACCACCGGTATCACAACGGACCAACACACGAATCTCTAGCCACGCTAGATAACGGCCTAGGCAACAACCATTTAGGACCGCTACAAAGGAAGACCCAAGAAATCCTAGAGCCATAATGAACAGAAAGCGAGCTCTACAAAAAAAACAATGATATCAGGTAGACCTATAAGATATAAAAACAACTAAACAAGTAGCAATCAAGTGAAAACAAACCCTCTGGCCGCCCATACAATCGGAGCGTACACTAAACACACAGCAAACAAGGGTGGAATTTGAGTTAAATATGAATGATGATGATGGATCTGATGTAATAGTACCTCGTATGCACCCCTTCTGGTACCTATAAGGCACAATAGAGGCATGATCCATGGAAGGCCCTTTCCCCTGGGCCTCTCTTATGCCATACACCCCCCCCTTCTGGCATGCTGCATTGGCCCGTCGCCTGTGGCCCAGGAATGACAGGGGTCCATGGAGGTCTACCCCTCGACCACATACAAAACCACAAGCCTCAAGTGTAACTCAATAATTGCAACCTTGTAGTACATTCCCGGCTTCGACCCAGGTCTAAATGAGTAGTAGTAATCTCAAAAGATCCTCTCAAAGGGTGCCCAAAGTATACTTGGGTCTAAATTAGTGCTAAAAAGTCTCAATAACCCTCTTAAGGTTGTCAGAGCGTATCCAGGTCTAAATCAGTAAGAAATCAAATCTAGCGCTCTTCCCCGCCGAGCCTAGTATTAGTAGGAAATCAGGAAATTAAATCATCGCAGTATCCTCTCTACTCCGAGGGGTTTTATAAAAGCCAGTTCCAAAACCCTTCCAAAGTCACTTTATCGAAAATGAGCCCTCGGGGCCATGCAATGTTTAGAAAACCATATATAGTAGGCCCGAAGCCAAATCAATAGTAAAACATGCAAGGAAAACCTTTTTCATGTATGATATGCTCGCAAACAATAGGGTAGCCCAAATTGGCTCACAAACATTCCTATAGGCCCTGTAAAGTTCAGCAGCTCTACAACAATCATAACCAGCCTAAAAGGATATCTCTATGTTCGAGACTCGTGGACATTCCCAAACAACCCACCATCTATATTCCAGAGTCAATACAAGGCCGCACATGACCACAAGGGTAATATACGATACTACGCAAATACTAATAAATAATGTATGAAATAAACGGACAACAGGGCATACAAGGTCTAGGGTACCAACTAAAACAACCCACCCAAGGATACTAATTAATCCAGTTATAGCTTATATACGCAGAGTCTAGGTAGGGAAAGTCATAACCTACCTTTCATCAGACGAATAGCTGCGAGGACGGTGTTGTCCAGTCTTGAACTGCTCTGAAAAGCTCCGAATCACAAAAGTACTATCAACACAATAATCTACACGTTAACACGAGACTAATGATATCCATAATGCCATAAACATAACCGGGTCGAAATCCGGGTCACAAACTGGCCCATGGGCCTCACAATCTGAAACTGGAAACGAAAAATACCACAGTGTTCAACACAATTCCGGGAGCACATGCTCAAAAATTGAGCAGAAATGGACAACAATTGAGGCTCAAAACAGTCCGCTCAAGCCAAGAAATAAAAGAGGAATTTCAAGAATTAATTCTGGAAATTAATCAAAGGGACTTACCACCACGAGAAGACGAGCTAAGGGAGTGAGAACTCTGAATCCTTGATCATGCAAAGCTCAATGGGGGATATTCTACAAGGAAATCCAAGCTTTAAGAACCAACAACAATGGTGGATTTTTCAGAAAACAAGAGAAGAAAAGGGTCGGGGAAGAAGACTTACCAATTGTCGAGGAACCACGGATTATCGAAGAACAACGATTTTCTGAGGTTAGGGAATGATTTGGAGCAGTTTAGGGAGAGTTTTATGTGACTTAGAGGTGTGGGAGTTGAAGGATAATGGCTGGAAAAATGAAGCATTCAGCTTAAATAGCTGCTGGAAATTACCCTTCGCGAACGCAGTCAAGGTGTCGCCTTCGCGAAGAGACAAAAGGGAGGCTGGCCAAATGCCCTTTGCGAACGTGACTAAGGCCCACGAACGCGAAGAACAAAGTTGGCGACGCTGGAAAATGTCCTTCGCAAATGCGGCCAGCCCTCCACGAACGCGGAGAACAAAATGGCCCATGACAGTAACCAGCTGTCAAGGAAGATTTTTCACACTTTGGGTCCCCGGGAACGCATCCGGGGTCCCGCGAACACAAATGTCCTGAGCTATTCGACTAGAAACGGCATTCCAGATCCAACGGAATCAATGAAAATCTTATTGGAGTTTGATTTAATGAAAAGTGGGCCCCACGCCCAACATCGACCTTAGGCCAACCATTTCTAAAACGGAACCCAATGGCCGAAAATAGGTCTGAAAGCCTCAGGACCCAAACCAATGGTCCCCCTAGCCTAAACTTAACATTTCGGAGCTAATAGCACTGACAGAATTTTCATCTGAGGTCGTCTTCTCCAAATATTGACTAAAGTCATCCAAGCAAGCCCAACTAGCCTGAAAAAGCAGAACGAGAGAGAATTCTGAGCTGAAAGGCTCCCGGACCCCGACCAAAGGTCCCTCTAGACCAAAATCCATGCTCTGGAGCTAACGGAATTGTCGAAAATTGATCCCGAGCACATTCACCCAGAATGTTGACTGAAGTCAACGATTTCAAAAGCTAAAAGCTCTAAAACAAGGAATTCCCAAAAAGAACAAACAAACGGCCCGGACACCGAACTACCGGTCTCAGCAAGCCATAAATAACTTGGTACCGCTACAAGCAAGCTCTAATGGTACAAGAAAGGCGAAAATGCATAAATGACTGGAAGGGTCATTACATTTTTGATGTGAAGAAAGTGTCTACACATGATAATCCGACTGATATGATGATTAAGGCAGTCCCAACCAAAAAGTTTAGGCATTGCCTAGACTTTCTTAGTGTGTGCAATACTCAGTAGAGACCTTTCGAAGGCTGAGGGCAAAGCAGAGAGGCATTGTTCTTACTGATGAAGAGAATTCAAATCAAGGAGAAGATTTGTTAATTATGTCTTGAATTTTCCCTTGTTTATTTAGGAAACCCATAATCCCTATTGGTTTAAGAAAATTATTGTTCTAATAGATTTGGGAAAGAAAACTATATTATCCTTGTAGGATTGGGAGAACCTTTCTAGGTTTGGACTACTTGGGATCTGTATATAAGGGTTGTAGTTGGGGATTCATAAGCATTGACACTTTTTCACTTTCATATAGTGAAAAACTCTTTCTATTTCTGCCCAGAGGATTAGACTTAACCGAATCTCGTTAAATTCTTGTGTTATTTTTCTTATCTATTTGCTTTGTGTGTGATTATGTGCTAGTTAAACCACGATCTTTTCCCCAACAAAAACAAAATGAGAACTTAAAATGTTCTATTTTAACTTTTAGAGATACCTATTTTCCATGAGAATCATATGCTTTAAGAAATACCTTCTTGGTGTCTATAAGTTCTTGCTTTTCACGTACTGGCTAGTGAGGGTGGAGTGTCATATTCAAATTGCAACTTTAGACTGGTGATTTCATATTAGCATTTTCAATGACTGAATGGGATAGGGTGGGGGAGAGATGAATATCTAATTGTTGAAAAAGAAATGTACGATATGGTACCATAAATATGCTCTCCTGATTTTTTCATATATCCAACGAAGTCAACATAAGATTACAGAAGCAGTTTGTTGTAGCTAAGCAGATGACATTTCCTCGTTCCCTTTTAACAGACTTGAAAGATTTAATTAATTCCAAGTCTAGTGTTGCTTCAACATGATATCAGATGTAGTAATAGCTATTGGACTACCTTTTAACCTTTGTCTACTTCTTGTGTTACATTATGTGACAAAAAGTTCCATAATATTTTCTTCAGTTTTTTGTATTTAGGTGTCGATGGCTATTCTATTTCTCAAAACACCCAAACAGATTTCATGTCTGATAGGATGACAAAGAATTCAGCGAAAATCTGGTAAAACTTATGATAGGAAGCGATCCTCAGTGTCTTTAATTACTTTGTTAACCTCAAGAGATTCTGTCTCAACACTAAATGCATTACTGTGTTTCAAGATCCATATTCAAATTTATATGTTAGAGCAAGCCCTATATGCAATTGACTCTGAAAGATGCTGAGGTTTCCTTCATTAAGACGGTGCCACCAAATTAGCAATGGTATCATTTGTTAGATTTTTCACTATAAGACAAACTGAACCATAAAACGTGGAACCTCTTAACTTCCAATATGAGCAACAAAGAAGACACATAAAGGTGGCTCCTCGTTTAATTTTGTACCTTTGTTGTCATTAAGAAAATAAAATTAATTGGCCTGGTGCAATCAGGAGAAGACTTCAATGTTGTAAAACTATATATCCGGTAAGAACAACGCTAACTACTTTATAAAATATAGTTGCCACCTATTAAGTATAAGCTATTGAATCCAATATAAAGTCCATAATGCGATGAAATCAAGAACAAGGGTGCAGAATATAGAAATTGAACGGGTATAGACAACTCGAGACATCTGAGATGGATGGAGATGGAAATAGTCATTTAATGTTTCTGCTGGTGTTGGTAATGACCTGTGTAATTTTTGATGCAACTAAAGAACTTAAAAGCAACCTCCTCTGCAGCCAGTGTTCAAAATGTGACACACAGAAATGCCCTCCAAGTCAAGCCTATCCCCACATGACTGCATTTGATGACTCTCTCATCGCTGGTGCCTTACAATCTGACTATGTTAGCTCCAAGGATAGAGGTGTCTACTCTCTTCCAAATATCAAAGGTGGCGAGTCTAAAAAATACAATGCTTATTATGGCTGGGAATCAACTTCTGGTTCATCTTCTGGTTACCATAGGTAACTTTCATTTATAATAAATACTCCCTCCGTCCCAATTTAAGCATGTCTTTAGTTTCATTGGGCATAGAGTTTAAGAAATAAAGGGAGACTTTTGAATCTTGTGATCTTAAATTAAAGGCGTGTGTAGTTTTTTAAACTTGTCATGTAGAATGTTGGAATTAGAAAACTTACTAAGTATAGAAAAAATGCACTCTTTTTTGAGACAGACAAAAAAGAAAAGTAAGACACTTAAATTGGGACGGAGAGAGTCGTACAATACCAAGCAAACAATATAATGTGCCCATTGCTAAGCAAACAAGATTGTTAGTCCAACTTTTAACTATTCCTCTTATCAGCACTAGAGACAAGAATTTTACCTAATAATTTTCTGAAATCATATGGATGTTAAAGCTGTCCACAAAATACTCAAAACACAAATTTTGACAGGTATAAATGATGAATGAGTGGGCAGGTTCAGGAACTACATGGAGAAATGCTCAGAGGGAGAAAGCTATCTGACAGTAGACAACTTGGTTCGCTGGGAAGCTTGGCAGAAGCTGACTGAAAATCAATAGCTCCACCTAAGAAATACAATCACAGAGAGTTGAGATATTGGCTTTCTAGAAGTAGAGGGAAATGACTAACTGTGTTTGGAAGAAGTGGTAAAAAACGAAGAGTTGGAGTAGCAGAATGCATGTTTGATGGTTCCAATCCTTTCCAACTATTTGCTTTCCGCTTCCATTACCACAACACCTTCTGCTGTTGTAATCTACATAATGAGTAATGCTCATCAAAGTATAGCTGGAGTTGTTTCACATTCACAACATGGTCTATTATCCTTGTAAAAGTATGTCAATTAAATACTCTCCTCTTTATGCCTCAATTAGAGGAAATCCCTATGATTAAGCGAATTCTTTTCGTCTTCCCCTTAGATAATTCAGGTTAACATAGAGTTCCAAGATTCTATCATTTTCCAAGGCCATGACTTATCCAAATATCTCACAAGGAAAAGGTACTCTTAAAGAAATTGTTTAAGGCATTGTTAAAGAAAGTCATATGATAATTAGAATTAGTATAATTACTGGGGTATTAATTACACAACCTAACAATTATACAATATAGTAATTACGGTGATTTGTTTGTTTGTCATAATGTACAAGTGTACTGTTTGGTTGCACAAGTATAATTACACAGATAAATCAATTTAAAAATAAAATTTAATCATAAAAAATTAAAGTTAATATTTGACAAATATATGTCGTTAAATGATACTCCTATTAAATTAGGTATTTAAAATACATATTTTTAATCGACCCAACATAGGCTTTTGGTAATGGATTTGGAGACCAAGATCAAGAGGACGAAGAGGGTGGTGGATGGTCGTACTAGGATCAAGTGGGGTAGCTTGACTATGGCCACTGCCCGGGAGATAGGGGAGAAGTTGATGGCCAAGGGAGCTTGGGGGAGTAAGGGGAATGCGGACATTATGTGGGATAAGACCGCCAGTTGCATTAGAGAGACGGCTAGAGAGGTGTTGGGGGTCTCGAGAGGTCCATCTGGCAGGCGTCGAGGGGACTGGTGGTGGAATAGAGAGGTTCAAGGGAAGGTGGAGGCAAAGAAGGGCGCGTACGCGAAGTTGGTGGGAAGTACTACTGAAGAGGATAATAGGAAGAATAGGGAGGAGTATAAGGTGGCTAGGACGGAGGCTAAGTTAGAAGTTACGGAAGCTAAAACTGCAGCATTCGAAAGCTTGTACACAGAGTTAGAGGCTAAAGGCAGGGATAAGAAGTTATACAGGCTAGCCAAGGCCAGAGAGAGGAGGACTCGTGATCTTGACCAAGTGAAGTGTATCAAGGATGAAGATGGCAAAGTTTTGGTAGAGGAGGGGCTCATTAGGAAGAGATGGCAGTCCTACTTTTATAAGCTCTTGAACGAAGCAGGGGACAAATCCATTGAGATGGGAGACTTGAAACACGCAGGGAGGTGTTGTGATTATGGTTATTATAGGCATATTAGGGTTGAGGAGGTAAAGGGTGCTATTAGTAGAATGCGCAGGGGTAGAGCGACTGGGCCGGATGAAATACTGGTGGACTTTTGGAAGAACACTAGCAAGGAAGGTATGGAGTGGTTGATCGAGTTGTTTAATGTCATTTTCAGGACGAAGAAGATGCCCGAGGCTTGGAGATGGAATACGATGATCCCATTGTACAAGAACAAGGGTGACATGCAGAATTGCAGTAACTATAGGGGTATCAAGCTGTTAAGTCAGACTATGAAGGTGTGGGAGAGGGTGGTGGAGTTCAGGTTGAGGAGGATTGTGGATATTTCCGAGAATCAGTTAGGATTCATGCCAAGACGCTCGACTACAAAAGGTATTCATCTGGTGAGGAGAATGGTGGAACAGTATAGGGAGCGGAAGAAGGATTTGCACATGGTGTTCATCGATCTAGAGAAGGCCTACGATAAAGTCTCCAGGGAGGTTCTATAGAGGTTCTTAGAGGCTAGAGGTGTCCCCGTTGCATACACTAGGTCGATTAAAGACATGTACGATGGATCGAAGGCTCGAGTAATAACGGTGGGAGGAGACTCGGAGCACTTTCCTGTATTGATGGGGCTGCACCAAGGATCGACCCTTAGCCCATTTTTATTCGCCTTGGTGATGGATGTTTTGACATGGCAGATTCAGGGGGAGGTGTCATGGTGTATGTTATTTGCGGATGATGTTGTTCTGATTGACGAGACCCGCGGAGGAGTTAATGCTAAGTTGGAGGTTTGGAGGCAGATCCTAGAATCTAAGGGGTTTAGGTTGAGCAGAACCAAGACGGAGTACTTGGAGTGCAAGTTTGTGAGTTGGAGCGGGAGAGGGACGTGGTAGTGAAGCTCGATGCTCAGGTCCTACAGAAGAAAGATAGTTTCAAGTATCTTGGGTCTATGATACAGGAAAATAGGGAGATCGACGAGGATGTCACGTACCGTATTGGTGCTGGGTGGATGAAATGGAGGCTCGCTTCTGGAGTCTTGTGTGACAAGAAGGTGCCTCCTAAACTGAAAGGTAAGTTCTACAGAGTGGCGGTTAGACCAACTATGTTATATGGGGTGGAGTGTTAGCCAGTCAAGAACTCTCACATCCAAAAGATGGAGGTGGCGGAGATGAGGATGTTGCGGTGGATATGTGGGTTTACTAGGAGTGATAGGATTAGGAATGAGATTATTCGAGACAAGGTGGGAGTGACTTCAGTGAATGTCAAGATGCGAGAAGCAAGATTGAGATGGTTTGGGCATGTGAGGAGAAGGTGCCCGGATGCCCCAGTGCGGAGGTGCGAGAAGTTGGCTATGGATGGTTTCAGGCGGGGTAGAGGTAGACCGAAGAAGTATTGGAGGGAGGTAATTAGACGTGACATGGATCAGTTACAGCTTACTGAGGACATGACCCTGGATAGAAAGGTGTGGAGGAAGAGTATTAGGGTAGATGAGTAGTAGGAGTGTTTGATTTTGTGGTCCGGGTTAGTAGTCGTAGGGCTATGCTGGTTGATACTAGATTGAAAAGCATGGATGGTACTATCTTGGATGGCACTTATCCTTCAAGGTCTTTCACACATAGTCAAGCTAAAGATCTCCAAGACCTTCAAGCAATGTTCATGAAAAGGGAAGCATTGGAGAAGCTTGAAGAATCCCAAAGGAAAGCATACAATGTGTGGGTGGTCCATTAAAGTGAGGTGGAAGGAGGAATTCAAGAATTCCCTAAAGAAGGCAACTAAACAAGGCCCTTACTTCATTAAGGGCAAAATTGTACTTGCTAGTGTCTTCTTATTCCCTAGTATAAGTAGTAGCTTTTCTTCATTTTGAAAGTTTAGTTTTTGCATATTGAAGATTGATACTCTAAACTTGTAGTTGCTAGTGTAACACTTAGTGTAATTCTCTTAAGGAATTAGTGAGTGATTAGGGTGACTCTCTTAATTGTTAGTTTAATTTCTTTACTTAATTAATCGAAAGTCTCCCACTTGTGGATTTCATTTATGTTTCCTTGATTAGTTGAGTTGAATTAGTATCTAGTTGTTGGAATCAATTGGAAGGTGAGGGTTTTAGCCCCTTGTTGCCTATAATTTCAATTCCTAGTTATTAATTCTCATATTTTTTCCTTCGTTTCTTCTTGTTTGTTGTATTTCCGTTATCATTTGGTATAAGAGCTCGGTTTAGGTTTGTTTCCACAAATCTAAGTCTTGAGAATTTGATATCTTAAAAAAAAAAAACCAAAATTTTTTCTTGTTTGATTTCTTGTTTTTTACACTAGATTCTTGTTCCCTAATGTTTTTTGAGTCTAGATTTCAAATTTTGTGCGATTTGGAGTTGTAGAAGTGAAGTTGTCATTCAAGGGTTTTGAGCTTTTGAAGCTTTACAAACTTTGAAAATGGGTCTTTTGATTGAGGAGAAATTGGAGTTTAAAAACTATTGGGGTTTGTTCCCTAAGTCGAGGGGAAGCTAATCCTAAAGTTTGAGCCAATTCCGAGTTGATTTGAAGGTGTTGGTATTTAGTGTGTGTTCTTGGTGTTCTAGGTATTTTTTATATTAATCAAGAACATCTTGAAGAAGAAAAAACCAAAAGTTACATTTGATCCAACAATTCCAAGTCAAAAGTGGTCAAAGATGTTTGTTGGGTCCACAAGTGGAATTTAAAAAAAAAAAATTATCCACGCGGACCTGCCACGTCAGCAGCCACGTCAGCAGTCAACGCCACGTCAGTAGCAGTCAACCGCCAGCAGCTGCCAACACAGCAGTCCACGCCTAGCCCACTCTCAGCTGGCGCGTGACTACAGTTTCAGAGGCCTCATTTCTGCAGGTTTTTACACTTAGTTTTTTTTGAGGGGTCTCAAATTTTGGGACCCCAAAATTTTTCTAAGTGTTGGAACTTTTAAGACCCTAAATTTTTTCTAAGTGTTGAAACTTCAAACTTCTTCTTCTACATTCATTTTTCTTCGATTTCTCAACTATTTAACAACTAATTAACATCTTTAATTACTTGTTAACTAGTTTTTAAACATCAAATCATCTCTTTGATTCTCCAAATTAAGCAACAACAAGTAGTTTCTCCTACTTTTGTTACTTAGTTCTTGAGTCCGAATTCTTTCGTGCTTCTTCCTTCTTCTTTTCTTGTCTTGTTTCGTTGATTAATTCCTTGATTCAAGTCCGTTTAGAGTGTTTCAAGTCGTCCTTCTTTCAAGAGTCACAAGAATCCACTCCTCCACAAAGGATAGGTGACCTTGAGTTGATTGAGCGGAGCTAGTTCACTACCAATTTTGAGACGACGCCATAGGAGGTGAGTTGAGCATTACATACGAGGGACGTGAGCCTTTTACTACTAACCTTGTTTGTTGAGTTTTGTAGGTACCATGTCCCACCACGGTGCAAGTCCAATTGGGGAGAGCTCGGAGAACGTCATGGAGGTTCTTACACACCTCTCCAAACAAATGGCGGAAATGAATGGGAAGTTAGGAGGTATGGAGGAAAGGTTGGTACGGGTGGAAAATGAGAATAGGGGGAAGGCACTCCAAGTCGAAAATGAGGAGGCAAGGCGGGTATCGGTGCATTCCACCACCATTACTCCGGGGCAAGCTCACCAACTGTGTTACCCTCCACAAAATCGAACCCGAAACTTCCAACAACCCACCTTCCAAACATATAACCCTCCAAACCACCCAAGGCAACCAACACCACATCCACATCCACAACCCTCTCGCCCTCCACAAGAGAACCGTCCTTTTGTGGCAAACCAAGTTCTATTCCAAACTCCACTCCGAAATCCATCAAATGCATCCTTACATTATTCCTACATATCACCTCCACAAAACACCACACAAACACCCTACCCAAACCACCAATTTCAAAATCCTCTTTATGACGACATGAATGAAGATCACAACAATGATGAGTTTTGGGAGCATGGGGGTAGAGATGGCTATGAAGGGCCAAGGGAAGGGGTCCAGCCTCGGGACTTGGGGTGGGACCAAGGAATAGGAGGTCAAGGCTATGGGAATAGAGGAGATAGGATGGGGAATAGAGGAGATAGGTATGGAGAACGGAATGATCAAGATAGGGGATTGAAAACGATCAAGGTTACACCTCCAAAGTTCAAGGGAAGTAGTGACCCGGATGAATTTCTTGAATGGAAACTACAAAGTGAACGGATTTTCCTTACTAATAACATCTCAGAATCATTGAAGGCGAAGTATGCCCTCACTCAATTCGAGGGATATGCTTCCACATGGTGGGAATCTAAGAGGAGGGAACGAGAGAGTCGCCATATCTATGAGTTGCCCACTTGGCAAGAGTTGGTTGGTCTAATGGAGTACAGGTATTTGACTCCGGATTACTACCAAGAAGCTCTCAAGAAGGTGTACATGCTTAGGCAAGGTACCAAGAGTGTTGAAGAATACTATGATGAATTTGAGAACTTGAGAATGAAGTTCAAGCTTGAGGAGCATATGCAATACACGGTGATACGATTCATGGCAAACTTGAGGCCCGATATCTTGAAGCCTTTGAGACTTAAACACTATGAGAATCTTGAAACGGCTTTCCATGATGCCTCTAAGGTCGAAATGGATTTGAAAGATGAGAAGACATATAAGGCCAAGAGTTTTCCAACTTCCTCATGGAGTAAAAACAATGATAAGTGGAAGACCCCAACCCCTCGAGAATCATCTAAAGTTAGTGGTCAAGACACTCAAGTCAAGGTTGATTACAAAGCCAAAGGGAATGACAAGCCGAAAGGAGGTAACTTTGAAAAACCCAACTTTCCTCGACCCTCTACCATCCAATGCTTTCGATGTCAAGGGAGGGGACATATTGCTAGTGAGTGTCCTAATAGAAGGACAATTGTTGCTTTTCGTGATGGGTATAAAACCGATGAGGAAGATAAGCATGATGAAAGGAGTGAGGGAGAGGGAGATAAAGGTGAAGGGGAGAGAGTAGCTTCGGGGGATGAGGAAGAAAGGTTGGATGAGAGGGTAAATTTTGCTTGCTTCATGGAAAGGGGGCAACCCTTACTTGATGATAATGAAGATTTGAAGGTAAATACCAACCTTTCATGTGTTGTGAGGAGAATTATGGGAGCCCTTTCCAAAGAAGAACTTGACCAACGGGAGAATCTATTTCATGCTAGGTGCAAGATCCAAGATAAGGTGTGTTCTTTGATTATTGATAGTGGGAGTTGCACTAATGTGGTAAGTAGTTCTTTGGTGGAGCGTATGCAAATTCCAACAAGAAGGCATTCCAACCCGTACAAGCTACAATGGCTCAATGAGAGTGGAGAGATGAAGGTCCTCAAACAAGCAAGTATTCGATTTAGTGTGGGCAAGTACAATGAGGAGTTGATTTATGATGTGGTACCCATGTTGGCTTGTCATGTATTATTGGGGAGGCCTTGGCAATTTGATAGAGATGTTGTGCACTATGGAAGGACCAACAAGTATGCTTTTGTGATTGACGGTAAGAAAGATGTACTTGCACCTCTCACCCCATACCAAGTGAGTGAGGACTATCGGGCTATGAAGGAGCTTCGGGAGAGAATAAGGGTGGAAGAAGCAAAGAGTGAAGGTGAAAGTTCCACCATTGTTCCAAAAGAGGGAAGTGACTTGGCTAGAAATAAGAATAACATGTGTATGATAGCCAAGCCAAACAATTGTCTAAAGGGTGTGGATGAGGAACGCTTTTTAGTGTGCCTTGTCAACACCAATCTTTTATTGCATGCCAACCAAGATACTAGCATTTTGCCTAGTATTATTTCTTCTCTTTTGCAGGACAATGATGACCTATTTCCGGATGAGATGCCCGAGGGACTACCACCCTTGAGGGGAATTGAGCACCAAATTGACTTCGTGCCGGGGTCACAAATTCCTAACCGACCATCCTATAGGTGTAATCCGGAAGAGACCAAGGAGATACAAAGGCAAGTGGAAGAACTCCTTGAAAAGGGATTGATCAAAGAAAGCCTAAGCCCGTGTGCCGTACCGGTTATCCTTGTTCCCAAAAAGGATGGTACTTGGAGAATGTGCATTGATTGTAGAGCCGTGAACAAGATTACAATCAAGTATAGGCATCCAATTCCTAGACTTGATGACATGTTGGATGAGCTTTGTGGAGCAAGTGTGTTCTCAAAGGTTGATCTTAGGAGTGGGTACCATCAAATTCGAATGAAACCGGGTGATGAATGGAAGACGGCTTTCAAAACAAAATTTGGGTTGTATGAATGGCTTGTGATGCCATTTGGTTTGACTAATGCTCCAAGCACTTTCATGAGGTTGATGAATCATGTTCTAAAACCCTTCATCAACAAGTTTGTGGTTGTGTACTTTGATGACATACTTGTGTATAGCAAGACAATTGAAGAGCATGTAGGCCATTTGAAACAAGTGTTTGATGTGTTGCTACGAGAAAGGTTATTCGCGAATCTCAAGAAGTGTTCTTTTTGTGTTGAAAAGGTAGTGTTCTTGGGCTTTGTGGTTAGTGCAAGTGGTATAGAGGTTGATGAAGAAAAGGTGGAGTCAATCAAGACTTGGCCGACCCCATCCAACACAACTGAGGTAAGAAGTTTTCATGGGTTGGCGAGCTTTTACCGGCGTTTTGTGAAGGGTTTTAGTTCAATTGCTTCCCCATTAACCGATTTGATCAAGAAAGATGTACCTTTTGTGTGGGGGGAAGAACAAGAGAAGTCCTTTCAAGCATTGAAGTCCATGTTGCGTTCCTCCCCATTAATCCAACTACCTAATTTTGATAAAGCTTTTGAGATAGAGTGTGATGCTTCGGGTGTTGGGATAGGTGGTGTCTTGATGCAAGAGGGAAAACCATTGGCTTACTTTAGTGAAAAACTAAAGGGAGCTACTCTTCGGTACTCAACTTATGACAAGGAATTATATGCACTTGTGCGGGTATTGGCTCATTGGCAACACTACTTGTGGCACAAAGAGTTCGTGATAAGGACCGATCATGAGTCCTTGAAACATCTTAAGGGGCAATCCAAGTTGAACAAGCGACATGCCAAATGGGTTGAATTCATGGAGACCTTTCCATATGTGATCAACTACAAGCAAGGCAAAGAGAATGTAGTAGCGGATGCTCTATCAAGGAGGTTTGTATTGGTCAACACCTTGGCTTCTAAAATGATGGGATTTGAAAGCTTGAAGGGATTCTATTCTATGGATCCCGATTTCAAAGAAACTTTTGATTGTCTTAGTCAAGGGAAGCGGGTTGATAGGTTCCAATTGGTGGATGGATTCTTGTTCAAGAATGGGCGAGTTTGTGTGCCCATGAGTTCATGGAGAGAGTTGTTCATCAAGGAAGCTCATAGTGGTGGTTTGATGGGGCACTTTGAAGTACCCAAGACACTTGACATCCTTATGGAACAATTTTATTGGCCAAAGATGAAACATGATGTGGAGCGGATTTGTGGACAATGTCTCGAATGCAAGCAAGCCAAATCCACGACTCGGCCTCAAGGTAAGTATACCCCTCTTCCTACTCCTAGTGGTCCACGGATGGACATTTCTATGGATTTTGTGTTAGGACTTCCTAGGACTAAAAGAGGACATGATAGCATATTTGTGGTAGTGGATAGGTTCTCTAAAATGACTTATTTCATTCCATGCCATAAATGTGATGATGCATCCCATGTAGCATCCTTGTTTGTCATTAATGTGCTTAAATTGCATGGAGTCCCTCAAACCATAGTTAGTGATAAGGATTCCAAATTTCTTAGTCATTTTTGGAAGAATCTATGGGGTACACTTGGTACCAAACTCATGTTTTCTACTTCTTGTCATTCTCAAACGGATGGACAAACCGAAGTAGTCAACCGGACTCTTGGAATCATGCTTAGGTGTATGATTAGGGGCACCCCAACCACTTGGGAAGCCCATTTATCCTTGATAGAATTTGCATATAACCGGTCTTTCCACTCTTCTATTGGAATGTCCCCATTTGAAGCATGTTATGGCTTTAAGCCTTTGTTTCCATTAACTATGACTCCTTTGTCTAGCCATATTGTTGTGAGCCTAGATGCTGAACAAAGAGCAAAGGAGATGATGGACATTCATTCCAAGGTAAAAGAGGCCATTGAAAAGAACAATTCAAAGGTGGCCAACCGAAAGAATCGTGGAAGAAAGGAAGTGATTTTCAACCCGGAAGATTGGGTGTGGGTTCATTTCCGAAAGGAGAGGTTCCCACAAGTTCGAAAAGGAAAGCTAAGCCCAAGGGGCGACGGACCCTGCAAAGTGCTCAAGCGGATAAATGACAATGCATACATGATTGACTTACCAAGTGAGTATAATGTTCATAATGTTTTCAATGTTAGTGATCTTTCTCCTTGTGTTGTAGGTGATCCATTGGATTCGAGGACGAATCCTTTTCAAGAAGGGGAGGATGATACTAGATTGGAAAGCATGGATGGTACTATCTTGGATGGCACTTATCCTTCAAGGCCTTTCACACGTAGTCAAACTAAAGATCTCCAAGACCTTCAAGCAATGTTCGCGAAAAGGAAAGCATTGGAGAAGCTTGAAGAATCCCAAAGAAAAGCATACAATGTGTGGGTGGTCCATTAAAGTGAGGTGGAAGGGGGAATTCAAGAATTCCCTAAAGAAGGCAACCAAACAAGGCCATTACTTCATTAAGGGCAAAATTGTACTTGATAGTGTCTTCTTATTCCCTAGTATAAGTAGTAGCTTTTCTTCATTTTGGAAGTTTAGTTTTTGCATATTGAAGATTGATACTCTAAACTTGTAGTTGCTAGTGTAAGGCTTAGTGTAATTCCCTTAAGGAATTAGTGAGTGATTAGGGTGACTCTCTTGATTGTTAGTTTAACTTCTTTACTTAATTAATCGAAGGTCTCCCACTTGTGGATTTCATTTAGGTTTCCTTGATTAGTTGAGTTGAATTAGTATCTAGTTTTTGGAATCAATTGGGAGGTGAGGGTTTTAGCCCCTTGTTGCCCATAATTTCAATTCCTAGTTATTAATTCTCATATATTTTCTTTCGTTTCTTCTTGTTTGTTGTATTTCCGTTATCACTGGTCGTGTCTTGTTCTTTGTTTTTTGGCATGTTTGTTGTGTTGGGTTGGTAGACTGTAGTTTTATTTTGTGATAGTCGTGTTTATGTTATTATCTGTTGCTTTGGGGCTATCTATTGTTTCTTGTTCTTGTTCTTGTTCTTATACTATGCTGGTTTATAAACTGTTTTTGATTTGAGCCGGGGGTCTATCGGAAACAGCCTCTCTACCTCGCCCCTGAGGTAGTGGTACGGACTGCGTACACTTTGTCCCCCAGACTCCACTGTGTGGGAATATACTGGGTATGTTGTTGTTGATTTTTCTCGAAAATATATAATTAATAATCATATATTTGTAAAAGTAATTTTATATATATATATATATATATATATATATATATATATTTTATTTTATTTTTCAAGTTAATAATATTTAATTTAATTAATTATAAAAAATTTAAAAAGCACATTTCATAAGGACATCATAGACCGAATGTTTGACAAAAAGATTACTACTAATATTTATAAACATAATGTCATAATATTATTCAAATAAAAAAATAATCTATCAATCATAAGTGAAAAAAAAATAACAAGTCAATAGCACTAAACAAATGAATTGAAATCGAAAATATAACTTAAATTCAAGAAACCTCCCCCCCCCCCCCCCCCCCCCAAAAAAAAGAAGAAGAGAGTTTAACATAGTACTTTTATGTCAAATTTTCAACATAACATAAAATAAATTTTAACATTACTTAAGTAAATATAATACAGAAGAAATAGAAAATATAAGTTTGTAACCTCATTCATCAAATAAATTCTACTTTAATAACATCACTCATTATATACCAAGTTTGTTAAAGTCTCATTCTTTGTAATATTAAGATGTGTAGTTCAAAAACTAAAATAATAACGCAATTACGCTAAAAGAAGATAAATAAATACGAGCAATTACATGGAGCAACAAGAAGGTTGGAAAATGAGAAGAAAATATATTTAAAAAGTAAAACTAAAAATAGAAATAAAAATAATAGAAATAAAAAAATAAATTAAAAAGAAAATAAATGAAGATAAAAAAAAGGAAAAGAAAAGAAGTTAAAAATAACATTTTAATTACATCATGTAATTACACACAACAGGTCAAATTATGTAATTACATCTAAATCCAATTATCACGTGGCTTTCCAAACAGGTCATAAAAGAAACTTAAGCTTTTGACCTATGAACCAAATGATCATATATATATGCTCTAACTCGGATAGAAAACACATTTCAATGTAAAGAATATTCAACCAACAAAAGTGATAGTCATAAAATAGTTGACAAACAAAGAGAAAATTATCGCAAGGAGCTGTTCTTTATCCAATACTACAAAAAGCATGATGAAGAAGCTTTTTATCAGCTGGTTCTCTTAAACATGTACATTCTCTTCTTCCTTTTTAACAGAGACCAGCTGCCACTAGCACTAGGGGAATGAGCTCAAGAATCAATTATACAAGATTCAGGCACTGTGCCTTCTTAAATTTAATATTTCTTTTTACTTGAATAAAGACCTTACATGTTCCCAAGTTATTCCCGCAATTCTAAGGTTTCTTCTTCCTGACAACTACGTCGTTTAAAACGCATACACAATTTCGCGGTTTAGCAAATACCCGAAAGTCCAAATTGTAAGGTCATAAATTCTTCCTAAATTTTAATTAGAATATAATTTATAGGTAACATAGAAAAAGTTATAAGTTGGGCAATTGGTTTATTTTAGCTTAACCACTTTTGGCCTTTGCCAAACACCAAAATAAGTCCCAAAAAAATGTTTTTAAGCTAGTTTGAAAGACTTTTAAGCCACAATTCAAACACCCTCCAGGATCCGGTTGATAAAACCCACCAATTATCTGGAAAGGTGATTGATAAATCCCATGAATTATACCTCTAAGACAATAAAAACCATCAGCCAGAGGACGACTCAATTATTCTCCTTTTTTTCTTTTTGTGGTAGTACAAGTAAATAGGCTTTAAATAGCTTATACAAGGATCATGCAGCAGCACAATAATAAAATGACCAGGAATATTTAAACATTATGAGAATTTTTGAGAAAAATAGTATCATGGGAATTTGACGATGGAAGGAGCCAACTGAAGAAGCCCGCTCCAGTTTCTCCCCTCAATCTCTGGACTGAATATTCCACCAACATATTCCAAAGCTCCCCAATAGTCCACCCCTGTGAAGAAATCCATTCAGCCACCTACAACAGGTTGTTAACAAAGAAAATTTCAAAAAGAAATATATACATACAAGACGGGATAAGCTAATACGACATAGCACAAAGTTGGTGATGAGCTACATCAAACAAGAAGTCAAGATTTCCTAATTGGAAAATCCATGCATCTATCTTTTGCACCAACATAAGGACCAATGAAAAGGCAGTACCAACATTTCCACTCATTTAGGACAAACCTCATTTACCATTTCTAGCATCAGTAACCATTAATTAGGAAAGGTGAATCTATCATTCAAAACTATCTGTGATGTCAATTCTTTTCTCCCCAACAATCAATAAAAGATAAAGCAATGAGTGGCAAAAAGGTGAAACTATAAAGATGGTTAGGAAACAAATAGGAGTAGTTGAAAAACACGGTGAGTACTAAAAATTACACAAAATTATATAGCAGGGAACATCTTTTGTCATAAAATGTCAAAGAAAACAGTCAGATAGAGCAGTTCTGACCCTATACCAAAGAGATTCACAATTAACAAATGGCAAACATACTATGGAAAAGAAGTTCAAGACTGTTTTTCCTTTCAAGCAGCAACTCTTGAAGAAAATCTCATAGTAGTTTAGAAGACTAGTACGGAGTACCTGACCCAGCATCTGCACTGCTTCCAAGTCAAATGTATAATACAGGATGAAAGGTCTCAATGCCTGTCAGAAAAGAAAGGAGAGAAAATTTGAAGAAAAGAGAAGAAATAATCAAAGTGAAATGAATTAGGAAAAGTAGTTTAAGGAAAAAATCAGCGCTAACGCCTCCACATGAATATATTCATTAAAGTGATGATGCACGGGATGTCAAGTATTTATATATTACCACCATCCCTTTTATGTGACATGATGTGTATGAAGAGAGGAGAAGTGTAGAAAAATTAAAAACTCAAACATCTAATAAGATCTTGAACATAAAGCATGAGAATTATATCTAGAAGGACGAAAGCAAAAGACTGCTCTTTGCCTCATATGACAGCAAAAATGCCTAATTTCCAAGGAGAGAATAACCTGAGATGCAGCAAGCCATTGAAGCATAGCTTTAACTTGAGGATCCCCACCAAAAGCACCACAACCCCAATTTCCAGTCACAACTCCAATTTCTTGCTGATAGTCTAAAGGTGAACAATAGTGTGCCTCATGATTTCTGAGTAACTGGTTAGCCAAAGTTCCCTCAATTATTTGAGATGATGTTGAAGGATTTCCAAGAGACTATTGGACAGGATAATAAATAGCCAAAAAGTAAGTCAAACAAAAAAGAAGGATAAAAAAATTGACATGGATAGTATAACTGGAGAGATTCCGGAAAAGAAGGGAGACAAAGGGGGAGAAGCGGTGAAGAAAATGAGAAAAGTAGGAGAATCTAAAAATACTAAGAAGGGAGGTACTACCAAATGATAGACTTCAGAATGTCCAGAATAGATTTCAGAATGTCCAGAAGATCCTTCAACATTTGGATCATGCTGACTTCCCATGAAGCTAGCATCTTGAAAAAACTTTTGATACTGATGACGCTTGAAATGATCCAAAAAACCACAAAGAGCCTTGTTAATTTCCCTACAACAAGAAGTTAAAGGACCCAGTGTTGTCAATGGGTGAAAGGGGCCAAAAAGCACCAAGTATTTATGACTTTAAGAGTAAAGCGCAATTACAGCTTATGAAAGACACAGATGAAAAAAGTACATATACATATATAATGTAAGAAAATAAATTGCAATTCAGCCAAGTCGCATGCAAGGAGAGAAAATATGGCAAGTAGAACTATGAACATACCCACATGAAACCCTAAGCTCAGTCAAGTCACTCACCAGCAAATTTACTAAACGAATTCCACCCTGTTTAATCTAATTTCTGGAAGTAACACTATCCACAAGGTTTTATCGAAATGAAAATTGTGCATTGCTCTCATCCCTCAACCCTGTTCAGTATAAGTGGCAACAATCCCATGGGTTAATCAAACAATGATTATTTAATCCAAACAAGTATGTTTTCACCTCACTTTAAAACCTATCAATTCGGCATAGAGCCTATATGAGCAAAAACAAGTGTGTTATTCTATTGAACAATTACTCTTTAAGCATGTAAATTTTGATTCGAAAGACAGCAAAAAGTAGCAGAGAAAACAGAAGCCTGATTATTCTCACTTCAAGAAAAAACTTGAAAATTGGTGAATAAAAATTCATGAGGGACATGTCAGTACAACTATAGTAACTACTTTGTCCAACTTTACTTGAGGCTTGGATTGTTGAAGAAATCAAACATCCAACAAAAATCTGCAGATGAACTTACCAAACTCTCAATTTTGATACAATAATTAGGAGAACAATGAAAGCAACAAGTAGACTCCAACTAATACGCACAACATATAAATACAAACATCATGAACCAAAGATAAAGCAGATATGTTCTTTATTTGATTTTATGTTTGTGCGATATGTAAGACAAACTAGAAATCTTTTGAAGCTAATCAACAGGATTAATTGTACATTCAAATGTCAATCAAATTGAATATGTAAGTTTGCAATTTTAAACACAGCTAAGGGAAATTCATCAATTTCTAAAACTAAAATAGATTAAAAGCAACTGATACTGGCATGAATCTCACTGATTTTTTTTTAACTAACTCAAATACCGAAATGGTGTAATAAAAAAAATGTCCCACTGAAGACATATTGTTAGTGCAGATATACTTAGATCCAGGTCATCCACTTCTTGCCTTCTCAGGATCGCTCAATCAACTTATTCCAAAGTAAACCATCACCTCTCTCAGGAACTTCTGGATTAAGCACTATCACAACCGATTATGGTGAATCTCATGGCATAGGCATGCCTGACAGGCAAGGATTTATGTAGAAGATCATTTTGTAGATGATATATATATGTACAAATCCATTCATTTCTTATCAAAGATGCAGGTGGAATAGAACAAAAATTCCTGACTGACTGCATCTAACTGTCAGCCACTTTTATCTCACATCAACTCTGTAACATCAGCTCATAAACTTTTACTTCCTTCTCAGCTTTGACTATGCTAAACCTCACTAATACTTCCTAATGAAACAAGAACCCAATTGGAGCTTAAAGACCAAAGTGCTGACAGGTTGACAGTAATCTGGTTTATGGCCTAATTCACCTTAAGAGAGAATCTTACTCTAAATAAGATTTCTAAAGAGTAATAAACACTCACATACCTTAGGAGGCATTCGACCCGGTACTGACTTTTTCCTGGGCTGCTTAGTGCATCTATTGCGATTATTCTCCTCTTACGCCTTCCAAGAACATCAATTTCTTTTTTGTCCATGTGATCACCATTAAAACGGAATGAAGAAGCATATCTACACCATTCAAAAAACATTTAACATTAGATTAAAGATATTAATAAGTTATGGAATGGCAGTCAAAGGTAAAAAATGTCAACAAAACTTTATTGTAAAAGAGGAAATTTCAGCTAAAATAAATAAGCAAGCAACTTGGGTTATAAGTTAACTTGCTTATGTAATAAGCAATAAGTTCTCCATCTAAGCTCACCCGGTGTAATTTGAGAACCTCTCTGTACCAACAATTTCAATTGCTTCATTGTCTGCCATGCAAGGCAAGAAAAGCATGCCAGCAATTAACTCTGGATTGATCATAAAGCGAATCTCTTCCTAACCAAGGAAATATCAAAAAAGCATTTTAAAAATTTGCAAACATATATGTCTCAAAGAGAATGATAAGGTTGCATGAACTTAGGATGGAAACGAACAAGAGAAATGCAAATTAAATCAGCAAATTTGATATATTTAATAAAGAGACCAGTAAATAATAGCTTCTATGAGTTAAGAGCCTGTTTGGCCAGACTACTCATTTTCAAAAGCACTTTTGTCAAAAACAACTTTCCACAAAAGACTTTTGGAGAGAAGTTATGTGTGTTTGGACAAATTCGCTTCAGAAATGCTTTTTTCAGTATTAGATAAGCAAATTGCATTTGGACAATCTTTTCAAAAAGTATTATCGAGTGTCAAATTACAAAAACAAACAAGTATCAAGGTGCTATGTTGTGAGGACTATTCAAAATCCCTACCGCAACCGTGTCGACACGTCATGGATGTGAGTGTGGGATCCATATATGATTTGGTCAACTTACCTTGGGTACTTTGACCACATTCTATGACCAAGAAATATAGATAGATTGGGTATTTGGTTTGATGTATATATAATAATATATATATAGGGAGAGAGAGAGAGAGAGTGTGTTATATAAAGTATGAGAATGCTTTTTTACTACGCGAGGTATGAATAAAATATTGGTGTTTATAAGGAATGAAGTTTTATTAGGTTTAGTTCAATAACTTTAACAAATCGGAATACATACTTTATATGTCGTAATATATATATATATACACACACACACACACACACATATATATAGAGAGAGAGAGAGAGAGTTATATAAAGTATGAGAATGCTTTTCTATCACGCGAGGCAAGAATAAAATATTGGTGTTTATAAGGAATGAAGTTTTATCAGGTTTAGTTCAATAACTTTAACTAATCTGAATACATACTTTATATGTCGTAATATACATTTATTGGCCTTATTCCAGCACCGGTATCTACACTCGGATCCATACCCTGAATCCTAGAAATTATGTAATGAAGAATTCGACCTCTAGATCCCCACCAGGATCGGATACCCACACCCAACTCCGAGCAACATAGTCAAGGTTCATCTTACAATTAGGATTATCCAAACAAAGAAATTATTTCAAATCTTTATTATGGAAGGCCTTAATTAATTAATATAAGAAATACATATTGGATTATTTTAATCAGTATACCATATAGTTAGACCAACAAAATAATCTTGAATATCTAGTATTAATGAGTGCATAAGAGATGAAAAAGATTGAGATCTATAAGATGGTTAAATAGAGAAAATATTGAGAGACAAGACTAGCAAGTATTTCACCATTTTTCGCTATGTTCCTTTTCTTTTTTCTTGTTTGTTTGATTTCAAGAAGGAAATAAGTATCTCACTTAGCTCAATGAAATAGTTATATTGTTGATGATTAATAGTAATAAAATCAAGAACTCAACAAATTTTCATATACCATCATAGGTTTCAAAATGAAAGAAACTCTTTGAGGTATTATTTCGAAAGAATTAAACAATGTACAATATTAAAATATGATCAATCTATTAAAAAGAAATCTTAAAACGGGTATAGTGCAAACAAAAAGAGATCATACATAGAGAGAAAATTATTAACTTGATTCCAAGAACTTGTGAATGTTCTGGCGATGGCTTTGTTATTCCAAAGAGCAAGAGGAGAGTTAGTGGCAAGAGATGGTAGAAAAAAGGGAAAAGTAACTTTGTATTTATAGTTGATGGACTATTCCAAAGAGAGAGGAGAGGAGAAGAAAGAGCGACAGAGAGAAAATAAGGAAAAGGAAAAGATACGGTGGAAACCAAAAAGAAAAGTAGAAAAGGAGTGTATTTAGTTAGAAGATTTAAGTATTAAATTAACAAGTTTGGTAAATATAAATGTATAGTAAGGATATTTTGGTCTTGAAAAATTAGTTTCCGCTTCTACTTCTTGGAAAAAGCAAAAATTTGTAGTTTCTTCCGAACAGTTGAATAATTGTTATGGCTTCTTCTCAAGAACACCTTTTTTGTTTGCCAAACACCTCAAATAGCGCCTCCAAGAAGCTTGTCCAAACAGGCTATAATACTAAAATAGGATCCCTCTTCCAAAAGTTTCTTAACTCATTCTTAGTTCTTTTTTCTTTTATGAAAGTTATACTCTTTTTTTTATGTACTTAGAAAATCTTGCTCTATAATCTGGTTTGATCTTGTAGTCCAAATAATCCCGTACCATGACATATCTGAAATAGTAGTAATTAGTGAAATAAAAAGACTTATACAAACCATCGAAGTAATTGCACTAGTGGAGGAAGACCTCCTAGGGATACGAGACATAGGGCTAAAGAGAGAGCCAAAAAAGGATCTTTTGTGTCGTGGTATCCAGGCCAGCGTTTGCGCACCTCGACTAAATCCACGGGATACCTGCCATCTCCCACCAGCAACAGGTACCAGGTAACTCTGTCCACCAAGGATAGAACAAATGGGAAGAATCACCTAGTGTTTTCTTGTCTCCGCTGGATTTGAATCTGAGACCTCAGGCCTCAAGGCTCTTTAACCCACTTCATTGACCACTAGGCCACACCCTTGGGTGCTTTTGAATGTTATACTCTTAATTCTTGAGAGAACCTTTTTAATTAGATGCATAGGGTTATCTGAAGTTTAATATCAATTATTGGTAGGGAAGTCCCCTCCATGATGTATTGATGAAACTAAAAATCATGTCATAGAATGTAAGGGGGATTAATAGTACAGAAAAGTGGCGCCTGTTGAAGCTACTATTCAGGAATTCGAAAGTGGATTTTCTCTGTGGGCAAACAAACAAAAGTTCAGCACTTCCCACAACATTTTTCCAGTCAGTCGAACCTGGTCGAAGGGCAGATTTTCTGTCTTTGGAGGTTGATGCTTCAGAAAAGGGCATTATGATTATATGGGATAAGGAAACATGAAAGGGGACTGAAATTCGCAGAGCATCCATCTCAGTCCAATTCATGAATTCTTTGACTGGGTTTGAGTGGTTTTTTGGGGGGTTCATTCTCCTAAGGATAATTCCGAAAAATCACTTGTGTAGCTTGAGTTGTCACTGACACCATTCTTCTTTGGAATTAGAGCTATATAAGATGCATTGGGACTTTTCTCTAATGAACCTTGAGTGGAAATGATTGATCGCCATGATAATATCTGATTTGATTGTGCCCTAGCACTTCTTGTAGAGATCCATGATGAGACTATCTGCACATGGAACATTGTCCTCAAAACAACCTGGAATCTTATCCTCCTCAAATGGCCTTTACATGTACTGGTTCTCTTCCTCTGAAATGGTTAGCATATTGTCCCGAGTCCAAGAAGGTTTTCATTGAGCCAAGGCCTTATATAAGGATTCATAAATTCTCAGAATTCCATTACTCTCCTTCAAAATTTCTCCATTTGATTATAACTTGTCAATGTAGTTATATCTTTTGTGAGTGTTTGCCATCTTATGGAAGAATCTAGTGTATTTGTCCCTGAGCTCTAACCATAAACACCTTGACTTCTATCTCCACAAAATTTTCTCGAATCTTGCAGTTTTCTCCTATTCCATGGACCATTCGTCTTTGATCAACATTCTTTCTACAGGAAATCTAGGAACATTTAGTCACCACAAATTACCTAAGGCTCGGAAGAAAGACCCTTGATTGTTGACAACAGAAAAAGGTTTGGGACAATGTGAGCCTCTTTCACCTTTCTTATCCACTTTGGTTGTGGAAGGTTTGAGCAAGATATTAACTACGACAGAGCATCAGTGGTGGATAAAGGGTTTTAATCCCAGTGTAACGAATCTCACTCATCTTCTTTGTGCATTTGACTTGAACCTGACAGGGAACAACTCCATCTCAACCTGATACTTTTATTTTTTGAAGCAGCGTCCAGGCTACACATAAACTATGCAAGGAGTGTTCTCTACCCTGTGAATGAAATTCCAGATCTACATGAAATTGTAGGAACCTATCTTGCAATGCTGCCTCTTTTCCAGCTAAATATCTTGGTCTTCCTTTGGGTGCAAAAGCAAAAACATCTGCAGTTTGGGATGGCATATTGGAAAGTGTGAAAGAAAGTTGTCTTTGCTGGAGGAGAAAATACCTCTCCCTCGGTGGCAAGCTAATGGTGATCAACAGTGTTCCCGACTCTCTACCAGCGTATACGATGTCATTGTTCTCTATACTAGTTTCAGTGGTCAAAAGGTTGGACAAACTTTTTTTTTCTGGATAAGGTAAAGAATTTTATCGATAACTAGTACCAAGGTACATAAAAAGTAAAAGAGACCATTTCTATTTTGGGGGGTCCCATGATTTTGACACATTTCATTTTATACAACTTCCACAACTTTCAAACATTCAAATTCGTTAGAATATTCAAATTTTAATCTTTTGATGCTAGCTTTCCAACCATTACTTTGATATTTTCTTCTACTACTACTACTATATAGATCTATATCTATTTATTTATCTTATATATATATATATAGAAAACACAAACACTCCCTCCATCGCAATTGTGATGGTATCTGACTAGGCACGGAGTCTATGAAAGAAAGAAAGACTTTTGAAACTTGTAATCTAAAATAAGCTATAGATATTTGTGTGGATATAAATTATCTCATTAAGGGTAAACTAGAAATTTTGAAGTCAAATTGTTAAAGGTGTCATTCTTTTTAGGACTGACTAAACAGGAAAGAGTGTCACATAAATAGGAGTGTATATATATATGTGTGTGTGTGTCAAAGCTAACATCTTAAACTACTGCTGAGTCAAATATCATATTACAAAACGGGGAGTAGGGAGTAATAGACTAACTGTCAACAAATAAAAATTAAAACTGAAAATATGTTGAGAAATAAAAAACCTGTATACAG
This sequence comes from Jaltomata sinuosa, assembly GCA_003996215.1. Taxonomy (NCBI): domain Eukaryota; kingdom Viridiplantae; phylum Streptophyta; class Magnoliopsida; order Solanales; family Solanaceae; genus Jaltomata; species Jaltomata sinuosa. The sequence goes on along the minus strand of QJPP01001205.1, from coordinate 356,533 downwards.
CCTCTACTGAGAGCGCCACCTCCAAGATACTTGTTCGCAAAATCCACTTCAATAGCTTCACTTGATTGATCTTCAATCAAGCCTGAATTGGAAATCTATAAAGAAACAGAAAGAAGTCATCCCTTCGGAAACTAACATCTTCTATCACAAAGTAGAAAAAAATACGGTTTCATCTATTACCTTAAAAGGGCAAAGGGAAATACTGGATTGGCTCCAGAAATTTTCCTTTGGATAAGGAAAAGAAAATGTACCATGTTCTAGAGCAAGAACTTTTCGCTCAAAGGAGACGTAGCCCGCAGGAATCATTGAGCCAATCCTCTCAAAATAGTGAAGAATGCACTTTAATTTGTTTTCAAGTTTCTCGTCATAATGATCATACAGATACCTGAAAAACATGTTTTTTACCAGATGAACTTCCTTTCTGCATTCAGAGAATCTGACACATAAAATGGCATGTTGCAACCATAAAAGAGCATAAGGCAATACCTTCAGTAGATAATTTCTATAAATAGCTTCAGAACTACAAAGTTACACTCTGCTTTTTACAGGCTTGGGTTACTCCTGATAAACCATAGTTAGGATGCTAACTAGACCCTTTCTTGTGAAATAGCTCAACAGCCGTTCTCTGTCTCAGATTACTTAGGTCAAACTCCTCACTAAGTGATTGCTATGAGTACAAAATATCAGTATCTTGTAAGGGTGTCAACTTCAACATGCTTGTTCGTTTACACAATTTTGTTCTCTCAAACACTTCAATGGAAACTTCTCAATCAGCAAAAAATAACACTCAGATCTAGAAACATAATGCATATTAAATAAAATTCCGAAGTATTAAAAGAAAACAACTCACAAGTGAGTTGATTCGTCATTCTCCATAAGATGCTCTGCTTAAGAGTTCCACAGCTTATTTGAAGACTTGAATTTTTAATTCTCAACTAACGCCACTAATACATCTAAATTGTCTCCTCCATGTTTAACAAAATGGTTTACCACATTAACCTCTTTCAGAATTCAGAACAGACTGTTTCTTTTAGTGCTCTTTTAACTTCTAATTATCCTGAATCAATTTCTATGAGCTGATAGTACATACTGAGGCATATGCTTTTAACTTATCAATGCTACATTTTTCTCTGGTGTTCAATGGGGCATCTGGGAAGTGGAACTCCTATGAGATGTCTTTCTTTCTTTAATGGAAGAGTCACGTATACTCTTGCTAATCAGTAAATCTAGAGTCTAGACATATTAAGTAGTGCAATATTGGTTCTTGAACTCCACCGTTTACAAGTAACCAACAAAAAGAAATTTATGTTTCTATCTCAGAGTTACATTATGATGTGCAACTTTACGCATACAAAACAGAAAAAAAGCGGATGGCTGAAATATGGTGGATGGAACTCAAGAGCACTGGAAAACGACAGTTATAGGATTAAGAAAGGCCACAGTACACAGTAGGTAGAGAAGACGGCATCATAAAACATGACATTCAACTCTCCCATATTATTTCCAATACCGTCACAACAAACACAATATACTTATGAACAAACTCTTCTCAAGTTAAAGTTATTGAAATGGAGAAGTTGTTCTTTGAGAAGAGTTCCACAATTATAACTATATCAAAATCAAATGAAGTAGGCTCAAGTGCTATATATAAATTTGGCTTGTTTTGTAGCTGATGGTAGGAAATTGTTGGAATTCAAGGATTTTTTTTGAAACTAAATTGTTGGAATTCAAGGATTCAAACATAGAGATTAGCAAAATATGGCTCTGTTTGTGGATGCAGTTCTCCAACAACTGAAAAGAAAAGAAATAAGATTGTGTTCGAAAACCTCAACACAGAATTTAGAACACAACTGACATGAGAGACATATGAAAGAACCGTGAGAGATAAGTGCAACAGCTGTAAAAATAAATAGACTTAACCATTCTCCAAAAAAACAAAACATCTATAAAAAGATAGACAGCCGATAAAACATACGCAAACAAATGATCAAAGTTGATCATCGGGAGATGTTTGGCACCTCTATCACTGGTAGGGAATAGACAAAAGAAGGAACATGCAAGAAGAGCACCGACTAATTCCTGAAAGAAAAAGATTGACAATCATGATCACTTTACGCTATAAATACTTGCTGCAAATTTAAGAATCAAATTACGATTTACACTATAGTGCAACTTCATCAAATTACAACTCATGATGATATTTTTTAAATTTCAAAGAAAACTTTATCATTTGTTCAACTGCATGCCACCATAATCTGCAAGTGGGTCTGTGATGTTTTGTTAGTGAAAAGCTTAGTATTGTGTTCTTTTCACAATTCAGTGTTTGCCAGGAGTACTTTTGAGTCATTTTACTCTGGTTTTATGTGAAGTTTAGAGAATTCTAATTTCTAGAAAGTGTTTTAAAGCGCGTAGGCGTGGACGTGGGGCAAGGCATTTTATATATAAAACAAGGCGAGGCGCAAGGCAAGGCGTAAGTCCCAAGACATGGGCTTAAGCCCCATTGATCTTTAAATTTTGTTAATTTATATATTCATAAATAAAAGTTGAAAAAATATGAAAAACATTAAAATTATAAAATTTAGAAGTTAAATGAAGTGCTGAAAGTTTAACAAAAATTCTAAAAGTTCTCAGCCTCAAAAAGAAAATTCTAGAAGTTCTAACACAACCATAAATAATACAAAAGTTTATAAATTGAAGTACCATGACAAATGAATCAACCACACGTCCTAATAATCAAAAAATTAAAAGAAAAGAAACATCATCTTAGGAAGAAAATGTTATCTATAAATCCTGAGAAGTAAATGAACACAAAAGCCTCTTTTAGTCAATACTATAATTTAAATTTTTTTCTTGAAAGACTACTCTTTTCATTATTGATTTTTTTGTTTGAGATACAACTAACTTACAAATTAATCAGAAAATGACATTTAGTCTTATAAGAATAATTCACAATTACATAATACAACTTAGAACTGTGTGCTTTCAACAAGCTAAGAAATTAACAAACAATTCAATAGTATAATTCAATACAAAAAGTATATTCGATGAATATAAGTATATGTAAATTGTTACTCCCGGACACTTAACTATTAAATAGCAAGTTCATAATCATGATACACAAAGAGGGCAATACTATTATAAAACAAAATAAAACATCAAACAACATTTGAAGAGATTCTTCATTTGAAAGGTTCCATCAAAATTCACTTTCACGAATATTAGGTCTACTATTTCTACTTCTAATGTTCTCAACTTCTGAAATATGAAGAGTCAATGGCTAGTTAACAAACTTTTGAGGATCCAAAAGGCTAATAAGTAATTACACATGATTGCACAAGAACTGTGGAGTGAATCCCGTGTTTAGGCGTTAAACGCATCCCAAGCGTATGTACAGGCGCTTTAGGCGTAAGTCTCATGAGACAAGAGCCCCATATGTTAGACGAGACAATTTAGGAGTGCCTCATCCCGGCCGCCTCCCGATTTAATTTTTTTAAAACATTGTTTCAACAGATCCTAATTTGCTTTAAAAGACATTCTTTTTGACATTGGGGTGAAATAGGCCATAATAGAATTGAGTGGTTGATGATCATTCAAGTAGCCTACCCCCAACTAGTTTGATATTGAGGCACAATTACAATGATTAATTGAGTTCTTTGTGAATAACCTAAATGTTAATTAACCTAAGAATAATCACAAAACCTGACTGAGGAAAACAATGCCAGGCCGTTGTGATTCCAATAAACGAAGACCAGTGTTGACTCCTTTAACAATTCCACCGTCAGCCTTCTCATAATGAGTCTCTAATAAGGAAGGCAACCGCAATAACAAATCCGCCAATTTCGGCACCACTTGTTCGAACCATTTAGCAGCTTCATCCCTAGGAATTAACTGCACCAACATTTTGAGTATTCAGTTCAAAAAAAGACCATACAATAAACAAACAGAGGAAGTGAAAAGTAAAAGATTTACATCATCGAAGAAGAGGGAAAATCCATCTGAAGCAGAAGAGGAAATTGAAGAATGAGGGAGTGAGAGAGAGTTCCGAATGTCGGAGATTGCGAGGAAGAGGACTTGGCCGGAATTAACATTGCTGTAATGAGGGCCTTGAGAGAGGGCTTTCAGTGCTTCAACAACTGGGGTTGGCCAGAAAAGGGAAGATGATCGGAGACACAGTGGCAAGAAGGGAAGGATTGAAGTCAGGTCTTCTCTATTCTCCATTAGTGGACCTTTCCTTTGTTCTCAACGCTTCTCTTACATTTTATTTTATGTTGGTTGAATTCAAACATAAAGGGATCATTTTTGTCATTTTCTCTCATGATCCCTTAAGTTTGACACTAGGTTCAATGTAATTCTTTTAGGTATGCTGTTAACAATTTTGATCCTTTGAATCTAGGTGTGTGCATCGGTCGGTTCGGTTCGGTTTTGTATATTATCGGTTTGGTTTATCGGTTATCGGTTTGTAAAAATACAAAATCGATAACTAAATCAATAAGTTATTCGTTATCGGTTTTCGGTTAATCGGTTTTTGGTCCTTAACGGTTCGGTTATTGGTTTAACCGATAAGAAAATGCTCCTATAATATTTTTGATTTCTCTTATTTTCTTCGTCATATATAGACTACTTTCATGCATAAACATCTATACAAATTACAAGCATAAGCAAATTCAAATACGTTATTACTAAAATAAACTTATTTTCTTTCTTATTAAGTAGAAAACTTGAATACAGTAGCAACGGTAGCAATTTCTCAAAAAGAAAAGCAACACTGATAGGTAGAATGCTATCAAACCAATGACTTTAGAAGGAAAACAACAACACTAAGACAACAACTATAAAATGCAAAAAATAATAGGGCATATATTTAAAATCTAAAGCCATTATTATACAATTATGAATAAAAATATAATCTAAATATAATCTTATTGGGTTATCGGTTTAACCATTAACTAAAACCTTAAAACCGATACCGAACCGATAGCCCAATAATTTTTTTTACAAAATCGTTTAAAAACTGTTAACCCAATAACCCAATACCAATAATATTATTATACATAATTAACAATCAATAATGGACTCTTCCTTTTTGAAATTTCTCGTGTTTTCTTTCAGTTAAAATTTTCTATTCGAAAAATTAGACGAAACAATCATCTTGCCGCCGAATGAAGTAGCCAAAAAAATCTAAGATTTATCTTTTTGTGAAATCTTGATATATATCTTATGATTGAAGAGACAAACTTGCTTGTGATTTGAGGTAAGTTTTCTAAAATTTTAGTATGTTCTTGATGTTTACAATTTTGATAGTATCTATTATTAAAGAGATAAATTTGCTTGTGATTTGAGTTAAATTTTTTATTATTTTAGTATATTTTTGAAGTTTGCAATAATAAATTATCATGTATTCTTGATAGACAATTGCTAATTGAGATTTTTTTTTGTGAAATATTGATAGTGTCGATGATTGAAGAGACAAATTTGCTTGTGATTTGAGGTAAATTTTCTAAAATTTTAATATATTTTTTATGTTTACAAAAATAAATTATCATGTATTCTTGATAGATAATTATTAATTGAGAAGTTTTTTGTGATTTAATTTATAACGACTTATATACAATTAATAATTTAAAATTAACTTATTTATAATTTTGACCAGATTCTTTGAATCATTACATTCCGTCACAAAAAATTGGTTAGTCATTCTAATTCTATATGAATTCACTTTTAAAATTTAATTATACATAACTGTTTCAATTGTGAATAAATTATGAGATTTGGCATATCGTCATTATTTTTAATAATATGCTCTAATGCTTGTCTTTTTTTTCTTTTTGTGTACAAGCTATATCTTTTAAATAGATATAAAATTTATTCTAAGATCAATTGCTACTTTCTAATAATTTTTCGCCGAATGAAGTAACTTAAAAATCAAAGGTTTATCTCTTTTACGTTACCTTTTTTTATCATATAACGTACATACAATAAATTTACTTTTTATATACATTTATTATTAACTTTCGTGATATACACGAGCAAAGCGCGTACACTAAACTAGTCTATATTATATTAAAAGTGTGAAGCACTTTATAATGTGATTCGAATTTTTTGCCCTTCATTAAAAGTCTCTCTTTTAGACAAAATTGTCTTTTCACTTCTCCCCTCAAATTAATACATATGACTTTTCCATTTAATTAATAAATATAAAACTAATTTTCCACAAACAAAACACGCTTATAAATCTCAAAAATTATTTTCACAAACAAAACACGGTTGAAAAAGAATTGCAAAACTATCTTCACTACTAACAATTTTTAACACAGACTCTAATATTATGGGGAAAAAGTCAATTTCAAACATATTTGGAAAAGATATCTACTAAAAAATGTTAACACGGTTGAAATATATTTGGAAAAGGTTTTGTGTTTCGAATTTTTTGCCCTTCATTAAAAGTCTCTTCTTTAGACAAAATAGTCATTTACTATTTTCTAATGTTTTATACGTACTTTAAAATAATCAACTAAAATATATTTAAGAATTTAAATCAAATAATTTGTATTTATGTAACCATAATTGGGGTGACCTGCAAAAGGAGAGAGTACAATTTGGTTGAGAACAAGAAGAACAAGCACGAAGATAAATCTCCTCAAGAAGCACCGAGAGGGTTTCTTCTTCACTCCCACCAATTACCCCATGCTACTAAGTTATTAAGAAAAGGGTATCTTTCCTAACAATTTTGACTTTTGCTAGGTTTTCTTTATTATTATTTTTTGATGTTGCACTAATATTGTTATTGATCTTACCAATAGGGTGATTATTGATTTGATTGGTACATTAAAGTTTGTATCTTTCGATTAATTATGGGTTAGGGTATTTTGAATTTATTGATTCAAGTGAATTGATAAGCCAAGGATCCTCTGGAAACAGCCTCTCTATCTCCACGAGATAGTAATAAGGTGCGCGTACACTCTAATTAATCTTATGATGAATTCTTCTCTGATGGTGTTAGTTTGTTCATTCTATTTTTTCTCCAGAATTTCAGCTCAGTTCTATTTGAGTTTGGTATGTTAGTTGGAGGTGTTCTGGGTAATACAATGGATGAATCAGATATGAGGATTGGTCCGTTTAGCTACATTGATCCATTCCTGCCTTACTATGGTCCTGGTATGAAATTCAGTCCTTTTCTTTTATTATAATACAATTCTTTTATGTGTGTGTGTTTTCAATTATAGACTTTTAGCATATGAATGTGCTTAAAATTAATCTCATACCTTTTTACCAATTTTTATCTTGTGTATTGTATTGATTATAGAAAATATATGTGTATTCTTCATCTGTTGTTGGTGTGAAGTTGTTAAATTAGTTTTGACTTTATATTAATTTTTTTCTGTAATATTTTCATCTTATGAAGTGAATTTGATTTCTAGAACTTTGTTGTCAAAATCCCTAGAGATATGGTTTGTATTGTGAGTTGTGACTAAATTAACTTGCTTCAAGTGTACTTTTGTTTAACATCGACGGGAGCAAAAATATGGACGAAGACGCTGGAATGGAGGTATTTGTAGGGATAGGAATGGGATTATGATGATGGCATTCCATGGGTCGATTGGCAAGGAAAGTAGCAATATGGCAGAAGCAAAGGCTACTCTTTTCGGCCTAAAGTTATGCAAAAATAACGGTTTAAATCATATTATTTTAGAATGTGATTCTCTTATAGTGGTCAATATGTTAAAAAAGAAACACAATGTTCCATGGCTCATGCAAGACACAATAAAGGAGACAATGGAGCTGATCGATCAAGGAAATTGTTCTGTTCAATAGTGCTATAGACAATCGAATCAAGTGGCGGATGCATTAGCTAAATGGAGCATTGAAAGACAGAACAAAATTATCTCTTCTCCGAATGATTTACCTGCTATTGCTAAAGGATCATACACTCTGAATTTGCAACAAATGGAGGCCTTTCGATACATTCACAGCCCACAAGAAGAACTAATTCATGTGAAGTCATGTACATGAGTATCTTCATATACTTTTACTAGCCTTTTTGCCTTTTCAGAAGATACGAATTTTTAGTGATGATGTTAGCTAATAATAGTGCTATACGTAGTAGTTAGTGGTGGTTGTGCTAACAGTAGTGATTGATGGTGATAAGTTGGTATTGACGACGAATAGTTGTGGTGGATAAAAGTGATAGGTGGTGATGATGAATAATGACAGTGATTGACGATATATAGTAGTGACTAATAGTGATGATTATTGATAGTGACGGGTGGTCGTTGTGATAATAGTGATTGATAGTAGTGAGATACAAATACTAATGAAATTCGTCATATTTGCATTCAGAAGTTGTGTAATAATATTTACTCCATTATTTAAATAAATATTTATTTTGTTTAATGTTAATTATTTTTTATAATAATTTTTATATATCTATTTGTTTGATGTGATACACACGTGCAACGCACGTACACTAAACTAGTTATATTAAAAGTGTGAAGGACCTTATAATGTGATTTGAACTTTTTGTCCTTCGTTAATAGTCTCTACTTTAGACAAAATCGTCTTTTCACTTTTTTTCTCAAATTAAAAATTTATAAAAGATAATTTATAAAAGAATATTACATCTATAAAATTCTACTTAGGTTAACATAGGGTTTTAGCCCATGTTTATTCTTGATGGAGATTTTCAACGGGAGAAGCAGAATACAAGGCTCAGATGACCTTCAAGTAGCCATTGATAAGTTTGAAGAGGCAAAACGCAGCAGTGAAGCTTAAGCAAGTTTGACACCCAAGCCATAAGTGTGTCCAATATGAAGGTAACACTGCAATTTGGGTAGAAGTATTGGATGATTTTGAAAAAATTGTTTTCAGATCTATGTTTCTTTTCAATTTTTGGCGGGAAAGGTTCGGTCTAGGCGCACTTCTATTCCTTTGTATGTTAAATGGAACCCTCCCACACCTGGCCACTTGATGATGAATACTGATGTTGCCACTTTCGCTTGTGGTAGCGAACTTGGTGGAGCGTTTCGGGATCACAATGGAAACTGGGTCCTAGGTTTCTCGGACCTTATATATCCAACTAGATCCTTGGAAACTGAGCTCCGTGCTCTGATAAGAGGGCTGGAGCTTGCACTTCAATACCATTAACTGCCTCTGGAAGTTAATATTGATGCCCAGTTAATACCTTATATGCTCCAATCTGATTTGGCTAATATTTCACCTCTATTGCTTGACTGCAGGTCCCTCCTTCGGAGGTTGGGTGATCCTATGGTCCATCATATATACAGAGAGCAGAAGCAACTAGCAGATAGACTTGCAGCACTAGCTACTAGTATGACAGTGAGCCCTCCTATAACTACTACTTTTTGGTACCCTCCTCCATCAACCATGGCTATTTTGAATGCAGACAAGCAAGGAGAAGGATATATGCGAAGAGTACATGCCTCATCATCCTACTCTTCCACTATGTGTAATAGCAATAGACATATGCAGCCTAGTGCTCCTGTATTAGGTGTAAATATGGTAGCTGCAACTGCCGTTAGCACAGTGGCTAAGCCACAATTATCCTCTCTGTAGACAAGCTTTTGATATTAATATATTAGAACGCTTACTGACCAAAAAAAAAAAAGATTCGTGCACTTTTTTTTCTGACGCTATTCACCACCAAAAAGAAAAAAATAATTACCAAATTCTTCTCAAAATAGTTCTAGCTATTTCAATTCAATTCTCATACTGCAAGGATGAAAAGCTAATTCTTCACTTAGTTGACAGTCGGCTGAATTATCAAGTCGTTTTAGGAACCTGTTCTGCTAATGAAGCTCTGTGAAGTTAAAGTTCATCTAATTATTGCTCATCATGTCAGGCTTGATTACAGTTTAGTTGAATGTAGGGCTCTAGTTCTTGCACTAACCCATGAGCTAGCACAATAGATTGAGAAGGTTATGCGAGCAATCAGTAACTATCTGGTGTGAAGGTTCATACTTGTGTTGGGGGTATGAGTGTCAGTGAGGATCAGCGTATCCTTCGGAGCGGTGTTCATGTAGTGGTTGGTACTCCAGGCCATGTGTTTGACATGTTGCGCAACAGTCTCTTCTCCCAGTCTACATCAAGATATTTGTTTTGGATGAAGCTGACGAAATGCTCTCTAGAGGTTTCAAGGATCATGTCACTCTTTGACTTCAATCTTTGTTGTTTATTCTCTTAGTTCAGAGCAGGATTTGCCTTTTTTTGTTATGATGTTTCTGTGTTTGAAAGTTAATTAACATACTAGAAGTGGATTACTTTTCATTACTTCCGAAGTAGAATTGAGCTTTTATTTTTTGATAAAGTAAACTCGATAACATTTTAAATGTGTTTATTCATGAGTTGTTGGTAAACTAATAAAGCTATGATTCACTTTACACATATATTTTCAAGGAGAACTCAAGCATACATTCTATCCCATTCTGCAAATTCTAATAGTGATCAGAGAGTGTCCTTCTTGACTAAAATCCTTTTTGGTGGACCACTTGCTACTTTAATACTCCCTACGTTTCAAATTGATTGGCCTATTTTGACTTGGCACGGAGTTTAAGAAAATAAGGAAGACTTTTGAATCTTGTGGTCTTAAATTAAAGATATGTTAAATATACCAAAATGCTCTTTAATCTTGTGGTCTTAAACATGCCATGTGGAAAGTTGAAATTAAAAAGTTACTAAAAAGGGAAAGGGTCATTTTTTTTGAAACGGACTAAAATAAAAAGTAGGTCAAACAAATTGAAATGGAAGGAGTACTACTTTAGAAAATTTAGCAGATAAAATGAATGAATAAGTTAGAATCATGTGAATATCTACTTTAGTTTTATCCATTTTTATCATAATTCAGAGTTGTAATCTTTGTTTTGCTGCTTGATTCATCTTTCTTTTTCCCTATTGTTTGATATTTCTTTGCTCTTCAACTTTTTCTTCCTCTTTGATTGTTTCTCCAACTTCATGATGTCAAAAATACTTATTGCAAGCTAACCATATGCTTTCATAGACTGTTGAATGTCGCCTTACACAGTTCAACTTTTTCCTTTCTATCATGAATATATGTTGCAATCCATGGTCCAGGTTTAACAATTGCTGAACTGTAATTTTATTGCCCCAAAGACTTATCAAAGGCTGAGAAATCATGGAAACCCATTGCAAATGCACTTCAGCAAACACTATATTGTAATGTGGAGATCAAAATCAATCTTGTCCCGGCTGATTCCCCAAAAAGTATTCTAGAGTAGAAAGGCTTTCTTATAGACTTTTTAATTGTTCCTTGGTAAACCACATTCCAAGATGGAACGTAGAAGTGATGCATCAGAGAACTCTGATTCTGCTTCTAAAAAAGTCATAATGGTGAACAAAGTTGTTGAAAGGGGTTCATCATTTTTGTGGTTCTTTTACCTTTTCTTTTTCTTTTACATGTGTGACGTGTGAAAATTGTACAAAGTTATTTGAATTGAGTCAATGTTATATCAATTACCTTGACCAACTTTTTATTCTACACCTGTTTTTTCTTTCTTACTTATGTTTTCGTGCATTAGAAATAATTTCAGGTATTTATTTCAAATTTTTTGACTATCAATTAAATTCATTTTCATATGTCTGTCAACTTATTCGAGTTAAAAATTCAAACAAAGTTGTAGTGCACTAATTGTTGAAATCGAAGAAAATTTTATATTTTGTTGAAAGTTAATTGCTGATTTTTAATAATTTATTCTTTTTCATATATTCTATATTGATTGACGCCTTGATGTGATGCACACGTGCAATGCACGTATGCTAAACTAGTTTGTTAAAAATTTAACACCTTTATAATCTGATTGGCCAAGATTTTCGGAGACTAAAAATGCTTATTTTAAAAAGTAAGGCATTTGGCCAAGCATTTGAGAGAAAATAAGAGCATGTTTAGCCTAGCGGCTGGTAGGCTAAAACACTTTTTCCTCAAAAAAGTACTTTTCTTGGGTAAAATGGGGTGTTTGACCAACTAGTAAAAATTCTTTTAAATAGAAGCTGAAGCAGTTTTTCTATTGTTGGGAAGAAGCAGAAAATTTCTGCATTTTAAAAAAAATAAAAAATTATTTTTTTTCAAGATAAAAATATTTCTATCATTTATACATATTTACCAATATATCTCTTGTTAATTAATTAGCATATCTCATAAGTTTTATTTAAAAAAATATTCTTCATTTTTACACCATAATTTCTTTATTTTTATTTTTATTTTATATATTATTATTTTATATTTTGTATAAATTATTTTACGTTTCTATCATGTAAGCATTGAAAATTCTAGTGAACCAAAAAAAGGTAATAAAAAAATAAATTTCTCATTTATATATATTATTTTACATATAATTTTTGTTATTATGAAAGTTTTACTTTTGTAGGTAAGGATAATGAAAAATAAAAAATAACAAACATCAATATTATTTAATATCACCAATTAGATGTTATTAGAGTATTTATGCAACTAACAAAAATACAAGGCAGATCTTCTACTATTATGAAGACATTGCTTGATAAAATTAGGGATGAAATCGTTGAGAATTTTTGTAATGTATGAAGGACTACTTATTTTTGTGGTGAACTTTTTCATATATAGTGATTTATCTATGAAATCTTTTTTAAATTCATTTTGCTTGATGTTTTTAGTATATTAAATCATTATATTAATATTAATATTTTTTATGTACAATATTGATTAAAAATTTGTACTATATATTTTCTAATTAAATAAAAATATAAACTTAACTGAAAAATTTATAATAGATATTTAAAATAATTTTTCTTGATAAAATATTCTTAATAATAAAAGTTCATTGATATCTGTCCCTTTTCGTAATTTGCCTCTCAAAAGTACTACTAAATTTTTTTAGCCAAACACAATGTATTTATCAAAAGCACTTTTCAAATCAATTAGCGAAACACAAAATGCATTTTTTCATAAGCACTTTTCTGAAAAACTGTTTTATAAAAGTGCTTCTCAAAATAAGCAATTTTTAATCGCTAGGCCTAACAGGCTCTAAGTGCTTCTGAGGAGTAGTAGGAGATGTTTTTCGGAAGCTAAAAAGATAGCTTTACCCAAGAGTATTTTTTTTAAAAGCACTTTTGAGGAAAATACATTAAAAACACTTTGAAAAGTGTGGTCAAACTCTAATTACTGCTCAAAAATATTTTTTAAATTTGTTGGCAAACATAAATTGCTTCTCACAAAAAGTACTTTTAAAAAAAATACTTTTCAATATAAGCTAATTTAAGACGCTTGGTCAAAGAGACTATTAATCTTCGTCAAATTTTTAAAAAGCTCCTACGTCTGTAATATTTGACATAAACTATGAAACAAAAAATTTAACTACAAATATCAAGAAAGTCTCATCATATCCTAAAATATGCAATACAAAAAATTACTCTAGATATTAAAGAGATAAAAAGAACTAGCAAAAAAATGATGTTAGGTGTATTTACACTATTTTCTTCATAATTCTACCTGGTTTTGATATGAATTAGTACAAAATACACCTAACTTACGTTGATTATGAAGTATTGGACTAACTCACCTTAACTTGATGCACCAAGATTAGTGGAGTACTACCCTAAGGGCAAGCCAATAGGTCATCGTATGCGCATATGAATTTCATTATCGAGAGGGAGAATATTTTGTTCAAAAATCTATGCCCTATTGATATGAAATGAGTATTATGCGTGAATGGACAACTTTCTTCTTGATATTGAAGGCCCATGATTGATGAAAAACTGGTGACATGCTTTTTTTTCTGTTATGCAATATAATTGTATTTGCTCAGATTTGTGTTGTGAGTCATTTTTAGAGGCTAGATTATTTTTAGGGAGTTCTTCATGTGATTTGAGTTGATATTAATGCATGCTATCATTGTGAACATTTCCATGTTTTGAGATTACTTATGATCGTAAGTGTCTTAGTCTGAGTAAACATGTTCACATTGTTGAAGCTTTGAAAGGTTGTAACACCCCGGTATCCGGACCAGATTTCAAACTTAGAATTTTTGATATTTTTGCAACTGTAGGTCCCCACGGGCGTCGGAGTTCCGATAGATCGTGGGGCTTATCGTGGGAAGTGTCCAGCGTCCCTGAGCCATAGTTTCCCAGCTCGAAAGCCCAGAGCGACGGGTGTGGTAGTCGCCACGAGATGTCAACTTCCACCGTGGAAACTGCCCAATGGCTTATCCCCAACCCTTCATATATTTCGACGGGCGGTCACCATGGGCATCACAGTTGCGACGGGCCGTGGGAACCCGCCATGGAAATTATCCAGCACCCGCAGTCAGCTTTTTCGATGACCTGGTCCGACGGACCATCATGGTTCCGATGCCAGTCGAATGGCCCGTTCGGTGGGAAATTTTCTACAATTCCTTCTTTAAGTTAGGGATATTTTGGTCTTTTTTCCTATTCTTTTAACTCTTGAGTGAGGTCATTTTGGACAATTCTAGAAGGGTTTTAACTTCAATTAGCCTAAGTCTCCTCTCAAATCCTCATTCTATCCCAAAAGAGGAAAAAGGTTTCCATTCTCTCAAGCTTCAAGCTCCAAGCTAAGGGTTCATCTTCAAGCCTCCATCTTTCTCATCCTAGATTAAGAAAGCTTCAATTCAGGTATGTGGTATTCAATAAGGGATTCTTTCACGCTTATGCCCAAAACCCCCAAATCTTACATTGATTTTATTGGATTTCATGAATTTCTCAACTTAGGGTTCTTACCCAATTTTATGGATTTCTATAAATTTGTCTTCCTCATGATCCTCCTATGATTTCAAGTTCTAATTTCATGATTTTGCATGAATTTTTATAAGTGATTACTTATCTCATAATTTGAAGCATAACCCTAACTCAATTTTACATGCATGGCTTATATTAAGAAAAGTGGCATGTTTAGATAACATGAACTTATGTATTTCAAGAATTGCATGCCTAGTTCCTATTTTTATGAAATTATATAAGATTATGTATTTGAACTAGTGTCATGCAAGATTTTAAGAGAAGATCTATTATAAGAGTTATGACATTCCGATGTTCCATCAATGCTCACGAACTATTTTGCAAAAATCAAAATTTGTGAATAGTATGACGATCCGGGTTTGCCAATATGACTTTGAACAAGTTTTGGCATCTAGATATGTCATAGGGGTGGAAAAATCAAACCCAACCCTCCTAATCTGATCCAATCCATTTAGGTTTGGGTTGGTTATTGACCCGCCCATTTGTTAGCTCAACCCATTTCAACCTATTAAAAATTGAGTTGATATGTAACCCAAATTGACTTTTGAGAAATCTTGTCAAAATATTTTAAAAAAACTTTTTTTTTGATTTTATATGTTATATATAGTTATAATAAAGAAAAAAATAATTTTATTAGGTACTAAAAGCTTATAAAATATTAAATAAAGTAATTAAAACTTAGTAAAAATTAGGCGGGTTGAATTATGACCCGTTATCTAACCCGTTTTGACCCAACCCATTTTGGCCTAAGCAAATTTGGGTCCGATTAGGTCTTGACCTATTTATTGTTTTGACCCATTTTAACCCGCCCAAATTTAACCCAACCCGCCCATTTGCCACCCCTAATATGTCACATGTATGTAAGCACTATAATATATTTTGGGAGTAGTATTTAGCACCGAGCAACGAGGGTTCTAGAAAACCCAAGTCCAAAACTACGTTGCCACCGTAGGTTGCCCTTTGTAGCTTATTTCAGGATTCTTATGTACTTGGTTCTAAGCTTAGCCGGTTAGGACAACCTTTTTCAGTGTAGAGGAACACACTAGACTCCATGAAGCTCAACATGATTTACTGTCGCTTATAAGAAACTCCCGCAAGAATGAATTTTTATGCTATTAAGTTATATGATAATCTATTTTGAAGTTTGGCTTATTATTTTATGACTTACGTTCAAATTATGACATTTACTCATAATTTCTTCTATTTATGCATGAACTCAGTTTTAAGCATGCTTTTCAAGAATATTTTATCATGACCTATGCATATCTCACATACTTAGTACATTTCATAGTACTGATCGCATACTATTTTGTGCTGCATCCTATCATGATGTAGATTCTATAGCCCATTCCCAGACTCGTGGCTAGTGGATCAGCAGCACATCCAGTTAGCTTGGTGAGTCCTCCTCATTCGAGGACTTGGAGTTTAGCTTCATTTCAACATTTAGTTTATTTATTCAGTTTCCAATATTTAGAGTTAGTTGTGGGCTTGTCCCAGCAATTCATCAGTAGTAGAGGCTTTCAGACATAGAGTCAGATACTCAGCTGTATTTAGATTGCCAATCTTAGACATATATATATAACAGATTCAGTTGCTCATTACTTTAGTTAAGCTTCCGCCCTTATGTTTATGTGTAGTTTTTAAGTTATGCTAATGCCAAAGGGTTAGCTTGGGATCACTTGTGGTTTCAGGTCACGTGTTACGTCTAGGGGTTAGGCTCAAGGCGTGACAAACTTAGCATCAGAGCATCAGGATCAAGAGTCCTATGGTATCTGAAAGCCGCATCAAGTAGAGTATCTTTCATAGGTGTGAAGCATGGCACACTTATGAGGGGGAGTCTATGAGATGTTTTAGGAAAAACTTCACTTCTTTCATGTTAAATATCGTGCAATAGAGTCTAACTCTATTTACCTTTCCAATCCATTCCTTACGCATTTCAGATCATGTCTCCGCGAAGAAACCCCATGAAGAATGCTAATCCTCCTATTCTTGACCATGATGTTACGAATGTAGAATTTTGTGAAGCCATCCGTATATTGGCTCAAGCCATGACAACTCAGTTGAATGAGAAAGAGAAACTGAAGAAGAGAAAAAGGAAGGACAAGAGAAACAGAAGATGGAACTATGACTCTAGTTAGCAGAAGATTGGTAGTAGGAACCGATCATCTTTTTAGCAGAGGTCATCCGAACCAACCCCATCTTTAGTTAGCACACCTGCACTCAATTCTCAGTCTTCTCTTACTAGGGCTCAAAGGACCTTGAGGTACCCACGTTGTAGTAGTTGCAACAAGTTTTATCTTGGCGAGTGCCTTGCTGGCAGAGAGGGGTGTTTTGGGAGTGATCAGTTAGGCCATAAGATCAGGGTTTGTTCCTCAGCTAAGCAGGGTGACAATGGTGGTCAGCTCCTTAACCGATTCCTTTCATTGCCTAGCCAGCCGGATCAGAGTATTCCTCCAGAATCTGGATCATGTATGTCACTAGATTTCTTCCTTTATGCATCCATAGTCCCCAGACCCCTATCCTTTTATGGTTGTGAGTCGTCTTAACTTGGAACAGAGTTATGATAGAGGGGAATATTATCTTGGTGGGTAGTAGAAGAGAGAGAGACATAGGGGTTAGAACCATGTAAGCTTGACATGTCATTGTGAGGGATAGGTTGACAGTTTTGTGCATGATATGTACAACCCCTATATGAAATAGAAAGGTTGAGGCCTAGACTTTGAGGTGAGAGAGAGTCTTAGACTATAGAAGGAAGTGGATATTCATGCTAGATTCTGGAGTAGTGTCTGTTCTATTAGGGTAAAATGATTATAGTTCCGTTTAGAGATTGGCGAGAGGTCCACAGACTTAGAAAGGTAGCATGAATCTAAGGGGGAGATGGTGGGATGTAGAATCAGTTAGATTTTTTAGGCTAAGGTAGTGATGCTAATGAGTGTTAGAACATAGTTAGGGGGGAAGCAGAGGCTTATTTCCATCCTAGCACCCTAAGTATACTCCGATCATTACGATGCCTATTTCATGCCTTGTGTGTTAGCGCCATGTTTCTATTTTAAATTTACGCACTCCATTCTGATTCACGCTCATATTCAGCTCCTAGAATGACAAGTGATTGCTTCAGACAATGGTTCTACTCTTACTCTACAATTCTATAAATCCTAGCTTTATGCCCTGAGGCTCGTTATTTTTGTAAACTCATGTTCGCAGCATGCTCAGTCCTATTTACTCAGTTCAGTCTTTGGACATGCCATAATTGCTCATCAAGTCATGTTATGTCATGTCGGTGCTTAGACCTAATTTCTTGAAATGGTTTGTGCTGGTAATTTCCTCGCTCTAAAACCCTATGGACCTTTGTCTCTAATAATGAGTGGTGGTGATCTCCACTATTCCTGCTTTACGTGCCCCGTATGTGAAGTACTCATACCTATTTTGCTCGAGTTCCTAAGCGTCACCTTGAGTGACTTGATCACACTAAGTGTAAGTCAAGACCGATCAGTAATCCTTTATTCGTGACGCTCATGCTCCCACTCTTTTCCTTCAACGAGTCTAGCTTATGGTGTTATAAGTGTTAAGGGAGGAAGCCTAGTAGTAACCTAGATGGGAGATAGCAAATTTCTTTTCCTTATTGGTGTACTTGTTCCACCTTGGCTTCTAGGTGTGGATGAATTGCGATGTAGGGATTATACATGCGAAATAGTTAGATGGGGAAAATTTGGTATGTCTCTTGGTAGAAGCTCTTGAAGTGCAACTCCTAAATGTGCTAGGGAAGAGGGGAGGAGTCTTGGGTAAGGTAAGCTACAAAACCATAAGGTGACCATAGTTATAAGCTTGAATATCGTAATGAAATACATGTGGGACTTGGCTTTGTGCGACTAGTGACCCTTTGGATAGGAGCTCAAGGTTAGTTGGTTGTTGTGATAAGGACAAATACTATTCTTAGGAGATAACTCTAGATGCAAGAGATTTAGTCGAGATAGGCTTGAAAATGGTGAAGGCATATAGTTAGACTCAGACCTTAGTATCTATTATGCTCTGGTGAGAATTGTAGTTGCTTATGGTAAGTGTGGTATTTAGAGGAGTTAGTGTAGTTAGAAGGTTTTCTTCAGCTGAAAAACTATCAATCGTATTGTTAAGGCGAAAATAGTCTTGTCCTTACTTCCTGCCAAGAGTGCTTATATCATATGTCCATTAGCTTTAGTTTCAACATACGAGACTCCTCATATCAGATCAGTTCAGACCTGCCGATGATCATTCCTAAGACCAGTAGGCCTTACGTTCAGTTCAGTCCATGATAGTAAGTTTAGTTTAGAAGAGAATAGTTTGCTCGTATAGTTACTCCTCTCAGTTTGATGTCCCTTCAAGTTAACTGCGATTTCTAAAGATATGTTTATTCTCTATGAGTTTCAGTTAAGTCCCTACTCTTAATCCAAACTAGATGTCATGTTAAATATTCAGTTTCATGCCCTATCAGTCATTCCTATACTCTCAGTGTACATGCGTGTCTCATGAATTCATCTCAGTTCATACTCCAATCAGAAATCAGTTACCATGTTAGTACTTCCGCTTTTAAAACTCAGTTGAGGGATCTACTTGGGAAGTAGGAGCAGTCATGATGGACCAATATCCTAATTTTCCTTTCGATCCAGTTTCAGCTTGAGGTAATGGTTTTTCCTTTAGTATGTCCCTTCGATTCTACTCCATCAGCTTTTCTCATGATCCTAGCATGCATTCATGTTTTTCGAAGTTAGTTCAGCCATGTTTTAAGTTAAAGACTCAGTCTTTATGCCTATTCTTTAGTTTTCATGTTCCGTTGGTTCGTATTGTTGTTTTCTCTCAGATTTTCCTCACTTAGTCTTTATTCGAGTACGAATGATCTCAAGGAGGAGATATTATAACACCCCACTATCTGAACCAAATTTCAAACATAGAATCTCTGAAATTTCTACAACTGTAGGTCCCCACAGGCGGCTACTACAGGCGTCGGAGTTCCAACGGGCCGTGGATCTTGTCATCGGAAATGTCTAGCATCCCTGAGCCATAGTTTCCTTGCTCGATGGCCCAAGGTGAGGGGCATGTCAGTTGCCATGGGAAGTCGACTTCTGCCATGAAAACTGCCCAGTGGCTTATCCCCAACCCTTCTTATGTTTTGATGGGTGGTTACCACGGGCTTCATGGTTGCGACGGGCCATGGGAACCCGCCATGGAAATCATCTAGCACCCCCAGACCCCCAGTCATCTTTTTCGATGACCTGGTCCGATGGGCCATCATGGTTCTGACTCCTGTCGGGTGGCCCGTTCGGTGGGAATTTTTTTACAATTCCTCCTTTAAGTCAGGGGTATTTCGATCTTTTCTTTTATTTTTGTAACTCCTAAGTGAGGTCTTTTTGGACAATTCTAGAAGGGTTTTCACTTCAATTAGCCTAAGTCTCCTCTCAAACCCTTATTCTATCCCAAAAGAGGAAAAATGTCTCCATTCTCTCAAGCTTCAAACTCCAAGCTAAGGGTTCATCTTCAAGACTCTATTCTTCTCATCCTAGATTAAGAAAGCTTCAATTCAGGTATGTGGGTATTCAATAAGGGATTCTTCCACCCTTATTCCCAAACCCCCCAAATCTTACATTGATTTTATTGGATTTCATGAATTTCTCAACTTAGGGTTCTTACCCAATTTTATGAATTTCTATAATTTTGTTTTCCTCATGATCCTCCTATAATTTTAAGTTCTAATTTCATGATTTTGCATGGGTTTTTACAAGTGATTACTTATCTCATGATTTCAAGCATAACCCTAATCCAAATTTACAAGAAATTGCATGTCTAGTTCCTATTTTTATCGAATTATATAAGAGTATGTATTTGAACTAGTGTCATGCAAGCTTTTAAGAGAAGATCTATTATGAAAGTCATGATATCCTGATGTTCCATCAATGCTCATGAACTATTTTTCAAAATCAAGGTTTGTGAGTAGTATGACGATTCGGGTTTGCCAATATTACTTTGAACAAGTTTTGACATCTAGATATGTCGCATATATGTGAGCACTATGATATATTTTGGGAGTAGTATTTAGAACCGAGCGATGAGGGTTCTAGATAACCCAAGTCCAAAACTACATTGCCACCGTAGGTTGCCCTTTGTAGCTTATTTCAGGATTCGTATGTACTTGATTCTAACCTTGGCTAGTTAAGACAACCTTTTTCAGTGTAGAGCAGCACACTGGACTCCATGGATCTCAACATGGTTTAGTGTCGGTTATAAGAAACTCTCGCAAGAATGAATTTTTAAGCTATTAAGTTATATAATATTCTATTTTGAAGTTTGACTGATTGTTTTATGACTTACGTTCAAATTATGACCTTTACTCATGATTTCTTCTATTTATGCATGAACTTAGTTTTAAGCATGCTTTTCAAGAATATTTTATCATGACATATGCATATCTCACATACTTAGTACATTTCATAGTACTGATCGCATACTTTTTATGTTGCATCCTATTATGATGTAGATTCTGTAGCCCATTCCCAGACTCGTGGCTAGTGGATTTGCAGCATATCCAGTCAGCTTGGTGAGTCCTCCTCATTCGAGGACTTGGAGTTTAGCTTCATTTCATCATTTAGTTTATTTATTCAGTTTTCAGTATTTAGAGTTAGTTGGGGGCTTGTCCCAGCAACTCATCAGTAGTAGAGGCTCTTAGACATAGAGTCAGATACATAGTTGTATTTAAATTGTCAATCTTAGACTTATATTTATATAACAGATTCAGTTGCTCATTATTTCAGTTAAGCTTCCGCCTTTATATTTATGTTCAATTTTTAAGTCATGCTAATGCCAAAGGGTTAGCTTGGGATCACTTTTCATCTCACGTCCCGTGTTACGTCCAGGGGGTAGGCTCAGGGCATGACAAATTTGGTATCAGAGCATCAGCTTTTCTCATGATCCAAGCATGCATTCATGTTTTTCAAAGTTAGTTCAACCATGTTTTAAGTTAAAGACTCAGTGTTCATGCCTATTCTTTAGTTTTCATGTTCTGTTGGTTGGTCTTGTTGTTTTATCTCAGATTTTCCTCACTTAGTCTTTATTCGAGGATGAATGATTCCAAGTAGGAGATATTGTAACACCCAGTTATCTGGACCATATTTTAGACTTAGAATCCCTGAAATTTCTACAACTGTAGATTCCCTCAGGCGACCACCACGGGCGTCGGAGTTTCGATGGGCCGTGGAGCTTAACATGGGAAGTGTAGAACATCCCTTAGCCATAGTTTACCAGCTCGATGGCCCAAGGCGATGGGCGTGGCAGTCGCCATAGGACGTTGGCTTTCGCCGTGGAAACTGCTTAGTGGCTTATCCCCAACCCTTTCTATGTTCCGATGGGTGGTCACCATGGGCGTCATGGTTGCAATGGGACTTGGGAACCTTCCGTGGAAATTATCTAGCACACCTAGGCCCCCAGTTAGCTTTTCTAATGACCTGGTCGGATGGTCCATCATGGTTCCGACGCCTGTCGGGTGGCCTGTCCGGCGGGAATTTTTTTGCAATTCCTCCTTTAAGTCAGGGGTATTTTGGTCTTTTCCCCTATTCTTTTAAGTCCTAAGTGAAGTCATTTTGGATAATTCTAGAAGGGTTTTAACTTCAATTAGCCTAAGTCTCCTCTCAAACTCTTATTCTATCCCAAAAGAGGAAAAAAGGTCTCTACTCTCTCAAGCTTCAAGCTCCAAGCTAAGGGTTTATCTTCAAGCCTCCATCCTTCTCATCCTAGATTAAGAAATCTTCAATTCAGGTATGTGGATATTCAATAAGAGATTCTTCCACCCTTATGCCCCAAACCCCAAAATCTTACATTGATTTTATTGGATTTCATGAATTTCTCAACTTAGGTTTCTTACCCAATTTTATACATTTCTATAAGTTTGTTTTTTCCTCATGATCCTCCTGTGATTTCAAGTTCTAATTTCATGATTTTGCATGGGTTTTTACTAGTGATTTCTTATCTCATGATTTGAAGCATAACCCTAACCCAATTTTACATGCATGGCTTATATTAAGAAAAATGGTATAATTAGATAACATGACCTTATGTATTTCAAGAAATTGCATGCCTAGTTCCTATTTTTATGAAATTATATAAGATTATGTATTTGAACTAGTGTCATACAAGCTTTTAAGAGAATATCTATTATGTAAGTCATGACATCCCGATGTTCCATGAATGCTCATGAATTATTTTTCCAAATTAAGGTTTGTGAGTAGTATGACGATTCGGGTTTGCCAATATGACTTTGAACAAGTTTTGACATCTAAATATGCCTATTCTTAGACTCGTGGCTAGTGGATCAACAACACATCGAGTAAGCTTGGTGAGTTCTCCTCATTCGAGGACTTGGAGTTTAGATCCATTTCAATATTTAGTTTATTTATTCAGTTTTTAATATTTAGAGTTAGCTAGAGACTTGTCCCAGCAACTCATCAGTAGTAGAGGATTTCAGACATATAGTCAGATACTCAACTATATTTAGATTGTCAATCTTAGACTTATATTTATATAACAAAATTTAGTTTTTCATTACTTCAGTTAAGCTGTTGCCCTTATGTTTATGTTTAGGTTTTAGGTCATGCTAATGCCAAAGGGTTAGCTTGGGATCACTTGTGGTCTCAGGTCCCATGTTACGTCTAGGGGATAGGCTCGGGGTGTGACAAAGGTATTCATATGATATATCAGTAGTGTCTAATTGCTTGTTCAAGGACGCTCGAACCAATGTTGGGTGGTGATGGTAGGTGTATTTACACATCTTTTCACACTATTTTCTCTATAATTCTACCTTATTTTGATATGAATTAGTACTAAATACACCTAACTTATTTTGATTATGAAGTATCAGAATAATTCGAGCTATTGTTATGAATGTATAGCGGAAGAGCACAAGTGGAGAAAATTGAAGTAATTTGGCTAATTATTGATTAAGTGCAGAGTCACCGCATTATGGTGCCATTCAATATGCTGGCCAACGCAATGCGATGTAAGAGTTGAAAAACTTTAAGAATTTGGCAAAGTCTCTGATGAAGAAGTCAGCACGACATACTGTCCAATGCAGAAAGGTTCATTGTGAGGCCAGTGCGGCATAGTGAAACATTGAGTGCTCGAAGAATTTTTACAAGTCTAGAGATGCATAAAAATAGTGCAACAGACTAAGCAACATATCCATTGCATTGTGGTGAATGAGATCAAGGATGAGAAAAGTGGCTAAGGCATAAGACCACCACAAATAAGTGACATGGTGCCCAACATGGTAAAGCTCACTGCCATGGCCAGGAGGCATGATGAAAGTTGGATCGACATCTATTTTTGGCTAACTTCAAGTTTGACAGAGGGATTTCATCTGAAGTTTTTTCAACTCTATAGATAGACCCCAAGGTCATTTTAAGGGGTTCAAACGTATTTGCAAGGCTTTAGCACTTATAGTACATTGGATCCAGAGAATTCATCGGTTTACACTTCTTTTCATCATTCTTAAACATTAATATGCTTAATAAGATTCTATTGATGATTTCTATGAAAATAGGAGGTTAATTCCCTTGTTTTAGGTTATGATACCTGCATGATTGTTGTTGTATGATCTTGAATTGACGTTTTAGCTATTTATCATACGAGTTATACACTCGTCAGAGTTATTTTCTTAATCTTGTGCATAATTATTTTATTACTTCGTGATTAATAGAGCACATCTTTAAATCCTATATTGAACTCGAAAGTGAAAATCTTAGACATGCAATAAAGTTAAGTAGAGCAAAACTTAACTCTGGATATCGGGGAGCAGGGATGCAGCTAAAATAGAGATATACCTAGTTTTCCTTATTTGATTAATTTCACAAGAGTTTTGAATGTATTTGTATCACATTCCTGACCATAGACATATAAGCATGGAATGAGGATATGGATAGGTGGTTAAGAATTTGAAAGATTCTAATTGTACTATGATTCATTAATCAATAACCCGGTAGATATTAAAGTCAGTTTAAATGATTACTCAATATGATTGTTAGAAAATCTATAACTCTAGGATCTCATCTCCTATTGTGTTAAATCTTAACGTTCTAATACTAGATATTGATATAATAAACAAAATCAACTTATGATGAAAACACTTGCATAATTAATTGACAGCTGTTGAATCTGATTAACCATAAAACCAAGTCCTTCTGGGTATGATAATTGACATTCTACTCACTGTATTACTTGGTGGCCACGTACAGTTGCATGTGCATTTGAGAGCAACAAGTTTTTGGCACCATTTATCGTGGACATTAAAATTAAGAGTTTATTTAGTTTTAGCTATTAGTTTTTTTTATTTATGTGCTAACAATTTAATCTTAATTGTTCTTAAAGCATGTACTATTGTTTGAATGCAAAGGGTTTCTAGCAATAACAATATCAAGGATTTTGATCAAGAACGTGAGCAAACTTTTCACCGAAGAAGGAGGGAGTTGAGATTTCTTCAAGATCAACAAGCTCCACCAACTTTGAAAATGGAGACTAATGATCCTATAGTAGTGCAAGGTGGCAATGCCCCTAGTGGATAATGTCACTTAAAACATTGTTAATCCTAATTACACTAGGTGTTCTGAGCTTAAACATAGCATATACAATTATTTCATGCTAACAGATAATAACTCAAGGCTATCAAGAGAAGGAGTTGCAAGACCGAAGTTCTATCTCGGATCTGCAGAATGACCAGTTGTTGTCTCAAAAACCGCTCTTAGGGCAGGTTCCACGTGGGGTTGGATATCAAAACTCTAGGTATTAGGAAGTTTCCCTGGTGAAAGCAAAAACCCTTGCTTTGCTCTTTCCCGCCTATGAAGATCCTTATCAGCATATCTAGAACTTCCTAGAGATCAATTATACTTATATAGTTACTGGAGTCACACCATACTTACAATATTTTCATTTTCCTTTCTTGTAGAAGGGAAAAGGTGGTTGAAAGTGAAACTTCCCAATTCAATCACTATGTGGGAGGACTTAGACTAAATTTTTTTGGCTAGTGTCTTCCTATCTGGGAAAATAATTATTTATCCTAAAAAAGGTATAATTAAATTTGTTAGTGAGGTTTAAAGGATAAGAGATTATGATTTGGTCAAATTTTAAGGTATAATGTTGTAAAGTAAAGTAAGAGAAATGTAAGCTGTAAATAAGGCAAGAGATGGTAGAGCCAAAGCCGATGAAGATCGCAGGAGATCGTAAATAGTCTGATGAATTCCTGGCTAGAGATGCTATGTTTGGAAGGATATATAAGTTGTTAGAAGATAATGAGAAGAGTAAAACTGTAATAAATCTAAAAATGTTGACTTTATTGAGATACTTGTAATTGTCTTAGGGTTGTGTGTCTTTTTGGGATGATAATTAAAAGATCTTATATAGGGGTCCAACTCTAACAGTTGAATTTTATATATTAAACCTCTTAATTGACATTTAATTAAATTTCATTATATGATAAAGAAGTAACGCTTGACATTGTACATGGGTCAATTATATAACAGTTGCCAATGACTAGTGTAAGCTAGTTGACTTTTCTTCAAGATAAGATGTCTTCTCGATGTGGTGTATAAACCTCGCGGTATATAAACCTTTGTTGTGGTCGATGTGCGATTCGATTCTGATTGTTTTGGTCTGTATAATTGTGACCTGTTATTGAGTTATATCTAGCTAGAAATATGTGGCATGTTCCAAATCTATCCACGTGTCATGCTATTTTTACCCTATACAAATAGTCCCTATATTTCTCAAGCTTAATCTTAAGTTCGAGGAACGTAAATAAATTGCTTCCTCTATCTTTTTGGCATATCAAATCCCTAATTTTACTCCGAATAAAATTATCTGGAGGATGAAAATGAAGAATCACTTTACACTAAATGCCTCTAACACAAGTCATTCATTCAAATCTTTTTTGGACCATATGTCTTCATGTGATTGAATGTTGAGGGCAATTAAGGTTCTTGAAGTGCCGCCAAAAATCTTTCGTCTTCTTTCTTCATATTTTCTTTCCTTTTGAGGCCTTGTCAATTGGTCAGAAGATCTTTGATGGGATATCTTCTTTATATATTTATCTCCTTTTTCAAAGGAGCCTTTCTGTCTTTCAAGGCACCTTTTAGAGCCATTTTTGGAGGTTTTGCTATAATAACCCCTTTGCTCTTTGCATTTGTCTTTAGTAAAGATAATATCTTCCTTGTGCTATGTTCTTTAGAGAAAAAAAGAGTTTTTTCTATGACTTTTGCCTCTCTTTGATTCTATGGCCGAGCTTGTGGCTCATGCTTTGTTTTTCCTCCAGCTTCTGCATCATCATTGTCTCTGCCTCCTTAGCCATTTTTGTTGACTATGTAGGATCGTTGGTGAGGGTGAGGTAGAAATCGAATATGAAATCGAGGATGATATTGGTGATGATACTTAACCAACTCGTCCTCTCAATTAGTTTTGGGTCTGGAGCTGTATATCTACTATTTTCTCTATTTAGATAGCCTCGATAGAGGTGAGAGTAGATAAAGATGCGAGATTATGTTCAAGATTTTTTCTCAATTCTATTGTACCGTGGGCTTAAAACCTTAC
Organism: Jaltomata sinuosa; assembly: GCA_003996215.1. Classification (NCBI taxonomy): domain Eukaryota; kingdom Viridiplantae; phylum Streptophyta; class Magnoliopsida; order Solanales; family Solanaceae; genus Jaltomata; species Jaltomata sinuosa. The sequence continues at coordinate 329,182 of QJPP01001205.1, read as the reverse complement.
AGTTCCCTTTATGCTCAGAGTGAATATCACTTTCAGAAGCATAAACGGGCTTATTTCATGTCCCTAATCTGCAAATATTTTATGGATTTAAATGTAGCCTTTTTGAGGATGCATATATGATGTATCTCAAATCCTTCGCTTATGCCTATCAACATATCTTAGGAGGTTTTTATTTTCTCCTTAAGTTCGATGATCACGAGGAGGTGTTAGCATATTTTTGAATTGCTTTTGACGCTATAAAAGAGAGTATCACCTTGTTTCCTTCAGAAGGGGTGGTTTTGTTTGGGGCAGCAAGGCCCAAGGGCTGTTTCCATACTCTAAGAGTTTTTGACAAAAGATTTGTACTTTGTCTTTTTAGAGTATTTTATGTATTCTCTCTTTGGGGTGTTGTAATGTACCAATATTAATTTTTCATATTTTTGCCCTTTGTAAGGGTTGTTTTTCTATAGCCTCCTTAATGTACGATCCATTTTGAATCTTATCAAGTTATTCTCTTGCTTTGATATTTCATAATGTACTTTTCTTCTTTTATTAAAGTCTTACAAAATATTTTGATTTGTTTCATATGCTTTTTGTTCCTGCTTTATGGGCAATTTTGGCTTGTAGATTTGAGTTCAAAATTGCTTTGAGTCCAATTAATTTTTGAGTATGTAGCTTTTCTAGATCTAAACAGATCGTAGGTAGAAAGCATTTTATTTGCGGACTTAAGTTTGTGAATGCCTGCATAGTTTTGAATATTTCATGAACCGGGATGTGTTTTAATCAATCTTTTTAGTCATTTTACTAAAAATTAGGGAGTTCAAGAATTTCTAATACGTTTGATTCCTCGTTAAAGAATTGAGAGACTAATCGATCGGTGTTTCACTAGTATGAACCAGGGATATTTCATCTAATTTTGTTCTTTTTGACAGGGTAAATCTGTCTGGCCTTTTAATTACATGAGCCAAGAATGTGCATCCAATTTTGTTCTTTTGCTCGGGTAAATTTATCCAGTTTATTGCTAACATGAGCCAAAAATATGCGTCTGGTTGTTTATTTTATTTGTATGAGGGCCCTTTGATATTGTGCTAGTGATTTTTAGGATGTCTCTGATTTACTTTAGGCACATTTTTAAAACTTTGAGTTCTTTGAAGTCTTTTGGGACTCTAGTATTTTGAAACTTTTTTGTCATGTATAAATTCTGTTCTCAATATTTGTATTGGAATTTTTCATTATGTATGATCACTGAGTTCTCTATTTTGAGTACTTTCAAATTTTAGAATTGTGTGTCAGCTAGATTGAGAATGAATATAAAGTTTTGTAAATGCAAAATTTATTTCCTTGGCTATAAATCTAGCTTGTACAATGACCTTTTTGGTGGTCCACTAGATATTGGGTAAAGATCATCAATCTAGTTGTTTCGAGTAGTCCATGATTTCATACATATAAGCGAATGTATTTGACTTCTTTGCTTGACTAGTCCCCGATTCTTTGTTTCTTAGACTATTTTGGGGGTTTGTTTCAAAGTGGAGGTCTTAGTCTTTCTGCCTGAGCATTCCCCCGTTACATGTCTTGAAGGTTTTACTGAACTTTCATCTCCCTTGAGGAGTCCCCGCGTGTTCAATTATGAACTTGTGAGGATTTGGGCACTGAATAAGCTTTCTTTGATATGAACATATCTGCCTTCATATAGTTACATATTTTATTTTGCTTTATTATTGAGAACCTTGCCAGAAAAACTCTCTTTTGGTGTGGCCTCTTAGACGTACTTTGATTCCTCCATTTTTAGTTACTATTAATAACTTATAATGTGTACCTCAGTAATAGTACTGCTTTATGACTAACGTTTCAGTTGTTTGGGAGTTTGTCTCATTCTTGATTTGTTAGTTTGTATAAGCCTTTGTCGATTATTCCAGTGACCTTGTACGGTCCTTCCAGTTGGGGCTGAGTTTTTTTGTATTAGGGTCTCTTGTGCTTCCGGTTACTCTTTTGAGGACTAGGTCACCTTCTTGAAAGTAGCGAAGATTTGTTCTTTGGTTATAGTATGTCTCCATTTTCTTATTTTACTCCTTTCTTTGAACGAAGGCCAAGTCGCGCCATTCGTCAGTTAAGTCCGAGTTGATGGAGTTTGCTTTCTCATTCTCTTCATAATTGGAGAACTGGTAACAGAGGCTTGGAACTCCAACTTTTACTGGTATAAGGGATTCAACACTGTAAATCAATGAGAAAGGTGTTTCTGGTGCTATATTTCAGCGTGCCTCTGTATGCTCACAACACTTCCAGCAAGATTTTCCTCCAAATTTCTTTAGCATCTTTCAACTTCTTTTTAGATTTAAATCACTATTTTATTTGTGGATCGCACCTAACAGTTTGCTTTGGGGGTGATATGGTGTATAAGTTATCCTTTTGACCCCCATTTCTTCAAGGGATTCAATCATATTTTTCTTGATGAATTAGAAGCCGTTATCGCATGTGATTTCCTTGGGTATGATGAAGTAGCATATTATATGAGTATATAGGAAGTCTATGACTTCTTTTTCTCTTATGTTCTTAAAATAACCTGCTTCAACCCACTTTAAAAAGTTATCAGTTAAAAATAAGACCTATTTTACCAGGCCAATCGCTGCTGGGAGCATCCCTATAATATCCATCTCCCACTTTATGAATAGCCATGGTGAGATCATGGGGTGTAGAGACTCCACTGATTGATGGATCATGAATGCGTGCCGCTGACACTTGTCGCATTTTTGAATTAACCTTTTAGCATCCTTCTTTATTTTTGACCAGTAATAATTGACTCTGATTAATTACTGAACAAGAGTCTCGGTGCCAGAATGATTATTGTAGGCGTCTTTGTGGACTTCTTTCATCACATACCTTATCTCTCTTGCGGCATATGGATAGTGGACCAGTGAATGACCTTCAGTATAGCTTATCATTTATCAAGCAATATCGTGCAACTTTTGTACAGAGCGTTCGAGATTCCTTCGCGTTTGGTGACAGTTTTCCTTCTTTTAAGTAGTCAATGTACTGATTCCTGCAGTCCCATGTCAGGCATGTGTGATTTATTTCATCATGGCTAACGTCGAGGGCTGAATTGAGCAATTGGACTACCTTTCAAGAGTTAGTTGTTTCCGCATCCGACGAAGTCCCTAAGTTTTCTAAAGCATCGACCACAGTGTTTTAGGCTTATGGTATGTAGGTTACTGAACATTCTTTGAAATGATTCAAGGCGGCGAGATCCTTTTCCAAGTATCTTTTCATTCATATGTCTTTGACCTTGATGTGAGGCCAAAAATACATATATTTAGTAATTATTTGTCTCACATTTAGTATTTTCATTGTCATTTTTGAGCATTAATTTTATGAATAATTCTTATGTTGGGTAATTTTATGTGTAGGATTAATATGGTATAAATAAGAAGAAATTTAGAGAAGAATCGAATTAAAAATGATTAATCATATAAGGAAATCAAGCAGACAATTTAATGAATTGAATTGAATATAATATTATTATTATATGTATGAATTGCATTGAAAAAAAATGGATTACTTGCCTTGGCTGCCATGTGGAAGCATCTGAAGGCCCTTTGCAAAATTAAAGACGATGAGGCGACAAATCTACGCATCTCCCAACTTAATTGAATTTTATTTTCCTAGTCCATTTCGGACTCAATTATTTTATATTTGTGACTTTTTTTGTAATGACCCTTACGGTCATTCCCGCGTTTATGCTTTTCTTGTACTGTTAGAGCTTACCTGTAGCTGCCTCAAGTCATTTATGGCTTGCTGTGATCGGTACTTCGGTGCTCCGGCCGTTCGTGTGGTCTTTATGGCCATTTCCCTATTTTAGAACTGAGTCTCAAAAGTCGAGTTATTGAAATCGTGCGATAGTAATTTGTGATCGTATGACCTCAACTAACCTTGTGGGCAGATCAATCCTAATTCGAGGTCTCGAATGACCTTAACCTTCATCCCTTATCAAATACTTGCGGGCCTAAATTTGAGAATTTTAGTAACATCGCGCGTATTTAAAAATATTTGATTTGAAAGTTGAATTTGGTAAAAAAAATTATTTTTCTAAAAATATTTTAAATATTTATGAAAAAAAACTTTTGTGAAGATATATTTGTGTATGTATTTATTTTATAAGAGTTTTATAATTTATTAATATTTTAACGGAGATAGTAACCATAGTTATCTTGAAAATTATTATTATAATAGAGTAGATTTTATTTGAAATAATTTTCTATTTAATATGATATATTCAAAAAGTTATATTTATTTTATCATGAACCTATACAATACCCGATTGGATACATAGTGGGATAACAATATTTTATTAGAGTTGCCACCTCCACTCCACGTGGAAGAAAGGGAGGTGGACAACAAGTTGGGTTAATGCATAGTAATCTCTAGCATTTCTAATATAGTCACACCTGTAGCATCTACTCAATTGTTTAAGTTATTACTTATGATTAACTTTTGGAAAACACATTTCATTACTTTATACATCTATACAGACTTTTTCATTAACATATTTTTAGCCACCTTTAGTTTAGTATAGGTAGTTCTCATATATATTGCACGTTGAAGGAAATCTTTTTGGAAAAGTATTTTGACAATTTATGTAGTCATCAAAATCAAATCAATTATCTACGTCAAGTTATTCAAGCCTAAATCGAGTTTGATTTCACTTTGAAGCTTTTCAGAGCGATTCGAGGTTGGACATCATCGTCCTAGCAGCTTGTCATCGGATGACAGGTAGGTTACGATTTAAATCTTTTAGACTTTGCATATATAGGATATAATCATACTAATTAGCATCCTTGGGTTGGTTTATTAGCTTGGTACCCCAGACCTTGTCCGCCTCATCATGTCTTTCTTATTTTTGCTCGTTGATTGTAGTATTCATTGTAGTTGATAGTATCACCCTTCTGGCCCTGTGTGACCTTATTTTGACTCTGAAACATAGATGGTGGGTTATTTGGGAATATCCGTGAGTCCCGGACATCAATACTATTATTATAGAGCTGGTTATGCTTGCTGGAGAGCGTTTGGAGCCTGTGCAGGGCCGATAGGTTGATTGTGAGCCGTTGGACTACTGCCTGTGCTTGAGCATGCCATTATCATGCATATAAAAGGTTTTTTCACATGTTTTACTATGGTTTTGGCTTCGGGCCTACTATTGATGATTTTCTAAATCTTGCATGGCCTTACAGACCCATTTTCGATAAAAATAGTTAATAAAAGTTGGAACTATTTTCATGGGTCTTTTTGGGGTAAAAAGGAATTAAAAGGATGATTTTATCACTATTTTCATACATATACTAGACTCACCTGGGCCGTAGTTCTAGAATCGATTTTCTATTAATTTGAAATGATACTAGACTCGATCGTACAGAGCAACAAATTAGTTTTACTATTGTTTTAGACCCGGTTATGTCCGAGAACTCTTGTCGGGATTTTGAGACTTGATTCACTAATTTAGACCTGGGTAGAACCCCGGACGTGTATTTTCAAGGTCTGGTGACTTATTTCAATCAGGCTATACTCCATATGGTTATTTTAAAATTATGAGATTTAGTATGTGGTCTACGAGTAGACCTCCATAGACCTTGCCAATCAGGACCAGGGGCTACGTGCTGCGAGTGCCAGAGGAGAGGTGTACGATGGAGTTGAGGTACTCAGGGGAATTCCTTCCATGGATCCTGCCTCTATTGGGCCTTCTAGGTACCGAAGGGGCTAACATACGACACTACCATCACTTGGTTTAGCATATCATATCATATCATGCATATTATGTTTGGATCCACCCTTGTTTGCTGTTTGCTCAGTGTACGCTCTGGTAGTATGGGATGCCGAGGGGTTTGTTTTCACTTGTATGTGTTCCTCGGGTGTATGGGAGCCCGTGGGACTGTAGGTAGACTTTTATTTAATATTATTCTATCGCGATATTGATCCTAATTATGGTGTTACTAGCATGACTTGGTTTTAAATCTTGTTTGCAAGCATGTTATCGTTATGTTACTTTCCTCCTTCCCCCTTTACTTGAGGTTACCGGTATACCACCTTCTCCATTAACTGTTTGTATATATTGTTATTGCATGGACCCTAGGTGCGTTCCTTCTTCCTCCACCTATGTCTGTGATATATCTTCTAGTAGCTAGCCATGTATGTTTTTTTTTGCCTGTATCCTTCTGTGCTAGCTTTCATATATTTTATTGCTGTTTTCTGTGACCGCTTGTTTTGCTTCTGCTACATTATTGCTTTTATATCTTATATGTGCCTAGTCGGCCTATGATACCTACTGGGTACCCGTTGCTTAATAACTGGTGCTCATACTACCCTTCTACATCTTCTGGTGTAGATCCTAGTGTGGGCTATGGCCGTTAGCTCGTGGAAACTCGTGCGAGGAGGTTTTGGACCATCCCAGACTAAGGGTAAGCTCTTGGCGACCGAATTTTAGCTTTTAGTTTGTCTTTTGTATCTTGTACTCTCTTTGTTATTCGTAGACAAATATGTATATATTATTTTGGATCCTTTGTACTCTATATACTTAGTTTTGACTCTTATACTATGATACCAGATTTTGGGTTTGGTTTGGCTTTTGCTTACGCATTTCTGATGCTTATTTCTTTATCCTATTTCCTGTGTATCTGCTTAGAATATTCTTCTTCCGCTTTCTTATTAGATAGTAGCCCATTACTAACCGTTCTGGGCTACGGGGATTAGTTTGCCTACTGGGGGTATTGTAGGTGCCATTATGATTGAGAAATTAGGTCATGACAGCTTGGTATTAGAGCCTAGGTTCACCAGTGTCATTGGTATAGGAGCTAATGTCTAGTAGAGTCCTACGGATCGGGGCGGAGATGTCCATACTCAATCTTTGGGGGCCTATAGTGATATCTTAGGAAATATGACTCTTTCCTTGCTTCTGTATCGTGCGTAGTATCCTTGAAGTTTCTTGAAATCTCATCTATTCTAGTTCATTCTTCAAGACATGGTTCGTACAAGAGCGTCAGTGTCAGGCGAAGATGAGCCTCCGACTCCAGCAACCCCAACTTCAGCTAGGGTCCGGGGAGGTCGTAGAGGTAAGGGTCGAGGAAGTGGCTGAGCAACGACACCTGCTAGAGCTCCTAGGGTCGAGGTAGAGCCCATGCTTATTCTTGAGCAACAACATGTGGTCCAGGGGCAGCTCAGGTACGACCAGCTCCAGTACCAACTCCAGTATCAGCTTCTATGCTAGCTTCATCCCCATCTCAGTCTTCAGATATTCAGGGTCTACTACTACAGCTGTTGGGTATGATTGCAGAACTTCCTTCTGAGGTAGTGCATACATCTTCTAAGGGGGCATCCGTAGGTGCACCGAGTTCAAGAGCGCAACCTGCTACTGCAGCTCCCCGTCCTGAGGTTATTCCGATCCCATCAATTGCATAGCCTCTTTCTCCTCGCCCAGGTATGATAGAGTCGGCGAAGAAGGCGTTGGGTAGGTTTTTGAGATTAGCACCTCTGTGGTTTGCAGTTACTCTAGACATGACCCATATGATTTTATTACTACTTGTGAGGACATGTTGCACTATTTGGGGTTATTAGAGACCCGCGGGGTTAGGTATACTACTTATCAGTTGGAGGGACCAGCAAAGTTATGGTGGAGGGCCCAGGTTGCTTGCAGACCAGCATTATCACCTCAATTGACTTGGTCTGAGTTCTATGAGGCCTTTATGGTAAAGTTCTTACCAAGAGTGACAAAGAGAGTCGAAGAGAGGAGTTCACTAGACTTACATAGGGTTCTATGACCGTATTAGAGTATGAGATCCAACTCCATTAGCTTGCTCTATTTTGGGCCATGATTATGCCTAACGATCCTGATAGAGTCCGTAGGTTTGTTTGGGGACTACAGAGGGAGTTTAGAGATCCAACAGAGATATTGGTTGCTAGTGGTTGGTCATTCCAGGCTATTGCGGACTATGCCCGTACTGTAGAGGATTTGCATTATTATGACTCTGGGGCCAGAGATAAGAGGCCTAGACATCAGGGTAGCTACAGTGGTTCTCGTCATGGTAGTAGAGGTTCAATATAGTGGGGTCGATGTTATCAACCACAATAGCACCAAGGTCAGTCTAGTCGATTGATTCAGGCTTTGCTTCAGACTTCTGGTAGTTCTCAGCTTGAGTAGGGGTAGAGTAGCCAGCAGGGTTACAATGGTCAGACTCTGAGGGGTTCAGCTTCTGGGGTATTAGGCCATGGTGGCCACACAGGTTCCACTTGTTTATCTCGACAGTATAGGCCGTCAGGGGCTTGCTATGAGTGCAGAGTTATTGGGCACTTTTGCTAGAGATTGCCCCCAGTGGTACAGTTCAGCCAGCCGCTCAGCTGATACTGGGTACCCGTTGCTAAATAACTGGTGCTCATACTACCCTTCTACATCTTCTGGTGTAGATCCTAGTGTGGGCTATCGCCGTTAGCTCGTGGAAACTCGTGCGAGGAGGTTTTGGACCATCCCAGACTAAGGGTAAGCTCTTGGCGACTGAATTTTAGCTTTTAGTTTGTCTTTTGTATGTTGTATTCTCTTTGTTATTCGTAGACAAATATGTATATATTATTTTGGATCCTTTGTACTCTATATACTTAGTTTTGACTCTTATACTATGATACCAGATTTTGGGTTTGGTTTGGCTTTTGCTTACGCATTTCTGATGCTTATTTCTTTATCCTATTTCCTGTGTATCTGCTTAGAATATTCTTCTTCCGCTTGCTTATTAGATAGTAGCCCATTACTAACCGTTCTGGGCTACGGGGATTAGTTTGCCTACTGGGGGTATTGTAGGTGCCATTATGATTGAGAAATTAGGTCATGACAGCTTGGTATTAGAGCCTAGGTTCACCAGTGTCATTGGTATAGGAGCTAATGTCTAGTAGAGTCCTACGGATCGGGGCGGAGATGTCCATACTCAATCTTTGGGGGCCTATAGTGATATCTTAGGAAATATAACTCTTTCCTTGCTTCTGTATCGTGCGTAGTATCCTTGAAGTTTCTTGAAATCTCACCTATTCTAGTTCATTCTTCAAGATATGGTTCGTACAAGAGCGTCAGTGTCAGGCGGAGATGAGCCTCCGACTCCAGCACCCCCAACTTCAGCTAGGGTCCGGGGAGGTCGTAGAGGTAAGGGTCGAGGAAGTGGCTGAGCAACGACACCTGCTAGAGCTCCTAGGGTCGAGGTAGAGCCCATGCTTATTCCTGAGCAACAACATGTGGTCCAGGGGCAGCTCAGGTACGACCAGCTCCAGTACCAACTCCAGTATCAGCTTCTATGCTAGCTTCATCCCCATCTCAGTCTTCAGATATTCAGGGTCTACTACTACAGCTGTTGGGTATGATTGCAGAGCTTCCTTCTGAGGTAGTGCATACATCTTCTAAGGGGGCATCCCTAGGTGCACCGAGTTCAAGAGCGCAACCTGCTACTGCAGCTCCCCGTCCTGAGGTTATTCTGATCCCATCAATTGCATAGCCTCTTTCTCCTCGCCCAGGTATGATAGAGTCGGCGAAGAAGGCGTTGGGTAGGTTTTTGAGATTATCACCTCCGTGGTTTGAAGTTACTCTAGACATGACCCATATGATTTTATTACTACTTGTGAGGACATGCTGCACTATTTGGGGTTATTAGAGACCCGCGGGGTTGGGTATACTACTTATCAGCTGGAGGGACCAACAAAGTTATGGTGGAGGGCCCAGGTTGCTTGCAGACCAGCATTATCACCTCAATTGACTTGGTCTGAGTTCTATGAGGCCTTTATGGTAAAGTTCTTACCCAGAGTGACAAAGAGAGTCGAAGAGAGGAGTTCACTAGACTTACATAGGGTTCTATGACCGTATTAGAGTATGAGACCCAACTCCATTAGCTTGCTCTATTTTGGGCCATGATTATGCCTAACGATCCTGATAGAGTCCGTAGGTTTGTTTGGGGACTACAGAGGGAGTTTAGCGATCCAACAGAGATATTTGTTGCTAGTGGTTGGTCATTCAAGGCTATTGCGGACTATGCCCGTACTGTAGAGGATTTGCATTATTATGACTCTGGGGCCAGAGATAAGAGGCCTAGACATCAGGGTAGCTACAATGGTTCTCGTCATGGTAGTAGAGGTTCAACATAGTGGGGTCGATGTTATCAACCACAATAGCACCAAGGTCAGTCTAGTCGACTGATTCAGGCTTTGCTTCAGACTTTTGGTAGTTCTCAGCTTGAGTAGGGGTAGAGTAGCCAGCAGGGTTACAATGGTCAGACTCTGAGGGGTTCAGCTTCTGGGGTATTAGGCCATGGTGGCCACACAAGTTCCGCTGGTTTATCTCGACAGTATAGGCCGTCAGGGGCTTGCTATGAGTGCAGAGTTATTGGGCACTTTTGCTAGAGATTGCCCCCAGTGGTACAGTTCAGCCAGCCGCTCAGCTGACTCAGCCTATCTGTGCAGTCCGGCCACTAGTTAGAAGGGGTGGTGGTCACGCTAGAGATGGTGCCCAGCATGGTAGGACAGGTGGTAGGGATGGCGATCGGTCAGGTGGTGGTCGTCATCAATTTTATGCGGTCCTTGGGAGACCAAAGATAGAGGCCTCGGATGCTGCGATCACAGGTATAATTTTTGTATGCCGTCAGTTAGCTTTGGCTTTATTTGAACCTGGATCTACTTGCTCGTATGTTTCTTCCTACTATTTGCCTTGTTTTGGGTTGTCTAGTAAGCCGTTATCTATACCTGTATCTGTTTTGACCCCGGTAGGAGATTCTTTAGTAGTGGATCAGATTGTGAGATCCTGTATGATTTCTGTTGGAGATATTAAGAGTTCGGGTGATTTGATGATTCTTGATATGTTAGACTTTGATGTCATTCTGGGCATGGACTGGTTAGCCCCTCACCGTGCAGTTTTGGATTGCTATGCCAAGACCGTTAACATAGCTGTGCCCGGCGTATCCCTGGTTGTTTAGCAGGGTCCTGTTAGCCGCGCACCATCTGGGATCATCTCTTGTCTTTGATCTAGGAAGTTGATTTCTCGTAGGTGTTTAGCTTATCTAGCATATGTATGAGATACTAGTGCCGACCCTTCTTTCCCTGAGTTAGTTCCTGTGGTTAGAGATATCCTAGATGTGTTCCCTACCGACCTGCCAGGCTTTCCACTCAAGAGAGATATCGACTCTGCTATTGAGTTAGAGCTAGGCACCAGGCCCATTTCCATTTCTCCTTATCGTATGGCTCCAACTGAGTTGAGAGAGCTTAAGGAGCAGCACCAAGATTTGTTAGCTATGGGTTTTATTAGGCCGAGTGTATCGTTTTGGAGTGCTACTGTTCTATTTGTGAAGAATAAAGATGGGTTGATGCGGATGTGTATTGATTATCGGCAGCTGAATAGGGTAACTATGAGGAATGGTTATCCAATGCCGCGCATAGAGGATTTATTTGATCAGCTTCAGGGTTCGGCCATGTTTTTGAAGATAGTTTTGAGGTCAGGCTACCACCAGTTGAGGGTTAGGGTGGAGGACATCTCTAAGACAACATTCAGGACACATTATGGCCACTATGAGTTCCTGGTGATGTCTTTTGGGTTGACTAATGCCCCTACAACTTTTATGAACTTGATGCATAGGGTGCTTGGCCCGTATTTGGACTTATTTGTGATAGTTTTCATAGACAACATCTTGGTAAATTTGTGGAGTAGAGATGAGCATGAGAAGCACTTGAGGATTATACTTCAGACTTTGAGAGATCTTCGACTTTATGCCAAGATCTCAAAGTATGAGTTTTGGCTTGAGTCAGTTGCATTCCTAGGACACATGGTGTCTAAGGATGGGAGTAGAGTTGACTCGGGTAAGATTTCAGCAGTCTGTGATTGGATGAGACCTACTACTCCTATCGAGGTTGACAGCTTTATTGGGTTAGCAGGGTACTATCGGGGGTTCGTCGAGGGGTTTTCTTCCATAACAGCACCTTTGACTAGGCTGACTAGGAAGGATGTCCCATTTTGGTGGTTGGAATAGTACGAGGATAGCTTTTAGAGGCTTAAGGCCTTTTTGACATCAGCTCCAGTGTTGACTTTACCAGCTGAGGGTCAGAGTTTGTCGGTATATTATGATGCTTCAGGGGTAGGTATGGGTTGTGTATTGATGTATCAGGGTCATATGATAGCATATACATTGAGACAGCTGAAGGTTCACGAGGGAAACTACCCCACTCATGAATTAGAGTTGGCAGCGGTAGTTTTTGCACTCATGATCTGGAGGAACTACTTATATGGGGTTCATTATGAGATATTCACTGATCACCGTAGTCTTCAGTACATTATGAGTCACTGAGAGCTGAACTCGAGGCATAGGAGATGGATTGAGTTACTAAAGGACTATGATTTCACTATTCTGTATCATCCGGGCAAGGCAAACGTGGTAGCAGATGCCTTGAGTTAGAAGACAATGAGTATGGGCATCCTAGCCTTACTTTCAATTTTAACTGCTTGGTTAGGCTTGATTTGTCGGACCCCAGTTGAGTTATTGCCAGTGTTGATGTTCGTTCTACCTTGATTAACCAGATTTAGAGCCGTGAGTTTGAGGATCAGCAGTTGTGTGACCTTCAAGATTAGGTTGTTCGGGGTGAGGCCAGCCAGGCAACTTTAGATTCGAATGGGGTTCTGAGGTTTGGTGGTCGACTTTGTATTCCAAGGGTTGGTGATTTGATTCAGTTAATTTTATGTGAGGCACATTATTCTAGGTATTCCATCCATCTTGGCGAAACCACGATGTACTGAGATTTGAGGCAGCCTTACTGGTAGAGTGGTATGAAGCGGGATGTGGCAGAGTTTGTATCTCGGTGCTTGAACTGTCAGTAGGTGAAGTTCGAGCACATAAGACCTAGTGGTTTGATGCAGCGACTTCCCATTCCTCAGTGGAAGTGGGGAGGGATTACTATGGATTTCATAGTTGGTTTGCCACACACTTCCAGGGGTTTTGACTCTATTTGGGTGATTGTTGATCGGCTGACTAAGTCAGCGCACTTCTTGCCAGTTCAGACTACTTAAAGTGCAAAGAGGTTTGCTCAGATTTACCTTCGTGAAGTTGTTTGGTTACATGAGGTCCCAACTTCTATCATTTCAGACCGTGACACTCAGTTCACATCTCTGTTCTGGAGAGCTATTCAACGAGATTTGGGTACATAGGTTCAGCTAGTACTGCATTCTACCCTTAGATAGATGGCCAGTCCGAGAGGACTATTCAGGTCCTAGAGGACATGCTTCGGGCCTGTGTTCTTGACTTTGAAGGTTCTTGGGATCAATTTGTGCCTTTGGCCGAGTTTGCTTATAATAATAGTTTCCACTCTAGCATTGGCATGGCACCTTTCGAGGCTTCGTATGGTAGGCATTGTAGATAGCCAGTTGGTTGGTTTGATGGGTTGGAGTCTAGGCCGCAGGACACAGATTTGCTTCGCGATTCACTAGACAGAGTCAGAGTGATTCAGAATAGACTTCGAGCAGCTCAGAGTAGGCAAAAGAGCTACGCTAACTGTAGAATTCGTGCCTTGGAGTTTAGTGTTGGTGACTTGGTATTCCTCCATGTATCGCCCATGAAGGGAGTGACGAGATTCGATCGGCGAGGCAAGCTTAGCCCCAGGTACATTGGGCCGTTTGATATTCTCCAGAGGGTTGGGAGTGTTACTTACATGCTAGATTTGCCTCTGATGTTTTCATCTATGCACCTGGTTTTCTATGTATCAATGTTGTGACGGTATATTCCAGATGAGTCTCATGTGTTGCAGTGGGATTCGGTTCAGTTGGATGAGAGTTTAGCCTTTATTGAGGAGCCGGTAGCTATTTTGGCTAGAGATTTCAGGAGATTGAGGTCCAAGGAGATTTCGGTTGTTAAGGTTTAGTGGAGGCACCATCCAGTTAAGGAGGCTACTTGGGAGACCGAGAGAGATATGCGGGTTCAGTATCTGTAGCTGTTTAAGCCTTCAGGAGCTTCCTTGTCCTTGACTTTCGAGGACAAAAGTCCTTTTTAGTAGTGGATGATGTAATGACCCTTCCGGTCATTCCCACGTTTATGATTTTCTTGTACTGTTAGAGCTTGTCTGTAGCTGCCCAAGTCATTTATGACTTGCTAGGACTGGTGGTTTGGTACCCTGGCCGTTCGTGTGGTCTTTATGGCCATTTCCCTGTTTTAGAACTGAGTCTCAAAAGTTGAGCTATCGAAATCGTGCGATAGTAATTTGTGATCATATGACCTCAACTGACCTTGTGGGCAGATCAATCCTGATTCGAGGTATCGTATGCCCTTAATCTTCATCCCGTATCAAAGGCTTGCGGGCCTAAATTTGAGAATTTTATTAACATCGCGCGTATTTGAAAATATTTGATTTGAAAGTTGAATTTGGTAAAAAGTTTTATTTTTCTAAAAATATTTTAAATATTTATGAAAAAAAATACTTTTGTTATGATATATTTGTGTATGTATTTATTTTATAAGAGTTTTATAATTTATTAATATTTTAACAGAGATAGTAACCATAGTTATCTTGAAAATTATTATTATAATATAGTAGATTTTATTTGAAATAATTTTTTATTTATTATGATATATTCAAAAAGTTATATTTATTTTATCGCGAACCTATACAATACCCGATTGTGTAGATAACGATAACAATATTTTATTATAGTTGTCACCTCCACTCCACGTGGAACGAAGGGAGGTGGACAACAAGTTGGGTTAATGCATAGTAATCTCTAGCATTTATAATATAGTCACACCTGTAGCATCTATTTAATTGTTTAAGTTATTACTTATGCTTAACTTTTGGCAAACACATTTCATTACTTTATACATCTATACAGACTTCTTCATTATAATATTTTCAGCGACGTTTAGTTTAGTATAGGTAGTTCTCATATATATTGCACGTTGAGGGAAACTTTTGTGGAAAAGTATTTTGATAATTTATGTAGTCATCATAATCAAATCAATTATCTACGTCAGGTTATTCAAGCCTAAATTCGACTTTGTTTTCGTTTCAAAGCATCTCAGAGCGGTTCGAGCTTGTACATCGTCGTCCTATCAGCTTGTCATCGGATGACAGGTAGGTTACGGTTTAACTCTTTTAGACTTCGCATATATAGGATATAATTGTACTAATTAGCATCCTTGGGTTGGGTTTATTAGCTTGGTACCCCAGACCTTGTCCGCCTTGTCATGTTCATCTTATTTTCACTCTGTTGATTGTAACATTAGTTGTAGTTGATAGTATCACCCTTGTGATCCTGTATGGTCTTGTTTTGACTCTGGAACATAGATGGTGGGTTATTTGGGAATGTCCGTGATAAACACTCAAACGTACTCTCCCTTGAGGAGGTATCGACAATCGTCAAGCAAAACACATTTATAAGTACCCAACAGGTGTCGGGGTCATACCCACAGAGACTTGTAGATAGACAAATGATGATTGTATAGAAGCGACTTCACTAACAGAGTAAATGTTTAAAAACACGAAAGTAAGGGATTGGGGGGAATTGGAAATTCTGTCACAAAAATCCAATTCAATGCAAGACGGTAAAGTAAAACGAGTGTACCAAATTAAGTAGACGACTAGGGATGTGTATCCAATGGAGATTTAATATGGGATAGGGTGTTTGTCTATTCACACTTATTCTTGCATTGACATAGGTAGCCTTGATCATGGGTATGGTTGTTTATATCTCGATCAACAACCATATATCCGATAATCTCAGTTCGAGCACTATCGGTCAAATCATCAAACAACCAAGACTGAGCTTGGGGAGGTCACACTATCTCTAGCTTAGACCCTTAAATGTGTGATTCCGTCGGTAAGAGCTATCTCTAGCCTCAAATCTGAATGGAGTCCCAAGTTCCCACTAGAAATTTCATATCCAAAACTATGAAATTCTCTTTGAAGCAACAAAATAGTCAAGTAATGAAAATTAATGTTTGCAACCACCAATTTTAGGATTAAAACTTGGTGAAACTACTAGACCCATGTCAAATAAGCAATTATAAGCAGGAATTAACAACACCTACACCCATTTGTCAAGCACCCATCATCAACACATCCCTAGACAATTAAATTAGCTACTCATGCTAAAGGAAGAAGATATACCAAGTGGGTAAATAAAATTCCTCTTCATTCAAGTGTAATTTCAATATCTAAGATCAGTTTTGTATACAAATGGTGAATTAAGAATTGGAAGAGAGAATAGATTGAAACCTCTTCTTCTTCTTTGAGAGGAAACTTGTTCTCAGAGCTAAAATCACTTTAGAATATTCAAGACTGATCAAGACTTCCAAAACTATTTACAATTGTGCCCAAAATGGGTTTAAATACTTTCCCAAAATGTCACTAATTTTCTAGACAAAATTGCCCTTCGGGTGGTGTGCGACGCGACGTGCAGTTCACATGTCATGATGTGCGCGTCGCACACTGTCTTCAGTTGGCCCAGTGACTTCAGCTAATTTGGAGGTCTCGTGCGAAGGAGGTGTGATTCGCACAATGCATCGTGCGCGTCGCACATCGACCGCATCCCTTAGAAGATTCTTCACTGAATTTTTTAGCTCCATGCGGTGTATGTGCATTTCGCACCACAGTTTGTGCGTGTCACACGGGCATCGCATCTATGTGCAGAATCTCCATCTTTTCTGATCACTTCACACTTCACTCCTTTTAAGCTCCATTTGGGTCCATTTCCTTGTTTTTCCATCATTGATCATAAGTACCTGCATGGACATCAATAAAGGCCATAAGAACCTCTAAATCTATTCAAAACATAGCAATAATTCATGGATAAAGGCTCAATAAGTTGGTAGATCATTGACTTATCAAACCCCCAAACTTGAACTATTGCTTGTCCTCAAGCAAGATACTCACAAGGCAAGGAATAAATTATGCTATAAACTCAATTGAGGCACAAAAGACTACTTTATGCTAAAAAAAATCAAGAAAAAAGAATAAACAAAAAAACCCAAAGAAAAAGACTCAACTACAATGCTTATCTCAATTTGAACCACCACAATATCAAGGCAATTAATCATTTTAAAACCTTTTTCCAAAAGGACTTCATTTCTCATTCAAAATCAAGGGAATTTTTGTCATGACCCGATTTCTCGGTCATGATGACACCTACACCCCCCCAGTAGGCGAACAATCCCCGTAGCCCAGAACGGTTAGTAATGGGATACCTTCTAACAGTTTAAGTGGAAGAACAAATAAATAAGTGGAAGCAAGGGAACAAGATGAATAAATAGGATAACTAGAGTAATATAAATGCAAAGCGGAAGCTAAACCATCCCACAACCTGGTATCATAGTGTATAAGAGACAAACTACAACAGGAGTATAAAGGTACAAAAGTAATATATACATGATGTCTTCGAAACTACAAGAGTACAAAATACATCGAGGATAAACTAAAGTCAAGCTCTGAACGCTAAGAGCTCACCCTCAGCCTGGATGATCCAAAAACAATTGCCCGAACGAGTCTCCGGTGCTCTAACGGTGATGGACCACACCAGGATCTGCACCAGAAGATGCAAGGGGTTAGGGTGAGCACCAAATGCGAAGCATAAGGTACCCAGTAGGTATCATAGGCCGACTGGGCACATATAAGGTAAAAGAACAGTAGCAGGCAGAGTAGGAATAAATAGTCACAAAAATTAACGATAAAGTACACAGGAACTAGCCCAGAAGGAAGACAACAGAAAGCAACAAGTAAAGCTAGCAAATAGAATATATACATGGCAGACACAGGTGAAAAAGAGAACGACGCACCTGGGATCCTCGCAACAATAGTATATATGCATAAGTCTAGAAATGGACGGTATACCGATAACCTCAAGTATAAGGAATGGGAGAGAAGTGTAAAATAGACATGCTCGGAAACAGTAAACTATAACCACACTAATCACCACAATCTCATTCCAGAAATTAACAGCCCCGCTGTAACCAAGCACTGACCACACTAATCGCGACTATCTCAATCCAGAAACCAATAGCCCCACTGTAACCAATCTCACACTTAAGACAAAATTAATGATGATCAGACTCTACCTACAGTCCCTCGGCCAAGCATACAATCGAGGAACGCAAACAAGTGAAAACAAACCCTCCGACATCCCATACTACCGGAGCGTACAATCAACAATCAACAGGCAAGGGTGGTACCTCATGCAGATGAATGAAATGATGCCCTGCTAAGTAAATGTGATCCAAGTACCGTATGTCACCCGCTTTCGGTGAACTATAAGGCCCAGAAGATGGGATCCATGGAAGGTCCCACCCGTATACTACTACTCCACCGTATACCCTCCCTCCGACACCTGCAACTCGCAGCTTCTGGTCCGGAATGACAAGGTCCATGGAGGCCCCTGACCAACATACTAGATGCCCCGCATCTTCAAAACAATCCCCAAGTAAAGCTGCCTGGAGGGTATCAAGGTCTAAAACAGTAAGCCTAAAAGCTCTATTACTCGACCCCGCTTAGGCTAGCAGCACCCCAGATGCTGTAGTATAAAAGTAAGGCACCCGACCCCCTCGAGCCCAGAAAAGTAGAACTATAGATAAAAATTCCTTTTAAAACTTTCCTTACCCCAAGAGGATCCACAAGACAAGTCAAAATAATTACCAATTCATTTTCATCGAAAATAGCCCCCCCGGGCCATGCAAAGTTTAGAAAATAGTTCTAGAAGGCTCGAAGCCAAACCATAGTAAAACGTGGGAAAACCTCTCTATACGCATGGAAATGGCATGATCAAACACACAATAGCTGCCCCGCAGCTCACAATCAACCTATCGGCCCTGCACAGGCTCCAAAGCTACTCAACAAGCATAACCAGCCTAGCAGGATAATTCTATGTCCGGGACTCGCAGACATTCCTAATGATCCCACCGTCTATGTTCCAGAGTCAACAAGGCCTCACAGGACCACAAGGGTAATTATATCAAACAACGAGAATACTACACGCAACGGAGGAAAGAACAGAATGGATCATGGAAAAATGGTCAGGGTCTGTGGTACCAACCTAATATCCCAACCCAAGGGTACCAACTAGTACAATTTTACCCGATATATGCAAAGTCTAGGGAGTTAAGCCGTAACCTACCTGTCGTTCGATGACAAGCCGAGGGAATGAAGATGTCCGAGGCCGATCTTCTCCGAGAAGTTCCGAACGAGAATCAAACTATCAAATTCACGGAAAAGAAGTTCAGACGAGTCCAACAATACCCATATTGCTACAATTATAGCTGGGTCAATATCCGGGTCAAAAGCGGGCCCACAGGGCCCACAACTTGAAACTAAAATTGAAAAGAACCACGATGACCCCAACGATACCAAGAGGGCATGATCCGAATATGAGCACAAATAGTCAAGGAAAAGGGCATCAAAATAGCCCACAAAGGTTGGGGTTTAAAGAATGGAATTTTGGTAAATAAAATGGAAATTGGGCAAAAATGCTTACCACAATGTCGGAATTTCAGCCAACAGGAAGAATTCACCACCCCAGCGAGCATGCACAAGCCGTAAGGCAGCCACTACAACAAAATCCCAAGCTTGGGATGAGAGCATCAATGGAGGATTTAAGAATTCAAAAGAAGAATGAGCTTACCAAGTGACGTAGAAGAGCAGAAAATCCACAAACAATCGACTCCCCAAGGCTTAGGATTAATATGGAGCAATTTGGGAGAGAGGAAATTGAGTTTAGAGTGAGAAACAATGAGCTGCAATGGCTGGAAAAATGGACTTTCAGCTATTTATAGCTTCAGGAAAATGGCCAGCGCCATCGGTGCTAGGCCAGCGCCAACAACACTGAAGGGGTGGAAGGTGCCTCGGTGCTATTGCGCTGAACGCTGGTAGGCACTGAGGTGCGATCGCGCTGACCTTGGCACGATTGCGCTGAAGGCTGGCCTGCAACTATTTGTCTGCAATTTCTCTAACACTACACGGGGTGTTCTGAGCACAATCAAAAACCGATATTCAAAAACCAACAGTGCTAATAGAGTGGAAACAACATTCCGAACTCAACATAATTGATGAAACTCCCATACGAGGTCGTTTTGGAGAAATGTTGACCCAAGTCAACACTAACAAAAAGGAACTCAAGGGCTCGAAATGAGTCCGGCTCACCCGAAACCCAAACCAACCACCTTCCTAGCCCAAACTCAACATTCCGGAGCTGATGGAATCATCGGATTTTGAATCCGACACTCCATCATTGAAAGTCACCCGAAATTACACTTTTAACTCTAAATGGCCTAAAAACTGAGAAATCCACACAAAACCCACACCGGAAGTTCTCAGGCCTCAACTAAAGGTCCAACTAGACCAAACTCATCGCTCCGGAGCTAAAGGAACTATCATAATTCAATTCCGAGCATGTTAGCTAAGAATGTTGACCAAAGTCAATGATATTCTATGTTTAAGCTCTAAAATAGGCAAACAACCAAAACGACCAAACGAACGGCCAGAGCACCAAACTACCGGTCCCAGCAAGACATAAATGAGTTGGGACCGCTATAGGAAGTCTCTAACAGTGCATGAAATGTGAAAACACAAAGATGACCGGAAGGGTCATCACAACATCCACTACTAAAAAGACTTTCGTCCCCGAAAGTCAAGAGGAAAGGAGTACCTGAAGGCTCGAACAACTGCGGATACTGAGCATGCAACTCACTCTCAGTCTCCTAAGTATCCTCCTCCACTGGATGGTGCCTCCACTGAACTTTCACAACCTAAATCTCCCTAGATCTCAACCTTATGATATCTCTGGCCAAAATAGCTATCGGCTCCTCAACAAATGATAGCCTCTCATCCAAATGGACCGAATCCCAATGCAATACATAAGACTCATCTAGTACATATCGACGCAACATCGAGACATGAAACACTGGGTGAATAGCTAAAAACATCGGAGGCAAGGCTAACATGTAGGCAACACTACCAACCCTCTGCAGAATCTCAAATGACCCAATGAACCTGGGGCTAAGCTTGCCCCTCTGACCAAATCTCATCACGCCCTTCACGGGCAATACATGAAGGAAAACCAGGTCACCAACACTGAACTCCAAGGCACGAAGTCTACGATCAGCGTAGCTCTTTTGCCTACTCTGGGCCGCTCTAAGTCTATCCTGGATTAAACAGACTCAGTCCAAGGAATCTCTAAGCAAATCCGTACGCTGTGATCTGGACTCTAACCCATCAAACCAACCAATGGGCGATCTGCAACGCCTACCATACAAAGCCTCGAAAGGTGCCATGTCAATGCTTGAATGAAAGCTATTATTATACGCAAACTCAGCCAAAGGCACAAACTGATCCCATGAACCTCCAAAGTCAAGTACACAGGCTCGAAGCATGTCCTCCAGGACTTGAATGGTCCTCTCGGACTGGCCATCTGTCTGAGGGTGGAATGTAGTACTAAGATGAACCTCCGTACCCAAATCCCTCTGTATAGCTCTCCAAAACTGAGATGTGAATAGAGTGCCGCGGTCTGAGATAATAGAAGTTGGGACTCCGTGCAACCATACAATCTCATGAATGTAGATCTGAGCTAACCTCTCTGCTCCGTAGAAAGTCTGAACCGACAAGAAATGCAATAACTTAGTTAGCCTATCCATGATCACCCAAATGGAATCAAACCTCCAAGTAGTACGAGGCAAACCAACAACAAAGTCCATAGTAATACCCTCCTACTTCCACTCAGGAATGGGAAGTCACTGCATCAAACCACTCGGTCTCATGTGCTCAAACTTCACCTGCTGATAGTTCAAGCACCGAGACACGAACTCTGCCACATCTCGCTTCATACCATTCCACTAGTAAAGCTGTCTCAGGTCTCTATACATCTTCACTGTGCCAGGATCAAAGGAGTATCTAGAACAATGTGCCTCACGAAGTATCAACTGTATCAAATCACCAACTCTCGGAACATAAAGTTGACCCTCAAACCTCAGAGTACCATCAGAACCCAAAGTGGCCCGGCTGGCCTCACCCCGAACCATCTGGTCACGAAGGTCACAAAACTCTGATCCTCAAACTGCCGGCTTTGAATCTTATCAACTAGAGTAGAGCGAACCTCAAAACTGGCCAGAACTCTGTTGGGATCCGATAAGTCAAGACTAACCAAACGGTTAGCCAAGGACTGGTGTCCAAGGCCAAAGGTCACTCAGAAACTGAAAGTTAATCTAAACTTCCCATACTCACTGCCTTCCAACTCAAGGCATCCGCCACCACGTTTGCCTTGCTTGGATGGTATAAAATAGTGAAATCATACTCCTTCAGCAACTCAACCCATCTCCTCTACCTCGAGTTCAGCTTGCGCTATCTCGTAATGTACTGAAAACTACGATGGTCGGTGAATATCTCACAATAAACTCCATATAGATAGTGCCTCCAGATCTTGAGCGCGAAGACTACCGCCACCAACTCTAAGTCATGAGTGGGGTAGTTGCGCTCGTGAACCTTCAGCTGCCTCGACACATATGCTATCACTCGACCCTGCTGCATCAACACACAACCAAGACCGACCCCTGAAGCATCACAATACACAGAGAAACCCTGACCCTCAACCGGCAAAGTCAGAACTTGAGCTGAAGTCAATAAGGCCTTAAGCCTTTGGAAGCTATCCTAACACTGATCCAACCACTGGAATGGAATATCCTTCCTAGTCAGCATAGTCAAGGGTGCTGCTATGGAAGAAAATCCCTTAACAAATCGCCTGTAGTACCCGGCCAGCGCAACAAAGCTACGAACCTCAGTAGGAGTGGTAGGTCTAGGCCAATCACGAACCGCAGAAATCTTACCCGGATCCACTCTAATCCCATCCTTGGACACCATGTGTCCTAGGAATGAAACTGAATCAAGCCAAAACTCACACTTTGAGAACTTGGCATAAAGTCGGTGAGCTCTCAAAGTCTGAAGTACAGTCCTCAAGTGCTGCTCATGCTCATCTCTACTCCTCGAGTATACCAGGATGTCATCAATAAAGACAATCATGAACATATCCAGGTACGGGCAAAGCACCATATACATCAAATCCATAAAGGCTGCGGGGGAATCAGTCAACCCAAAAGACATCACCAGGAACTCATAATGGCCATAATGAGTCCTGAATGCTGTCTTAGGGATGTCCTTCGCCCTAATCCTCAACTGATAATAGCTAGACCTCAAATCAATCTTCAAAAACACGGTAGAACCCTGAAGCTGATCAAACAGGTCATTAATCCTTGGCATCGGATACCTATTCTTCACTGTCACCTTATTCAACTGCCGATAATCAATACATATCCGCATCGACCCATCCTTCTTCTTCACGAAGTGAATAGGAGAAACCCAAGGAGACACACTCATTCTAATGAAACCCTTAGCTAACAAATCCTGGAGCTGCTCCTTAAGATATATCAACTCATCAGGAGCCACACAGTAGGGAGGGATAGAAATAGGTCTGGTGCCTGGCTCTAACTCAATGGAGAAATCAATATCCCTCTTAGGTGGAAGGCCTGGCAGGTCGGTAGGGAACACATCTAGGAAGTCTCTAACCACATGAATAGACTCAGGAGACGTAGGGTCAACACTAGCATCTCAGACATATGCTAGATAAGCTAGACACCCACTGGAAATCAACTTCTTAGCTCGAAGACAAGAGATGATCCCAGACGGTGCGTAGCGAACAGAACCCTGCTACACAATCAGGGACACACAGGGCACAACTATGGTAATGGTCTTGGCAGAAAATTCCAAAATCGCACGTTAAGGGGATAACCAGTCCATGCCCAGTATCACATCAAAGTACAACATATCAAGTATCATCAGGTCAGCCCAAGTATCCAAATCACCAATAGATATCACACAGGATCTCACAATCTGATACACTACTAAAGAATCTCCTACTAGGGTCAAAACAGAAATAGGCACAGACAATGGCTCACTAGCCAACCCCAAACAAGGCAGAAAGTAATAAGATATATATGAACAAGTGGATCCAGGATCAAACAAAGCATAAGCTGGATGATGACATACATAAATCGTACTTGTGATCACAGCATCCGAGGCCTCTGCCTGATCTCTCCGGGACCACATAGAATTAACGATGACTTCCACCTGCCCGACCGCCATCCCTACCACCTGCTCTTCCATGTGGAGCACCACCTCTACCCTGACAACCACCTTCCCTAGCCGTTGGCTGAAAAGAGTGAAAAGGCTGAACCGTACCCCGCTAGGGGAAATCTTTAGCATAATGGCCACCAACTCCACACTCATAATAGGCTGTACCCCGCTGGGGGCAATCTCTGGCAAAATTACCGCTAACACCATACTCATAGCACAACCCTGATGGCCCACCCTGTTGAGACAGACCCACTGAACCTATGTGGCCACCTCGGCCTGATGCCCCTGAAGTAGTACCCCTCACAGATTGACCGCTGTGACCATGCTGACTGCTCTGAGTATGGTCAAACTGAGGACCCGAAGCCTGAAGTGAAGCCTGAACTGGTTGACTAGACTGACCCTGATGCTGCTGTGGCTGATAACCTCGACCCCACTAGCCAAAACCTCTACCACCATGCCTAGAACCACTGTAACCAGCTTGATCTCGAGGCCTCTTATCTCTAGCCCCAGTATCATAACGACGCGAATCCTCAACTATATGGGCATAGTCTGCAATGACCTGAAATGACCAACCGCTAACAACTAGTATCTCTGTAGGCTCTCTAAACTCTCTACACAGCCCCCAAAAAAATCTACGAACCCTGTCGACCTCAGTAGGCATAATCATGGCCCTAAATTGAGAAATCTGATGGAAATGGGTCTCGTACTCTGAGAGAGTCATAGAATCCTGGGAAAGTCTAGTGAACTCCTCCCTCTGACGCTCTCTGTCGCTCTGTGGTAAGAACTTAGCAATAAAGGCCTCATAGAACTCGGACCAGGTCAAGGGAGGTAACGTAGAAGGCCTGCAAACAACCTGTGCTCTCCACCATAACTTCGCTGAACCCTCTAGCTGATATGAAGTATAGCCAACCCCATGAGTCTCTAATAACCCCAGGTGATGCAACATTGATGTGCCGCTAATTTACGGCACTTTCGACTCCTTTTTACTAAGAACAATCGTACGTTTTCAAGCAACCGTTGTTGTTTTTGATGTTTTTATGTTGTATTTGTAGGAAATGGAAACAAACACGGAAACGGACGGAAATACGCAAAAAAGAACATTCTGGATAAGAGTGACGGTTCAGGTGACGGTCCGTCACCTAAACCGTCACACCAAGGCAGCAAATGAAGGCAACAACACTGCCTAAGGGTGACGGCTGCCGTGACGGTCCGTCAAGGTAATGACGGTCCGTCACCCCAAGCCATCACACTTAGGCAGTCCGCGACGCGGAATCCGAGCGTTTTTGGGATTGGTTTCCTAGACTCCTATAAATACCCTATGTTAGGTTTATTTTACACATTGCCTTTCAAATAGTTTTGACACGTTTTTTACAATAGTTTTAGGAGTTTTAGTCGACTTGGAGATCAAGAAACACGTTCTCTACTTCTTGAATTTGTGTTCTTGAATCGTTCTTGGGATTTTGTTGTTCTTGCTCTTGGATTAATTAAAGATTGTTTTCAATACATCGTAAGGATCTCTTTTCTTTATTATGAATATTGCTTTCTTTTGTTCTTCTACAAGCATGATTAACTAAACCTCCCACAACTAGGGTTGTGGGAGCCATGGCAAACGTAGCGATATAGATTCCGGGTAGCGTTGGGTTCAATATATGTATTGTCACATTGTTAATCATTCATTATTTAACGTTTTCTAGTGGTTGCAAACATTAGAACATGCCTAGGTTTAAGTTTGCTTGAGTAAAGAGATTAAAACCGGGAAACTTGATTAACAACAAGGATTCGAGACTACTAACTCTCGTCTAATGATTAATGCTGTAACTAGATTAATCTACTTGATGTTTAGGATTGAAATCTAAAAAGCACATCTTTTCGAGGTCGAGAGAATAGAAAAGGAAATTTGTTTATTTGGTCGAGAGACGTTTAGACGATACCATTCCTTCAATCACATCGTGACACGCATATAAAAAGAACCCGATTAAGCCTAGGATTGACATTGTTACCAACGCCATGGTAAACACTTCTCTAGTTCATTCTCCTACTATTATTTCTCATACAATAATTGTTCGTTTTGTTTACGCATTGTTCACTCAAAACCCCCCCAATTTACCGGAAACTATTGACGACTAGTCACTTAATTCACTAAAGGCTTAATTCTCACCATATTCTCTGTGGGATTCGACCCCAACCTAGTTGGGTTCTATATTTGACTACGACGACCGCTTACGCTTCTTTAATTAGAGGTGTAGTTTGGGCGTTATCAAAAAAGTGGCGCCGTTGCCGGGGAATACGGTTGTTAATTAAGTCTGGTGTGTTTATTTGACTCTTAGTCATACTTTCCTGCTTTACGTTTATTTGTTGTTTTTGTCTTTGACAGGGTACACAGTTGTGCATGACAAGTACCCGAAGTTCGGGGGAACAAATTTTACCTTACGACCCCGAGCTTGCTAGAACATTGAGGCAGAATATGGCCGCACAACTAGAGGCAGCGAGGATCGCTGCAGAACTGCAGGCCCAACAAAATCTGAATGCTGGTGATCTGCAGGATGAGATCGCAAGGAATGATGAGGATCTCGACTTAGATGGAGCTGGCGCTACGGGCGCCATTGTCGTTCCACCGCTACCGCCCGGAGCCAAGTTCAACATCACTAGCATGATGATCCAGCTGTTGAACTTGAGAGGAGTGTTCCAAGGTGTCGCTGGGGAGGATCCAAACCAGCACCTAATGAATTTCGTGGGCATATGCAAGTCGTTTGAACTACCGGGCGTGAGTCAGACAGCGATCAGGCTCAGGTTGTTTCCGTTGTCTCTGTCTGATGAGGCAGCATTGTGGTTGACAGAGCTGACCCCCGACTCTATCGCAATGTGGGGAGAGTTGAGAGGAGCTTTCCTAGAAAGGTTATTTCCTCCCTCTCGAATGATACAGTTGAGGGACGAGATTAGCAACTTTAGGCAGCAACCGCACGAAGCACTGCACGAGACTTGGTTGCGATTCAAAAAGAAGATAACACAATGCCCGAACCATCAGTTGACCGATAACTTTTTGATGCAGACGTTCTACCGGGCACTGAATTCGGCTACCAAGCCGACGTTAGACAACGCAGCAGGTGGTGCATTAATGGGTCTTACCTTTGTTGAGGCCACAACTACTTTGGACAGGCTCACCAAAACCAACAGGGCCTGGCACACACGAGATTCAGAGGTTGCAGCTAGCACCTATACCGTTGGTATGTCAGCAGAGCAGCGTAGGAAAGAGGAGGAGCGCGACCAAGACATGGCGCATCTGAAAACGCAGTTGGACCTACTGACCAAGCACTTGTTCTCAGGAGGTTTGGAGAAGGTACAAGCGGTGGGTTCCCAAGGTATGGAGACTGAGGAGGCGAATTACTTGGGGGGTTTTCAGGCCAATGGCCAGGGAAACTAAGGTCGGAACTACCAGAGAGACAACCACTATGAGAAAGATGGTTACAGAGATCGCGATCAAGGTAGCTGGAGGAATAACACCGATAGAGGTGGGTTGTATGTACCACCGGGTAATCGGGACAAAGCTGGCAATGAGGCAGGGACTTCCAAGCTAGAGAACATGATGGCGAAGATGCTGCTAAAGGTGGAATCGACTGACTCTGGGGTAAAGGCAATGAGGACTGAGTTATCAACGTTGAGTCAGGTAGTAGAGTCACATTCCACCGCAATCAAGCAATTGAAGCAGCAAGTGGGTCAGATCTCGGCATCTTTAAACCAAAGGAAGACAGGTACCTTGCCGAGTGACATGACTCATCCGAGGAATGACGCTAGCTGTATGGCAATCACCATAAGAAGCGGAAAAATATTACCGGAATCACATCCGGTAATTCAGACTCAAGGTGATGTTGCGGATGATGAAGAGGCGGTAGAGGAGGAAACTCCAAAGCCCGCGGAGAAAAGCAAGGAAGCTGAAAAGCCTCCAACTATGATGCCTCGTCCACCACCTCCTTTCCCACAGCGTTTGAAGAAGAAAGCTGACGATGGTAAGTTCCTGAACTTCATGACCATGCTGAAGCAGATTTCAATAAACATACCATTGGTGGAAGCGCTAGAATAAATGCCCGGTTATGCCAAGTTCATGAAGGACTTGATTACAAAGAAGAGGTCGGTAAGTTTTGAACCGGAAGACAACCTCCACCACTGCAGCGCTATTTCCTCTAGATCGTTGGTCGAAAAGAAGGAAGATCCAGGTGCGTTCACTGTTCCCTGTACTGTTGGGAAGCTCAACTTCGGGAAAGCCTTGTGTGATCTGGGTGCTAGCATCAACTTGATGCCGCTAGCTGTCTACAAACAATTAGAATTGGGAGCTCCTAAACCCACGTCCATAAGAGTAATGATGGCTGACCGTTCGGTAAAGCGACCTGTGGGAATATTATCTGATGTGTTGGTCAAGATTGGTAAGCTTATATTCCCGGCCGACTTTGTGATCTTGGATTGCGAAGTGGATTTCGAAGTTCCCATAATCTTGGGACGACCATTGCTAGCCACAGCAAGAGCCTTGGTCGACATGGAGAGAAACGAACTGACCTTCCAATTAAACAATGAAGTGGTCAAGTTCGATGTGTCCAAATTAATGAAGCAACCAAGTGAGATGAGGGTGGTCGCGGTCATCAATGCTGTTGAGGAAGTCCCTGCGGATGTGTATCTTGAGGAGAAGGGTTGTGTTGAAACCCGAGCTGTTATGAGAGTAAAGTCGCGATCGCAAAAGAATGAGCAGGTAAAGGAAAGCGGTGAAAGATCAAGAAAACGAAAACACCGCAAGAGAATCTGCAAAGAAAGAGCGAAGAAGTTGTCGCGACTAGCGATGGAGCCCAAAAAGGAAGCTGGAATGCCACACTCCATCGAGTTCTCTTGTTTTGGAGACCCTGGCGGTCTCCAACATCATTCCAGAGTCTGAGTCCGATCGACGTCACAGGTATTCCTTTCTCTCACAGTTTTTAGCTTTCATATGGATGCATTGGGGACAATGCATGAGTCTAAGTTGAGGGTGTTGGGAAACCTGTGAGTCACCACCGAGGGTTTTTGTTGCCGTGTTTCTTTTCCCTCCGGTGTGCTATCTAGTAGAACCGGCATGTTTAGGTTGTTATTTTAAATTTTTGTTTTTTTTAGTGTCTATAGCAAGCATCATGGCGTTTTTCTTGTTTAAAAACGAGGCCCCTTTAAAATTTTTCTGGTTTTGTACTTATGTTGAAACGATTGACTGTCTGGATCCTTGTATGTCATTGTGTGATTATGAGTAGAATGAGTATGCTTAAGCCGAGCGGTTGTTTGATAGTTGGTAGCGATATAGTTTCTTGGTGCTAAGAGTGTGTGAGATTAATTGTTATAAATTCTTACTCTGTGCATGCATCTAGAACTTGCCCGGTCTATTTTGTTAAGTTTGAAGTTGGTTGCTTAGGAAAGGATCACAGGCTCTTTTTGTGTGCAGTCCACTTAACCTAAAAGACCGTCCAAATATAAATAATCCCTTGATCCCTGTTTGAGCCATAATTGACCTTATTCTTTCAATAACCTGTCACCATTCCCGTTTAACTTTGAATCCCTATTTTGGCCCTAGTCCTTCCTTGGACATCGTGCACCTCAACGCAGGCAATCAGCCTAAGTTGAGGGTGGCTACCATAGAGGTAAACCCTGTTTTGGCCCTGGTCCTGCCATGGACATCGTGCACCTCAACGCAGGCAATCAACCTAAGTTGAGGGTGGCTACTACAAAGGTGAATGATAAGAAAAAGAGGATGGAGAAGATTGGTTGTGAATAGAATGAAAATTCGGGTGTGTGCCTAAGAAAAGAAAAATAAAAAGAAGTGAAAAAGATCGAAAAAGTAACAAAAAGAATTCTCAAAATAAAGAGGCCGCACCTGTAGCTAGAGAGAAGGAAATAAAAAGGCGAATAAGGATGGACAAAGGAAAGGATGTGGTAATAAGACGTCGGTAGTTCCAAGAGGGCTTAGTCACTAACCCTAAATGTATCCACCTGCACCTTGAAGCTCAGTACAGCCAAAACAAGTCCTGTAGTGTCCTGAGCGGCTTTCTGAAGAACCGAATAGAAATAGTAAAGGGCAAGCCTATGGTAATCGTACATGTGCATTGTTTGAAATCGTTTTGAGAGTGTGAGCTCATTACCTAGTTCTAAATCTTGTGTGAAGGGGATTTCTTCTAGTGGTGAGGCACCTAATGAGTGATACTGTATTAGTGCATATTGATTGTTAGGATAGCTGCGCGTAGTGAGAATGAATAGAATGTTGCTATCATAGTCGAATGACATTGTTTGCGATCCTTGTCAAGTTAGTGTATTCAATACATTCGGTGCATACGAGGGGCCTGTTTTGGAATAAGATGTGAATGACCATGAGTTGATAGAGACATGAGTTTGTGTTCTTAGTTGAGTCGCGTTTATTGTTTTATGTATGTTGCTTGGGACAAGCGAACATTTTAAAAGTTGAGGGTGTTGATGTACCGCATTTACGGACTTTTCGACTCCTTTTTACTAACGAACAATCGTAAACGTGTCAAAGCAAGTTGTTTGTTTTTTGATGTTTTTATGTTGTATTTGTAGGAAATGGAAACAAACACGAAAACGGACGGAAATACGCGAAAAAGAACATTCTGGATAAGAGTGACGGTTCAGGTGACGGTCCGTCAAGGGTGTGACGGTCCATCACCCAAACCGTCACACCAAGGCAGCAAATGAAGGCAGCAACACTGCCTAAGGGTGACGGCCGCCATGACGGTCCGTCAAGGTGATGACGGTCCGTCACCCCAAGCCGTCACACTTAGGCAGTCCGCGATGTGAAATCCGAGCGTTTTTGGGATTGGTTTCCTAGACTCCTATAAATACCCTATGTTAGGTTTATTTTACACATCACCTTTCCAATAGTTTTTACACACGTTACTAAATAATTTTAGGAGTTTTAGTCGACTTGGAGAGCAAGAAACACGTTTTCTACTTCTTGAATTCGTGTTCTTGAATCGTTCTTGGGATTTTGTTGTTCTTGCTCTTGGATTAATTAAAGATTGTTTTCAATACATTGAAAGGATCTCTTTTCTTTATTATGAATATTGCTTTCTTTTGTTCTTCTACAAGCATGAGTAACTAAACCTCCCACAACTAGGGTTGTGGAAGCAATGGCAAACGTAGCGATATAGATTCCGGGTAGCGTTGAGTTCAATATATGTATTGTCATGTTGTTAATCATTCATTATTTAATGTTTTCTAGTGGTTGCAAACATTAGAACATGCCTAGGTTTAATTTGCTTGAGTAAAGAGATTAAAACCGGGAAACTTGATTAACAACAAGGATTCTAGACTACTAACTCTCGTCTAATGATTAATGCTATAACTAGATTAATCTACTTGATGTTTAGGATTGAAATCTAAAAAGAACATCTTTTCGAGGTCGAGAGAATAGAAAAGGAAATTTGTTTATTTGGTCGAGAGACGTTTAGACGATACCATTGCTTCAATCACATCGTGACACGCATATAAAAAGAACCCGATTAAGCCTAGGATCGACATTGTTACCAACGCCATGGTAAACACTTCCCTAGTTCATTCTCCTACTATTATTTCTCATACGATAATTGTTCGTTTTGTTTACGCATTGTTCACTCAAAACCCCCCCAATTTACCGGAAACTATTGACGACTAGTCACTTAATTCACTAAAGGCTTAATTCTCACCATATTCTCTGTGGGATTCGACCCCAACCTAGTTGGGTTCTATATTTGACTACGATCGCTTACGCTTCGTTAATTTGAGGTGTAGTTTGAGCGTTATCAAACATCTCCTAACAGGTGGTGATAAAATCGTGGGGGTCCTGACCCTGTGTACCTGCAAATCTCGATGGTGCCAATCTGAGAAACTTACCCAAGGCCTTGTTCTCCCCATCTGTCATGGCGGGGCAGGGAGCAAGAGGTTGGGCAACCGACGAGACTGGAACAACCTGAGAACGGGGAGCCGCAATAACAGGATGCGCTCCTGAACTCTTAACACCAAGGGCTGCCCCCTAAGCAGATGTTTGTGCTGCCTCAGAAGGATGCTCCCCAATCATACCCAAGAGCTGAACAAGTAGACCCTGAACATCTAAGACTGAGCTGGGGCTGAAGCTGGCATAGAAACCGATGCTGGAACTGTCAGGAGCTAGTGGTACCTGGGCCATCACCGGATCCACATGTTGATTCTCTGGAGCTAACTCTGGCTTGTAGTCATACTGTAGCTCTATATCAACCCTGGCGGCCCTAGTAAGCCCCGCTGCTCTGGGAAGACCTCTAGCCTTTCCCTTGCGACCACCCCGACCATTAGCTGGAGTCGGAGGTGCAGGGGTAGGAGGCTCTCTCCACCTAAAGCTGATGATCTCGTACGAACCATCTGCAGAAGAGTGAAACAGAACAAGTGAGATTGCAGAAGAGTGAAATAGAACAAGTGAGATTTCCAGGAACTTT
This sequence comes from Jaltomata sinuosa, assembly GCA_003996215.1. Taxonomy (NCBI): domain Eukaryota; kingdom Viridiplantae; phylum Streptophyta; class Magnoliopsida; order Solanales; family Solanaceae; genus Jaltomata; species Jaltomata sinuosa. The sequence goes on along the minus strand of QJPP01001205.1, from coordinate 296,603 downwards.
CAAGGATACTACACACGAAAGAGAAGTAAGAAAAGTCCATTTCCCTAAGATGTCACTATAGCCTCCCAAAGATTAAGCACGGACATCTCCTCCCGATCCGCAGGACTCTACTAGACATTGGATCCTATACCAATGACACCGGTGAACCTAGAGCTCTGATACCAAGCTATCACGACCCTATTTCTCGATCATGATGGTACCTACAACCCCACAGTAGGAGAACCAATCCCCGTAGCCTGGAATGGTTAGTAATGGGCTACCTTCTAATAGCTTAAGCGGAAGAACAAATAAATACGCGAAAGCAAGGGAACAAGATAAATAAACAGGATAATAGAGTAATATAAATGCAAAGCAGAAGCTAAACCATCCCACAACCTGGTATCATAGTGTATAAGAGCCAAACTACAACAGGAGTACAAAGGTACAAAATGAATATATACATGATGTCTCTGAAACTACAAGAGTACAAAATACATTGAGGATAAACTAAAGTCAAGCTCTGAACGCCAAGAACTCACCCTTAGCCTGGATGATCCAAAAACAGCTGCCCGCATGAGTCTCCGGTGCTCTAACAACGATGGTCCACACTAGGATCTGCACCAGAAGATGCAGAAGGGTAGGGTGAGCAGTAAATGCAAAGCATAAGGTACCTAATAGGTATCATAGGCCGACTGGGCACATATGAGGTAAAAGAACAGTAGCAGGCAGAGTACGAATAAACAGTCACAGAAATCAATGATAAAGTACACAAGAACTAGCCTAGAGGGAAGAAAACAGAAAGCAATAAACAAGGCTAGCAAATAGAATATATATATGGCAAACACAAGTGAAAAAGAGAACGACGCACCTGGGATCCTAGCAACAACAATATATATGCATAAGTCTAGAAATGGATGGTATACCGGTAACCTCAAGTATAAGGAATGAGAGAGAAGTGTAAAGTAGACATGCTCGGAAATAGTAAACAATAATCACACTAATCACCACAATCTCATTCCAGAAACCAATAACCCCTCTGTAACCAAGCACTGACCACACTAATCGCGACCATCTCAATCTAGAAACCAACAACCCCGCTGTAACCAACCTCACACTCAAGATAGAATTAATGATGATAAGACTCTACCTACAGTCCCTCGGCCACCCTTACAACCGAGAAATGCAAACAAGTGAAAACAAACCCTGTGGTATCCCATACTACCACAACGTACAATCAATAATCAATAGACAAGGGTGGTACCTCATGCAGATGAATAAAATGATACCATAATAAGTAAAAGTGATCCAAGTACCGTATGTCACCCACTTCTGGTGACCTATAAGGCCCAGAAGACGGGATCCATGGAAGGTCCCACCCGTATACCACTACTACACCGTATACCCTCCCTCCGACACCCGCAGCTCGCAGCTTCTGGTCTAAATGGCAAGGTCCATGGAGGCCCCCGGCCAACATATTAGATGCTCCGTATCCTCAAAAAAATCCCCAAGTAAACCTTCCTGGAGGGTATCCAAGTCTAAAACAGTAAGCCCAAAAGCTCTAGTACTCGGCCCTGCCTAGTCCAGCAACACCCCAGATGCTGTAGTATAAAAGTAAGGCACCAGACCCCATCGAGCCCAAAAAAGTGGAACTCTAGATAAAAATGCCTTTTAAAACTTTCCTTACCGCAAGAGGATCCACAAGACAAGTCAAAACAATTTCCAATTCATTTCTGTTGAAAACGGGCCCCCGTGGGCTATGCAAAGTTTAAAAAATAGTTCGAGAAGGCCCAAAGCCAAATCATAGTAAAACATGGGAAAACCTCTCTATATGCATGGAAATGGCATTATCAAACACACAATAGCCGCCCCGCAGCTCACAATCAACCTATCGGCCCTGCACAGGCTCCAAAGCTACTAAACAAGCATAACCAGCCTAGCAGGATAATTCTATGTCTGGGACTCGCAGACATGCCCAATGATCCCACCATCTATTTTCCAGAGTCAACAAGGCCTCACAGGACCACAAGGGTAATAATATCAAACAACGAGAATACTACACGCTACAGAGGAAAGAATGGAATGGATCATGGAAAAGCGGTCAGGGTCTATGGTACCAACCTAATATCCCAACCCAAGGGTGCCAACTAGTACAATTTTACCCGATATATGCGAAGTCTAGGGAGTTAAGCTGTAACCTACCTGTCGTCCAATGACAAGCCGCGAGAATGACGATGTCTGAGGCCAAGCTACTCCGAGAAGATCCGAACGAGAATCAAATTATCAAATTCACGGAAAAGAAGTTCAGACGAGTCCAACAACACCCATATTGCTATAATTATAGCCGGGTCAATATCCGGGTCAAAAGTGGGCCCACAGGGCCCACAACTTGAAACTTAAAATGAAAAGAACCACGATGACCCCAACGATGCCAAGAGGGCATTATCCGAATTTGAGCACAAATAGTCAAGGAAAAGGGCATCAAAATAGCCCACAAAGGTTAGGGTTTAAAGAATGTGAATTTTGGTAAATAAACGGAAATTGGGCAAAAAATGCTTACCACAATGTCGGAATTTCAGCCAACACAAAGAATTCACCACTCCAACGAGCATGCACAAGCCGTAAGGCAGCCACTACAACAAAATCCCAAGCTTGGGATGAGAGCATCAATGGCGGATTTAAGAATTTCAAGAGGAGAAGGAGCTTACCAAGCGACGTAGAAGCGCGGAAAATGCACAAACAATCGACTCCCCAAGGCTTAGGATTAATATGGAGAAATTTGGGAGAGAGGAAATTGAGTTTAGAGTGAGAAACAATGAGCTGCAATGGTTGAAAAAATGGACTTTAGCTACCAGAAAATGGCTAGCGCCATCGGCGCTAGTCCAACGCCAACAGCGCTGAAGGGGTGGCAGGCACCTCGGCGCTATCGCGCTGGCAGGGCGCGATTGCACTGAAGGTTGGCAGGCAATGAGGCGAGATCACGCTGGCCTTGGCTCGATTGCGCTGAAGGCTGGCCTGCAACTATTTTTTTGCAATTTCTCTAACACTTCACGGGTGTTTCGGGCACAACTGGAAATCGATATTCAAAAACCAATAGTGCTAACAGAGTGAAAATGATGTTCCGGACTCAATGGAATCGATGAAACTCCCATATGAGGTCGTTTTGGAGAAATGTTGACCTAAGTCAACACTAATGAAAAGGAACTCAAGGGTTCGAAATGAGTCTGGCTCACCCAGAACCCGAACCAACCACCTTCCTAGCACAAACTCAACATTCCGGAGCTGATGGAATCATCGAATTTTGAATCCGACACTCCGATCATCGAAAGTCACCCGAAGTTGCACTTTCAACTCCAAATGGCCTGAAAATTGAGAAATCCACACAAAACCCACACCGGAAGTTCTCAGGCCTCAACTAAAGGTCCAACTAGACCAAACTCATCGCTCTGGAGCTAACAAAACTGTCAGAATTCAATTCTGAGCATGTTAGCTAAGAATGTTGACCAAACTCAATGATATTCTATGTTTAAGCTCTAAAACAGGCAAACAGCCAAAATGACCAAATGAACGGCCAGGGCAGCGAACCACCGGTCCCAGCAAGCTATAAATGACTTGGGGCTGCTACAGGAAGGCTCTAACAGGGCAATAAATGCGAAAACGCAAAGGTGACCAGAAGGGTCATCACAATTTTTGTCATTCAAAACAAGACGTTTAAGCTTCTCAAGTCATTGGCATGGACCTTCAAGGTTTTCCTCGAGATTCACCACACAACTTGTCTCAGTAATTCCTCTCAATTGAAATAGAGACTTCATGCTTCAATTCGAGTGCATGATGCCACTCACCACAAGAGAGAATCCCGCTCACAATCATATAATTTTCAAACAAAGGGATTATAGGAGAACCAAGAAGACTCTCACTCTCTCAAGGAAGTTCAAGTGCACACACGTCGAACCATAGGCTTGCCCTTCATGTAAATTGCCACTAATGTAGGGTAGCCAAGCTCGCAATCACCAAGGACTTACGGGTTATGATGTTGGCTAGGGATAAGGTGAGGATTTCATTTGGTTCAAGTGACTACACCTCCCTAACGCTCTTTGTTATCATTCGAACATCACTCACATTTTCAAATTTCAACTTCACCTTATTCCTCCCTCACACAACCCAAGCTTCTCCTTTTCAATCATGATCACTCAACTCCTTGTATCACCTTCATTTGGTAGCACCTATTCTTGCTTTTCATTTTTGCTCATTTGTTTGAATTAGTAGCAATTTTCAACTTAACTTAAGGTGCTACCTTTCACATAAAGTTCATTTCATTTCTTCTCCTCAATTGATCACATACACCTCCAAAATTAAGCATTTGCCTATGTTGTCTTTTACTTTCCCCCCTAAACTTAGGCTTTTAGCCCCATATTTCACTTTCAAGCAATTAGGGAGGACGGGTGCCAAGATAGAGGTTCCAGAAAGGTCGAGGTGTTACACAAGATGCCAAAGAATGGTCACAAGCTCAAAGGGGTTCACTAGGATTGATGTTAAGGGAAGTCATTTGGGTGAAGTGGCTAGCAAAAAGGGACTAAGGTCATCTCCAAGCTCGGTCACACCTAGAATTTTGCCTTGAATCACATTGGGGCAAGTTCTAGATGACACACATGAACGAGAATCAAGGTAAAGCCTCACCACACAAGGCATCATGCCACAAGACGTTTTTCATTAGTCTCAAAATCAATTGGGATAAATGACTTTCGACAAGCTATTCCGAGTTCATTACACACTCGTTTGTGAGTCAATCAAGCCAAAGCGAGAGTATGCAAGTCATGACAAGAGAAAGCTTTTCCTAAAAAAATCATTTCCTTTCTTCCCTTTATTTTCAAAAATAACTTGCCAAGGAAAATTTTTTGGTGGGTCCATTTCGAGACAACCAACTACTGACTCAATTTTTAAACTAAAACTTGACATTTTCCCTTAAGAAAGTCGCCTCTCAATCTATCATAGGGAAACACCAACTTGGTTCAATCAAGCCAAAGCGAGAGTGTGCAAGTCATGACAAGAGAAAGCTTTTCCTAAAAAAATCATTTCCTTTCTTCCCTTTATTTTCAAAAATAACTTGCCAAGAAATTTTTTTTGGTGGGTCCATTTCGAGACAACCAACTACTGACTCAATTTTTAAACTAAAACTTGACATTTTCCCTTAAGAAAGTCGCCTCTCAATCTATCATAGGGAAACACCAACTTGGTTCAATCAAGCCAAAGCGAGAGTGTGCAAGTCATGACAAGAGAAAGCTTTTCCTAAAAAAATCATTTCCTTTCTTCCCTTTATTTTCAAAAATAACTTGCCAAGAAATTTTTTTTGGTGGGTCCATTTCGAGACAACCAACTACTGACTCAATTTTTAAACTAAAACTTGACATTTTCCCTTAAGAAAGTCGCCTCTCAATCTATCATAGGGAAACACCAACTTGGTTCGACACAAAAATAAATGAAAAAGAAAGATAAAGAAAACTTTTGCTCCTTGGGAAAGAACCATGGTATTAAGAAAACCCTCAGAGTTTATTGCTAAACAACTATTAACAAGGTTATAACCAAATTTCGCGCTTATGATTCATTTAAAAATAAGCCTTGGAGTAGGACTTTAGCGCATTCGCAAAGAACGGGTAGTGGAACAATAGGGCATGTAAGACTAACCCGGCAATATAATCAACATTAAAAATAAAGATCAAGCCCGCTAAGGGAACAATTAAGCTCAAAACAAAACAAAACATAACATAAAGGCCCGACAAGGGCAATAAGCATCACAATCATCCAAAATATGCCTAACAAGGGCCAAATAAAATCTAGGAGGGAACTAAAAATGTCTCAAGCCCAATCACGGGCAACCAACAAAAAGCAATTAAAGCCACCCCTCCCCATAAAAGAAGCATTGCCCTCAATGCTATTATTTTAAGGGAAAGAAGGGTGAACTCCCTGGAGGACTATGCCTCATTATCAGCAGACTGTCCACTAGGGATGGCTCTACCCTTTCGGGAGTGTGCATCAAATGTGGACTCATGGAGAGCATGCTGCAACATGGGGTCCTGCTCATCATCTCCATTATTAGGAAACTCCTCATCATCCGCAAGGGTTGCCAACAAGTTGTCCAGGGGACTAGGGATGGTGCACGGCTAAGGTAGGTTGGTCAAATCTGCCTCTTCCACTGAGGCCTTACCTTTTGCCTCATCGAGGTCATTCTGGAGTGTCTTGACAGATTTCTTACAAACATCAAACCTTTTGCAAAGGGTGGACATGCTCTCCACAACTCCCTTGATAGGCCTCTTCACTGCCCTCTCAATCAATCCTGGTAGATACCTTGAGAGGTCCCTCAATTGTCACTCGTGGTTGTATGTTTTGTAAACCATATCTTGCAGACCACCTTTTGATAATGACTCTCTAGGTGCATCGGCAGTGGGGATATATGCTTATAAAGTAGGATGGGAAGGAGAGGAAGTATGTAGTTCAGCATCAGAGTCATCATATTCAACTTTCACCGATGCCTGAACCCTACGCTTTTTGAAACGAGGGGCATTCCTATCAGTTTTCTTATCAAGATCCAACACACCAATGGCTGGAGTAGTAGCATCACCATCAAAGTAAGGGATGCCAGCTTGAGCACAAAGTTTACTGATTAGCACTAGAAATGGAAAGGCATCACCACTCCTATGGGCTTTTCTTTTTATCACTAAGGCGACGACCTCTCCAAAATTGATATGGTCTCCTGCCATGATTGAGGCTACCAGTATGGCTCTATCATGGGTGACCTTTTGGTTTTTTTGAGAGGGCATGAAACAAAATCGAACGAAATAATACCACAAGCGCGCCTCAAAATATAGAGTCCGGCATGGTATTTCACCCCCAAAAGTAGCCCAATGAGGAGTGTCAGGAGCAATGATCGAGGCGGCCCAGTATAGAGGTTTGTTCTTGGCAAGTAGCTTGCCCATTAATTCAGGGGCCAGTTCAATTAGAGTGCTCCAATAGATGGCATTGATTGCAGCTGGAGTGATCAAGACCTCTTTACCCTGTACAGTGACAGCCTCTAATGCGGGGAAAGTTTCACAACCTCCTTTATAGCCTTTAGCATATTGCATGGCTTGGTACGAGGCAAAGAATTCTCTAACTAGCTCCTTGTAGTAGTTTTCGAGCACCTCTTGAAATGGTTTCCACTGACGGTTGGCAAACTGCATTGGGATGTTTGGTAGGTTATCTCCCACTGCATCCAGGTTGAAGCTCTGCTCTGTGTTAAAAGACCTACCCATGTCACGATCATACATCATCTTCATGCCTTCCACTCCAAATCAAATTCTCTCCTCCTATGAGGCTTGTGTGCGGGAAGATGAAACCTTCTTTTTTCCTTTGGAGGTTGGATAGGAGGAGGAGGAAGTTGTTGGCATTCGCGAACCCCTATCAATATTTCCCCTACTAGAAGACATGTTCTGCACAAGGAGATTATGATCCCAAAGATAACAAAATAAAATATTTTTGTATTTTTATTATATGTGAGAGAAAAAGATTAAAAAAAAGTTACAAACTAAAAAGATTGGAATGCAATGGACTAGAAAAACAAAGTAGGTAACTGATGGCTCGTGCAGACCACATGCAAAATGCACTTGAAAGAGTGCACGTCGCATGTGCTATCGTATGAGCTAACAAAATCCTACAGGGATTCTTCCATCGAGGTGCGAAACTGGTGCGGTCCACACCAACCAAAGTGCACATCGCACCACACTTCACCCTTAAAAGCAGTGACTGGCTTTCTTTTTCAACATAGTGTGATGCCTTGTGTGACTCGCACATCAAGATCTATGCATCACATGCAAAACACACAAAGGCACAATTAGAATTTTTGGTTCCTTGTGTTCTTGTAAGTTACGCATGTTATTCATAGAACAAGATGTACTTAGGAACTTGGCACTATGCAACAAACCAGCAATATTTAAATGAAGGGGATAAAGGATATCATAGCCATAAACTTCCGGGTACTCGGACTTCCCTGTATTTCCATTGACAAAAACAACAGGCAAGAAAAGAACTTAATGACTTCCCTTAAGGTGGACGTTACCCCGTCTATCATCGAGACCATCAATCTCTCACTTACAACATTGGGCACCAACACATTTAGCAACAATTAACACCTCCCCGCACAAGACTATACACCCAAAGGTAATTTTCAATAAAGAACCATGGGCATACAAGTAACAAGATTCAGCCCCACAAACTATTCTCAACAAAACCTCATGACTACCGATGATTTTCCCTTAAGAACGACGTCACCCGATCTATCATCGTGCCAAATCATGCATCAATCACAAGTGGGTTACTCAGACTTCACCCCAAACACAAATTTCAAGGCTAAAAATCACTACCAATCAACATGCATCAATAAATTCAAGTTCTACCAAGTTGACACAAAGCAAAATTCTCAATACAATTCAAAATTGGGGACCCAAATTTTTTGGATCTGACCCAAAATCAACATGGCAATTCTATTTAGCATGCTTCACAATATGAGTTCCTAATCAATATAAAACCAGTATTTAACATCGGGGAACTTACCACAAAGGAAGATTAGGTGAAGAGAAGTGAAAATTGAAGCTTTTGAGAAGTGACAATGGTGACCCAATCAACTCGCCCATAGAGACGACCGGCAACGATAGTGGTAGAGCGGTGGAGATGGTTGGGTGAGAGGAGAAAAAGATTTTAGGAGAAGTAAGAGGATTAGTGGAAGGTTTTGGGAGAAAATGTTTGATGGTTGGAGAGAAAATATGGTGAAGGTGGTGAAAAAGGTAGAATATAAAGAGAAACGAAGAAGAAAAATTGAGCCGAGCCGTCTCTTAATTAAAAATTCAAGTTTACCGTTGGTGCACCATGACATGCGGTTCGCACAAGGTCTTGTGCGATCGCATGTCGCTTCGGACACCACTATTATTCTCTCCTGGGTTTGCCCAGGCTTCTGGTTTTCCATGCGACAAAGGTGTGATGCGTACTTGGGCTCGTGCAGTCTGCATGGCCCAGAGCACATCACCTCCATAAATTCAATTTTCTCCCAGGCCCTCTATTTTGGTGTGAGATGAGCCATGCGGCACACACAATGGCTCATGCAGTTCGCATGGTCCGCAACACAACTCATTTTGTCCTTCTTTCACTTGGTCAATTTTCTACTCCGTGCATTCCCTACAACCACACTAAAAACAACAAAAGATAACCAAAAACAAAGTAAAGAAACTTGGGTTGCCTCCTAAGGAGCGCTTGATTTAACGTCGCGACTCAATGATACTACCTTAAATCAGTCGTTCTTTGGATTGATGATGGTATCATTGGGTAGTGTTCCTTTCATCCTCGGGTTTATTTGGCTCGAAAGGTGGTTCATTTGGGTCTTAAGATGCTTGATCGAGGCTGAGTGAAAGCTCACAGTTTGATAAAGTGTTGAAATTTCACTCTTTAGCTCACTCACCCCAGTATTTGTCGTGTCCACCTTCTTAAGAACCAAGGAGAACATGTCCTCTAGCTAGGAATGACCAGGGTTGCTTGTGGTTGGTTGGTAGAGAGAGTCTGCTTTTTTTGGAGGCACATAGGGGTTTGAGCTTTGGTGATTGAATCGATCACCTTCCTTATCTCTATCTCTCCAATTGCCATCCTTTTCCTTATCTCTAATCCAACCTTGGTTCTCTTCCATTGGGCGATAATACCCGAGATGAGAACCCACCGACATAAAGCACAGTTTACCATAAAAAACTGTCATTAGCTCACCATCACTCGCTTTAATTTTTGGTGTACTCACAACAATCACTGCCTTAGCACCACCGACTCCCATTACATGCTTGGCCATCAAATCAATTTGTGTTATCATGTTTGCCATTGCTTCATCTCGCTCCTTATTTTTTTTCATTTCATTAGTCAAGATGGATGAGGGTGCTCCCGAGGTTGGCACATCCGCTTCTCTTGTATGCCAATCTTGGTTGGTCTTGGCCATTCGCTGTCGAGGCAATGGGAAACTCTAGGTCCATAAAAGTGCCACCTCAAAAGTTATCAGCCACAGACTTATTCATAGAGTTCAATGATCGATAGAAGCTTTGTAGCAATACGTTGTCCGACAACTCATGGTTCGGACACAAGAAAAGATTCTTTTTGAACCTTAGCCAAACTTCATGTAGAGGCTCATCCCGGAGTTGCCTAAAGTTGGTAATCTCATCTCATAGCTTCATCATTCACGATGTAGGAAATAATTTCGATGTAAATGCCTCAACCAACTCGGCCTAATATGTGATAAAATCATCCAGCAATTCTTCCAACCACGCCGCGGCTTCCCCCATCAAAGAAAAAGGGAATAGGTGTAACGAATAGATTCTTGGGAGATGTTTTGAAATATGAATGGTTGGCAAATCTCCACAAATTTCTGGATATGCCGGTTGGCATCTTCATGTGTTGCTCCACCAAATAGGCCCTTCATTTGGATCAAGTGGAGCATGGTGCTAATCACGTGAAAGACCACATTTCCCACCGTGGGGGGTAGGTGGATTACACCCACGCCCCCTTGCATCACATGCTCAGCAACATTGGCATCCATGAAGCCGCCAACACTCTCGTTGTCATCGGCCTCACTCATAGGCTAGCCTACTCAATCACAACATAAATAACAAACAAACATAAAAGAAACAAGTACTCTCAAAGTGACTTCAAATCTACAATAAAAAATAGCTATCAACTCAAGTCCCCGACAACTACGCCATTTTTGATAAACGCTCAAACATACTCTCCGATGAGGAGGTATCAGTGATCGTCAAGCAAAACACATTTATAAGTACCCAACAGGTGTCGGGGTCGTACCCACGAGACTTGTAATAGCCAAATGATGATTGTATAGAAGCGACTTCACTAAGAGAGTAAATGTTTAAAAACATGAAAGTAAAGGATTGGGGGGAATTGGGAATTCTATCACAAAAATCCAATTCAATGCAAGACGGTAAAGTAAAATGGGTGTACCAAATTGAGTAGACGACTAGGGATGTGTATCTAATGGGCCTTTAATGTAGGATAGGGTGTTTGTCTTTTCACACTTATTCTCACTCATTGAAATAGGTAGCCTTGGTCATGGGTATGGTTGTTTATATCTCGATCAACAACCATATATCCAATAATCCCAGTTCGAGCACTATCGGTCAAATCATCAAAAAAATAAGATTGAGCTTGGGGAGGTCATACTATCTCCAGCTTCGACCCTTAAACGGGTGATTCCATCGATAAGAGCTATCTCTAGCCTCAAATCTGAATGGAGTCCCAAGTTCCCACTAGTAATTTCACATCCGAATCTATGAAATTCTCTTTCAAGCAACAACATAGTCAAGTAATGAAAATTAATATTTGCAACCACTAATTTTAAGATTAAAACTTGGTGAAACTACTAGACCCATGTCAAATAAGCAATTATAAGCAAGAATTAACAACAACCACACCCATTTATCAAGCACCCATCATCAACACATCCCTAGACAATGAAATTAGCTACTCATGCTAAAGGAAGAAGATATACCAAGTAGGTAAACCAAATTCCTCTTCATTCAAGTGTAATTTCAATATCCAAGCTTAGTTTTGTACACAAATGGTGAATTAAGAATTGGAAGGGAGAATAGATTGAAACCCTCTTCTTCTTCTTTGAGAGAAAACTTGTTCTCAAAGCTAAAATCACTCTAGAATATTCAGGATTGATCAAGACTTCTAAAACTATTTACAATTGTGCCAAAATGGGTTTAAGAACTTTCCTAAAATGTCACTAATTTTCTAGCCAAAATTGCCCTTCGGGTGGTGTGCGATGCGACATGCAGTTTGCACGTCATGATGTGCGCATCCCACACAATCTTCAGTTGGGCCAGTAACTTCAGCTAATTTAGAGGTCTCGTGCGAGGAAGGTATGATTCACCCCATGCATCATGCGCATTGTACAATGACCGCATCCCTTAGAAGGTTCTTTAGTGAATTTTTTGGCTCCATGCAGTGTATGTGCATTTCGCACCACAGCTTGTGCGTGTCACACGAGCGTCGCATCTCTAGACAAAATCTTTATCTTTTCCGATCACTTCACACTTCAGTCCTTTTAAGTTCCTTTTGAGTCCATTTCCTTGTTTTTCCATTATTGATCATAAGTACCTGCATGGACATTAATAAAGGCCATAAGAACCTCTAAATCTATTCAAAACATAGCAATAATTCATGAATAAAGGCTCAATAAGTTGGTAGATCACCGACTTATCAGTCTGTGAGTCTCAAGCATTAATACTGTTATTATAGAGCTGGTTATGCTTGCTGTAGAGCAATTAGAGCCTATACAGGGCCGATAGGTTGATTGTGAGTCGTTGGGCTACTTCCTGTGCTTGAGCATGCCATTATCATGCATATAAAAGGTTTTTTACATGTTTCACTATGGTTTTGGCTTCGGGCTTACTATTGATAATTTTCTAAACCTTACATGGTATTACAGACCCATTTTCAATAAAAATAGTTAATAAAGGCTGGAACTGTTTTCATGGGTCTTTTTGGGATAAAAATGAATTAAAAGGATGATTTTATCACTATTTTCATACTTATACTAGACTCAATTGGGACGTAGTGCTATAATTGATTTCCTATTGATTTGAAATGATACTAGACTTAATCAGACTGAGCAACAGATTAGTTTTACTACTGTTTTAGACCCGGTTATGTCTGGTCACCCTTGTCGGGATTTTGAGACTTGATTCACTGATTCAGACCTGGGTAGAACCCCGAACGTGCATTCTCAAGGTCTGGTGACTTATTTCAATTCGGCTATACTCTGGATGGTTATTTCTAGATTATGAGATTTAGTATGTGGTCTACGAGTAGATCTCCATGGACCTTGCCAATCCGGACTAGGGGCTACGTGATGCGAGTGTCGGAAGAGAGGTGTACGGTGGAGTTGAGGTACTCGAGGGAATCCCTTCCATGGGTCCTGCCTCTATTAGGCCTTCTAGGTACTGGAGGGGGTAACATACGACACTACCATTACTTGGTTTATCATATCATATCATATCATGCATATTATATTTGGATCCACCCTTGTTTGTTGTTTGCTCAGTGTATGCTCCGGTAGTATGGGATGCTGGGGGGTTTGATTTCACTTGTATGTGTTCCTCGGGTGTATAGGCGCCCGTAGGAATGTAGGTAGACTTTTATTTAATATTATTCTCTCATGATATTGATACTGATTATGGTGTTACTAGTATGACTTGGTTTTAAATCTTGTTTGCAAGCATGTTATCATTATGTTCTTTTCCTCCTTCCCTTTTTACTTGAGGTTATTGGTATACCGCCTTCTCCATTAACTCTCTCTATATATTATTATTGCATGGACTCCAGGTGCATTCCTTCTTCCTCCACCTGTGTCTGTGATATATCTTCTAGTAGCTAGCCATGTATGTTATTTTTTTTGCCCGTATCCTTCTGTGCCAGCTTCCGTGTATTTTATTGTTGTTTTTTGTGACCGCTTATTTTTCTTCTGCTACATTATTGCTTTTATATCTTTTATGTACCCAGTCGGCCTATAATACCTACTGGGTACCAATTGCTTAGCAACTGGTGCTCATACTACACTTCTGCATCTTTTGGTGTAGATCCTAGTGTGGGCCATCACTGTTAGCTCGTGGAGACTCGTGTGAGGAGGTTTTGGACCGTCCTAGACTGAGGGTGATCTCTTGGCGATCAGAGTTTACCTTTTAGTCTATCTTTTGTATCTTGTACTCTCTTTATTATTCAGAGACAGATATGTATATATTATTTTGGATCCTTTGTACTCTATATACTGAGTTTCGGCTCTTATACTATGATACCAGGTTTTGGGTTTGGTTTGGCTTACGCTTACGTACTTCTGATGCTTGTTTCTTTATCCTATTTCCCTTGTATCTGCTTATATTATGCTTCTTCTACTTGCTTGTTAGATAGTATCCCATTAGTAATCATTCTGGGCTACGGGAATTGGTTCGCCTACTGGGGGGATTGTATGTGCCATTATGACTGAGAAATCGGGTCGTGACATTTTTCTACATTTATAATAATCTATAAGAATAATTTTTACACAACTTTGAACCAAGGAAGAGCTGGGAGCTGTTGTTGAGGCCGGTGAATTTTGGTTTATTCTTTTTTTCTCCTTTATTATTTATTTTTATGTTACTCAACTTTTTAGATTTGTTACACACGTTTTGAGAGCTAAGAACGTACATTGATCATTGTTCTTGGTTTTCTTGGATTATTTTACTACTTTGAATTATTTTTTATGGTTAATACAAGTAAGTCTTTTATTATGAATTCTTCTGTGATTCTTGCAAGCGTGAGTAGCTAAGCCCATAACTAAGATTGTGAGAACCATGATGGAATAACAAATGTAGGTTAAACAAATAGTGATTCTTGAATGGTCAATTTACATGTATTGTTATTCTCTTCACTTTGATTACTTTTTAGCAGTTGTAAATGTTACAACTCGCCATAAACCTTATCTTGATGGACCAAATAAGTAAAGGTTAGGAAAATAGATTAACAACAGAGATTTGAGGCTACCAACCCTCGTCTAATGTTTTAGCTATAACGAGGATAATCAATCCAAAACCATTAACGAAGATTAATACTTAAACACTTGTAGACCAAAAGGAGATCAAGTGATATTCATCTAATCGTGTTGAAAGACTTTAGTTGAACTCATATCGTTAGTTTTACATGCATATGAACAGATAAATCACTAATCGCACATACCTTCTTAATTATAAAATCATAGGGAACAAAATCCTAGTTTCTTCTTATTATTTGAACATAAACAAAAAATAACTTTGATACATTTGGTTACTGGATACTACAAACACTAGTTACTTTTACTTTTCATGTTAAACCCCTCTCGTAATAAAGAGTACCAGTCGGATACTCACTATTGACGTATTTCTTACCATATTCTCTATGAGATTCGACCATAATTTTTTTTGAGTTCTATATTTGATAGTACCACTTTATATCTTAGTTTAGAGATATAATTTGGGCATAACAAATTTTGGTACCATTGCCGGGGGATACGATTTAGAAATTATTTTTAGTGTTTATTTCTACTTGTAGTCCTTATTTCTTATTTTATTTTTCTTTATAATTTTTTTTGTGAAGTATTTTTCTACTCTTCTTGAGATGACATCTGAAAAAATGTGGAGTGATAGGTATTTTTGTTTTATTAATCCTTATGGTCTCGATAGTATGGATCCTTGCAGAAAAATATTAGATTAATTTGGGGGTTTCTATGAGAGCATGACATATGCGATGATACACTTCATGAAAGAAAGAATTGAGCTTATTCATGAGGTTGAGAGAATTGGCTTGGATATTGGCAACTTGGAAGAAGAGTTGAGTGCAAAGGTTAATGCTTTTAACGCAAAATAATTTAGTTATGAGTTGTGTGAGGAATAAAAGATGCTTATAAGCCAAATTGAGGAGCTAAACTTGGAGGGCCAACTACTCGACAATACTTTTATTAATGTTATCACTGGTATTATTTTTAAAGACTCTAGTGTGTGTGTGAATATGAGGATGAATACAATTCATGAGTTAGGATGTATTAGGCCTCATTCTAATTATTTTTCCACATTGTGTTTAGATTATGAGATATTAATCAATCCATCTGAGCTTATGGAAGAGTGTAAGGAGGATAAATAATGTGTCTATATTCTTGATTTTATTGTGCCAAAATCATAAAATTACATTACTCACTTAAGGTTCAAGAAGTGCGAAATGCGACATCTATTGCTGAGGACCTTTATATTATACCACCACCCCTTGAGCGGAGCAGAAAATTTGATGCAAAATTAGGGAGTGCAATTCATAAATTTTAAGTAGAAGGAAAAGTTGGTTCACTTGATGATATCGTGCCGCGATGTTAAATCAGGCGCTTATTGAGAAGCAATCCAATTTATAGTGTAGCTTCTTAATTTTAATTTTATAATATTATATTTTTATTTTGTTTTTGTTTGTGTAGATTAAAAAAGTCTGAATACCTGAAGTTGAAGCTAAGGAGCATGGTTGAGTGTAAGTGTAGGATAGCACGAACCCTGATGAAAAGTGAGGAAACATGCTACTAGCTACGCCCTCTTCTTCTTCATCGTTTACTATAAATTGCTTTAGGTACAAAGCATAATTTCAAGTGTGGAGTGGAGAATATTTCGATAATTGTGAATTTAATGGTTAGTACGCCATAAAATTTTATTTTATCTGAGTTTAAAAAAATATAAAAAAGTTTTATTTTAATTTTTTTAGGTTTTTTTAAGTGGCATATCTCATCCACCCCTTATTTTTCCTATGGCTTCTGTTCTTTTTCGAGGGAGGACCTTATGAACTGGGTAATTTTTTATTTTTAGAGTAATTTTTTAATATATTTTTAGGAGTATTTTTTTAAGATGAAAAGAAAAGACCTTTTGACTTATTTGATACTACCAATTTAGGCATGATCTTTAGTAGTACTTTCCTGTGAGTGCTTGAGTATAAAATAAAATAACAATTTTTTTGACACCTAGGCTCATAATAGTAACTTTGTATGTAGCTTATTCTTATTTTATAGTTTGCTATGACCCTGTCTGTCTTAGAAATTAAATTGATCCATCTTAATTAATACTTATGCCATGCGCGGTGAGGATTTCTTGTATATTCTATATTTTGTCTCTTAGTCTAGAACTTGCCTTGCATGTTATTGTAGTGATATAAAAAGTGTTGCTTTGTTTAAAAGATGATAATAAGCTTTTTTTGATTTGTCTTGTAAATTTTAGCCTTTTCAGATATTCTTATCCCTAGTAGCCCCTTTGAGCATGTAGCCTTTTGTTTGGTAGCCGTATTTTTGCTTTGATCCTTTTGTTGAAATTTAGTTTTTGCACCCTGCTTATTTGAGTACTGTAGCATAAACTATGATAAAATTGTTAAATCTAAAGAAATGGGATAGTTGAGTGAAAAAAGTGACCAAAGATAGCTACAAAGTGGTAAAAAGGTCCTCTAATTAGAAAGAATATGACATGACAAGAGGGAAAAAGAGAGAATTGCTTGAGAAAAAAAATATGATTTAAGTGTTCTTAATATGATGAGAATACTAGTGAAAATAATTGAATAGAGGGATGGAAAAATAAAGTGATGAAAATAATGGGTGATGAGAAAGAAAAAAATAAAGTGCAAAGTGCTTAAGGAAGTGTAAGTCACTATTGTATAGTTTCCTACCCATCCCCTAGTCAACATTATTTTGATCCTTTTCGGGTAAGGATGTGAAAAAAAAGTGACTTGTTTATTGAAAAGTTCATTTAGAAAATCTAATTAAAGTTCCAAAACGTTCTCAATAAAAAGCAAGAGTCGCCACTTAGTTTTTATAAAGTAAAAACCAAGAAAAAACTTATAAGAATTTTTAAAATCCAAAACAGATAAAGACTTTAAAAATTAAGAGATTAAGGGTAAGGGTTTAAGTTAATACTCTTGGAAGAGTGTTAAGGCACCAAGAGTATCCGCTAACTCGCGGTTTCCCGGACTTGTTTGAAAAATTAACTTGTTGACTAACTTTTGAAAACGGGATTGGTTTGTTTATAAAAAAAAATATCTCGTTGTTTTAGAAAGAGTTGATTTTTTTTTTAAAAAGAGACAATATATGAAAGAGTTTGTTTTTATTGCACATAAGGGAAATGCGTCAATATTTAATGAAAACATTTACACGAACAGTTGAAAGAAACAATGATTAATATTAAAAACATTTGAACAGAAATATTAACTTTGTTTGGGAATAATTCGACTAAGTTTACAAGGTCAGTCCAAATTATACAATTAATACTAATTAATAATTAAAGACATATAACATAAGAAGTTAAGGACTATTATACTAATCCTGTCCTAATTCTAGTGTGTGGGCCCTCTTTAGGCCCACCGCCGTTTTCACTTTGGATTTAGTCCATTTCTTTGACTTTCAGCCATTTTGGGCTACCGCTGCTGCTGAACATTGTGGGCTTGGCCCATTTTTATTTATTCAGTCCATTTGGACTATTCTGCTGATGTAGCGCTTGGGCTTGGCCCATTTTCTTCTTCAGCTGCCTCTCCTTCTGTTCAACAACTCGGCCCTTTTGGGCTTAATCAAGCTGGACCAAACGGACAGTGTTGGGCTAGGCCCAACTAGAAGATGCAAGGAGGAATTTTGGGAGTCCAATTGGACTCCACCAGATTTTTATGCATGAAAAGGAAATAAAATAAGGATTAGTACATGTTTAAATAAGTAAAGCAGGAGTAATTAAGCAATGATAATTGAGCAATGTGCAAATTTCGTACTTAAAAGATATATTTCCTAACAGTTAATTCACAGCACTCACAGAAACTCATATACAATTGAAACATGTGAGATAAGATACCAATTCACAAATTTATCACCTGAGGATTATACTACTAAGGTCACAGTATTTCCTACTTGCAAATACTAACAAATATCATTCTTTTGAACTCATACGTTTCCAGAAATCAAAGGGAGTAGAGGGATAGATTCAAATAGAGCATGTATACTGAGATGCACAAATTTGAAGAGAAATGTGACATGATATCATAGAGGCACAAGTCATCCTCAAATATACTCTGCCCACTTAACCATTCTTAACGTTCAAACATTAAACATTTAACATGCTAAATGCAGATTTTTAGTCACAAAGAGGGACCTTTTGAACAGTTTTAACACAGGTCATTTAAAGCATGAAAGACTATGCTAAAGAACCTAGTCTAGACATCACACATTAACAAAGAGACAATTCAAGAAGGCTGGACAAGTTTTAAACATTAATCACTTGCATAACTGGTGGAAAATTACATGAGAACTCAGGATTCAGATTTTAAACTAGACTTAGGCAAATTTTAAGCCATGATTAATAGGCTCACACATAGTCATTTTAGCATGTTCAAATCAGTAAAGGAAAGAGGAAGGGAGTAGGGATGAGATAAAGAAATCAGGGGAGAATGAGGAAAGAGATGAACAATCAGTAACCATTCTAACATCAAGTCCAAAATCTGTAGCATGTTCATGTCACACATGAAAAATAAAGAATCAATGGAAGTCATGAAGTTTTAAAAGAACACATTGTTCAAACTTATCACAAACATCAACCTAAACATGAGAGAACAACTCTAGAACTTAACCAATTCATATACATAAGACCATTTTTAATATAGGCAAGATATTGAAGGGAAAGGGGAAGAGGAAAGCAGAATCAATGAAAAGTTGAGGGAAATAGGGGAAACAAGAAGGGGTTGAGCATTCTTATATCAGTAAACAAGTATAAAATCCATGCTCATAGTATTTACATGTCATACAGTTTAAACAAAACCAGTGGAACTATGGAAAATCATCACTCAAAGTTCACCTAAACATCACCCTAAACATGAGAAAATAACACTTAGTAATTCATGTACACAGGTTGATATCACACATAGCAAGAAACAGTAAAGAGAAAGAATAAAACAGGACAAGAGTAAAACCAAAGAAACTAAGGGTAAACAAGAGAGGGTCAAGTGTTTATTAACGAACCAAACCAATTCTAAATTCCAACAACAGATTCATACTCATTTAGATATCACATAGGTCGAGCAAAGTTAGTAAAAAACCATGAGATTTACTAAGAGAAATCAGTGTTCCAAGTTAACCTAAACATGAGAGGATAACACTAGGCAGAATCAATAGGCAAAATGGGGGCATGATCATGACAAAGGGGTTGGGGAAAAAACAAGAGAAAAATCAAACATTTCATGAACAAAATAGGACAGGTTTTACATCATAGCATTCACATCATTTAGCAACAAATTTGACTACAAATTTGCACTTACATCTACTGTTCTAACAAATCAAACACAGCCAGTTGAGACCATGATATTTCTAAATAAAATCACTACTCAAACTTACCATAACAACAGTCTAAAATTAAAATACATATCCTTAAGCTAACAAACAAGACCAGAAATCCATATTTACTCGAATTGAACATTACATAATGTAAAAAGGAAAAGAAAACAGTAAAGAGAAGAGGGTAAGAGGTATACCTTTTTTAGGCCAGCAACTTGTAACCTTGAACCTCACCGGAAAGTCTCACCACCATCGGATTAGTAGCAAACTCGTTAGAACTCGAATTTTTAGTGTTTATTTTCCAAGCTAGCTGACCGGTTTCGTGAGGTTAGAGAATCGATTCTCCAGAACCCCCAATATTTCCCCAAAATCAGCTGGTTAACATGCAGCTAGGGGGTTTTTATAGGAGAAATCAGGGTGAAAAAAGAGGGGAAAATCAAAGGGTTTTTAGGGATTTTGCTAACGAATTCAAATTCCTCAGCTGGAGCAACGTTCATAGCTACAAACTTGTACGAAGTTGTACAAGTTTTCACGGTTTTAGCTAAGAGGGGTGACACCTGGTGTCCTCTAGAAGCTTCTGGACGTAACAGCGCACCCTTAACGGAGGGAAATAGATGGATAATGGGAATTTTAATGGGGTTGTGAGAGGATGAAGCTGTTAGAAATGTTTGAGGGCTGTTAGGGCTAGGGTTGTCGTTTGTGAGAACAACGAAAGGGGTGAAGGACGGGGGCGTACTGGTAATGCTGAAGGGTTGTACGAAGCGCATTTCTTCGTACAATAAGGAGAGATGACGCGTGAGAGAAATAGAGGCGGCTAGGGTTTTTGGGGTGTTTGAACGAAGAAGAAGGTGAGAGAAGGGGTCTGTTTGGTTGAACTGAGAGAAAGAGAAGAGAAAGAAAGGGGTTAAGGCGGAGAAAAAGGGTTTTGGGCCAGTTGGGTCGGGTCTTGAGCGGGTCAGGGGTGCTTTGGATTGGACTGGGGCGATAAAAGGGAATTGGGCTGAGCGGGTCAGGGGTTTTTTGGGGCTCAAACAACTGAAATATTAAGGGGGTTATAAGGGTATTTATTTGATGGCCACATTTGCAAAACGTGGCCAAAAGGTTGAGGACATAGCCAAATTGAAAGTAAATTGATGGGATTCAGCTAGATTTTAAAAGATTTAGGGATTTAGGCTAGCATAGGAATAAAATGAACTAATTACAATTAACCTCGAGCTTTAATGATTTAAACAATTTGAAATAAAGATTATCTTTAACACATAATTACCTCTTTAAACAAATTATGAAATTAATTATTCAATTAATCTCTAATTTGAAATAATTGAGAGAAAAATCAAGCGTTTAATTTCTTAAAAGGATTTTCTTGTGAAATTAAACTCTAAAATAGTTCTTTAAGTAAATTTATATAAATCCCACATAATTAAATATGAAAGATATAAATTGTTACTCAAGACTATTATAAAGCTGACTTGAAAAATATTTTATCCCTTTTTACAAAACAATTATTTCAAAAATTGTTTAAAATTCAAAAGGCTCAAGATTAATTCTTAATGTGGCGGGTAAAAATTGGGTGTCAACAGCTGCCCCTCCCTTTGGGTAGGGTGAGTGTAATGAACCCTGGGCAAAGGGATTTGACGTTCCCAATTTTTTTCCGACCACAAGTCAATCCTCGGGAGGTGGTTGGTTTTAGCACGAATTTCAAGGAATCATGGCCGAACTCTGGTATTGAGTTTCCTACATATCTCAGGTTACATGAGAATTTAGGCCACTTGTAGTTCAAGATGCTTGATTTTACGCATGATTTTTGAGGAATTCTAAACTTTCTCGGTTTCAGAGTACGGAGAGACCGAAAAGCTGGGAAGTAAGAGGATTGGGAGGAGTTAGGTATGCAGCCGAGTTTTCATCATAGTGCCCGCCTACATATCCCAGGACTCAGGGAATCAGGCTACTTGTAGTTCAACTCAATCGGTGGAAAAGGTAATCTTTATGTTAAGACGACCTTTGGCTCGGGATGAGTGACGAATAAGTTGAGCTATAGAAAAGAGGCTTGTAACCTCTCAACTATGAATGTGGTGCACTTCACACCCATAAGTAAGATTTTACCTGGACATAATTTCCAAAGCTCTGGGTGTATCATCACCCGGATTTGAAAAAAAAAGGAAATTTGCTAGCGTGAGTTCAGAAAATACCCCGGGTGCGAACTAAGACCCAAAGATAGGAAATACCCACATGCCTTATGATAGGGATGTGGTTTTATAGTGGTGGTGAGTTGTTCCTCAGTTCACGTCCAAAGAGTTTGATGTCCCTCTCTGGACTGTGTCACAAGTTGCTGCTAAGAAAACGTTTCACGTTGTGATGCGTCCCTTTTTTTTTGGTGTAGTTTGCACCTGTGGTTTTGCTTTGAGAATTTCATCCTTCTTGGATGCTCTGGACAATATCTTGAAACCAAACGGCTAGTAGTAACCGAATTTAGCAAGGAGAGATAGCTTCGTACCTCATTTTCCTTTATCTTTTGTTTCTTGAGGAAGATGACGTCCTTTCCTGTCTCTGTTTTAGGAAATGGCCTCTTCCATGACAGTAAATCATGATAGACTTCTTGTCTATCGGATATGATTGCTTGTGTAGCAATTTTTGAATGATGACGACCTTCTTTATTGTTTAAGGGCATTCTCTTGAATGCGATAGCCTTCTTGGCTTTTGGCAGTGGCCTTTTGCATATGTCTTTGGGGTAAATCTCGCGTATCTTCCGCATCGACATGACTAACAGATATTCTTTGGATTATCAGGCTTTGGGTAATCTAGCGTATCATCTGACTTTGGATAGAGGCGGCTTACTGATGCCTTTAATTCACCAGCTTTCGAGTAATCTTGCACATTATCCTACTTTGGATAGAGGCGGCTTACAAATATCCTTTGAATTGCTAGTTTTTTGGGTAATCCTGCACTTTTATCCGATCTTGGATGTGACGCGACTTACAGATTTCCCTCGAACTACTAGCCTTTGGGTAGTCCTGCACAATATCAACGTGGATATGTCGCGTCTTTTAAATAACCCTTGGACCATCCATTTGTGGTAGTATTGCACTTTACCAAATTTGGATATTGTTGCGACTTACGCATTACCTTCGGACTTTCAATCTTTAGGTGTTATTGCACACTATCCAGTTTCATATATCATTACGTCTTACAGATAACTCTTAGTTCTATTGAGTTTCGAGCAATATTGCATACTATCCAGTTTCAGATATCGATGTGACTTATAGACGACCTTTGACCTCCGAATGTTGGAAAATCTAATTCATCGTCTGATTGGGTAGAGATGACTTACAAGTATCCCTCAGATAATAAGCTTTAAACCTTGATGGCAGGTGGTATATAATAGCATCTTCTGGCGATTGATGCTTTCGAATAAAGGTGCATAAAATATCCTTGACGTCAGAATCTTCTTTCTAATGTAATATGGGACATAAATATGCTGGATGCCGGACTTGGCATAATAAATGATAATGATATCCTCAATGTCAGACTCTTTTGCCTCACGTAATTTCGGATATAAGCATGCTGCATGTAGATTTGGCATAATGAATGTGGATAATGATAATGATATCCTCAACGTCAGACCCTTTCGTCTCACGTAATTTTGGATATAAGCATGCTGAGGTCGATCCTTCGCAGCTAGTGCGACTTGGGGACGCCTAATGAAAGTCATCCTCTTTGAAGCCAGCTGGCAGAGGG
Organism: Jaltomata sinuosa; assembly: GCA_003996215.1. NCBI lineage: Eukaryota > Viridiplantae > Streptophyta > Magnoliopsida > Solanales > Solanaceae > Jaltomata > Jaltomata sinuosa. Next base: position 272,989 of record QJPP01001205.1, on the reverse strand, counting down.
ACATAATCTTCACGGGGGATGTGTGTCTACGATATATGATGATGATGGTCTTCTTGACATGCAAATATGAATGGACCTCTTGGCATGATCCTCTTGACATGGCCCTCTCGGCATGCAAATATGAATGGCCCTCTCGGCATGGTCCTCTTAACATGGCATGCAAATATGAATGGCCCTCTCGGCGTGGTCCTCTTGACATGGCCTTCTCGGCATGGTCCTCTTGACATGGCCCTCTCGGCATGGTCCTCTTGACATGCAAATATGAATGGCCCTCTCGGCATGCTAATATGAATGACCCTGCGATACAATCCCATATAATACGATGCAACATAATATAATATGATATAATGCGATATGTTATGATATGATATGGAATGATGCTGTGCCAAGTGATGCAATGTGGTGCAATGTGATGCAATGCAGAATGATGCGATGTGTCATGGTGCAATATGAATGCAAAAATGTGATGCCATGTAGCGGTGCATGATGCAATGTCCCATAGCGAAGTCATGAAAATATCACCTCTTGGTATTTGTGTTGACTCTTTTGTGTGTACCTGTGCTCAAAGCAAATGGTCAGTAGACACAATGTCGCTTTTACTAGAGACTACAGTCAAAATTTGAAAGACTTTAAAGACAGCGTCTATGAAGCTGATCAAAATAACTTTTTTTAAAATGCGAGCAAAAAATGGTTGTGCCTGCTTTCAGGGACAGTCATAAATACCGCCTTTTGAACATTGTCTGTTCGGGGTGATTCTTGACCCTCCAGGAATTGGTGGAGAGTGTTGTAGCTCTTTTGTTTGGTGCCCCCAATTTAAAGCTGACCGAAATGTCCTGATCCCTTTGGGGACTTAAGAACGTTGTCGGGTTCTCTTATCTGGTAGTTTATGTGAACTACCAGAAAATTCATCCGCTTTAAGGACTTTTGCCTGTTTGGCCTCTTCCTGCTGTTTTGGGATTTTCTCGCCAAATTTTAAAGCATCTGGTCTCGTTGCATATCTTTGAACGCATTGGATAACGCGGGACCTTTTTATGATATACTTTTGGGGACAACCTGCATCCACAGAAAAATTGTTAGTTTTCTCGAGACTGGCCTGTGTTGACATCCTTCGATCTTCTGCTCTTGGTTCTGCCTTCTCCGTATGCTTTCCAATATTGGGTACTTTTCACCCTCGACTCTCCCCGGACCAAGGTAGACATAAGACAAAATCACATTAAAGGAGTAAAACTAATCTTTGTAAAATATTTTTCAAACAAGTTCTTTGGAAAACAAAGAGTTTAAAAAGGAGATGTTTTGGAAATGTATCTGCCTGTCATGTCATGTGCTATCTCAACAAATGCCCTTTATTCGGGGTCTTGACATTCCTGACATACTACTGGTGGACTACGGAGGTCCTTCATCGTCCTGGCTGGGGAACTTGAAAGATGATTTTCAAGAAATCTATCACAACCGAGGATTAATCCATATAGGACTGGGGATTTCTTGAAGTAGGCTCTGATCTCTCGGTGTTGGGAAATTCTTCGGAGTTTAATGTTGAATTCTTGAATGAAGCTTGGCGGAAATTTTGAGATCCTTCTCAAAATTTCTGCCCCAGTTAAAGGCTTCATAGCGAATCTCATTCCATTGGCAAGAGACTTGAGACTTTGTAGGGATTATGAGATTATTTCTCGATATTCACCCTGGTTGCTCTTCGGCATATTCTGTATTCTTGCTGGGGAACTCTTCGGAGTCTAACGCTCTTCGTCTTCTGAATATTTGAGATTCCTTTCTCAAAAATTCTGCCCTTGTTTCCATTTCCTGGGTGATACGGATGAAGCATTGTGGCATTTACGTATCTACAAGCATCCTCTTATCTTATTGGCAACAACCTTCATCTTCTGAATTTTTGAGATTCCTTTCTTAAAAATTTTGCCCCAGTTTCCATTTCCTGGGGTGATATGACCGAACCGTTATGGCACCTACGTATCGCGTTGAGGCAGGAATCAGGTCAAATGTAGTTCCCACACTCGAAGTGGGAGTATGATGGAAATAACTAAAGGGGTGATCGAGGCTGACACAAGCCACCTATGTATCTCATTCTTGAGAATTCAGGTCAAACGTAGTTCAGGATAAGGGAAGGGGAAAGATAGATTTTCCGAAGGGGTTGACCGAAGCTGACACAGGCCGCCTACGTATCTCATTTTTGAGAATTCAGGTCAGACATAGTTCGTACAAGAGGATAGGGATGTTTTAAGCTATTACAAAGCATAAAATGATTACAATCAGGAAATACGATTACAGGGAAAGGAAATTAAAGGAAAACTATCCCTAAACAAGTATCTCTTCACAGCATTGGAATTGATCAGTTTAGTCCACACTTGACCATCCATTTCAGATAGGATCAGAGCTCCTCCGGATAACACTTTCTGGACGACTTACGGGCCTTGCCAAATGGGTGCAAACTTTTCTTTGTATTCCTCCTGGTGGGGAAAAATGCGCTTGAGAACCAGTTGTCCTATGGAAAACATGCGAGCTCTCAATCTTTTGTTGAATGCACGAATCATTCTTTGCTGGTACAACTGACCATGGCATATGACACTCATCCTTTTCTCGTCAATCAACATGAGTTGCTCGTGATGGGCACGAACCCATTCTTCATTGTTCAGTCCAGCTTCTCAAATGATCCTAAGAGATGGTATTTCAACTTCCGCAGGTATCACTGCTTCCGAACTATACACCAACATATAAGGGGTCACCCCGATCCAAGTCCTGACGGTCGTCCGGTATCCCAATAAAGCATAAGGCAACATCTCGTGCCAAGATCGATGATGGTCGGCCATTTTTCTCAAGATCTTCTTGATATTCTTGTTGGTGGCTTCCACAACTCCATTCATTTGTGGCCGGTATGCCATTGAATTACGGTGAGTGATCTTGAATTTCTCACATATGTTCATCAAGTGGCTGTTCAGATTTTCCCTGTTGTTGGTAATAATTGACTCGGGGATCCCGAATCGACAGATTAGGTTGTTTTTAACAAAATTGGCTACAACCTTCTTGGTCACAAACTTGTAAGAAGCAGCTTCTACCCACATGGTGAAGTAATCAATAGCTACCAAAATGAATCTGTGTCCATTCAAGGTAGATGGCTCAACGGGACCAATGACATCCATGCCCCAAGCTACGAAAGGCCAAGGTGCGCTCATTGCATGAAGATCGCTAGGTGGTACTCGAATCAAATCTCCGTGGATCTGGCACTTGTGACATTTTTGTACGAACTTGCTACAGTCATTTTCCATGGTCATCCAAAAGTATCCAGTTCGCAAAATCTTCTTGGCTAAGGTGAAACCATTAATATGGGGACCATACACTCCAGCGTGTACCTCTTCCAACAGTCTTGTGGCTTCAACCGAATCAACGCATCTTAAGAATCCAAGGTCCGAAGTCCTCCTATACAGGATTTCTCTGATTAGGAAAATGTTGTTGGCCATTCAGCGAATAGTTTTCTTTTGGTTGACGGTCACATCCTCGGGATAGACTCCTACTTCTAGATACCTCTTGATATCATAATACCATGGTTTTTCGTCTGATTCTGGTTCGACTTACGCACAGTGCACATGTTGTTCTTTGAGACCTATTATTAACGGATCGATATAATTCTGATCGGGATGTTGAATCATGGAGGATATGGTTGCCAAGGCATCGACAAACTCATTCTGAATCCTTGGTGTATGCTTGAATTCGATCTTCCTGAATCTCTTGCACAAATTTTGAACCATCTTCACATACGACACAATCTTGGAATTCTTCACAACCCATTCACCTTGAACTTGGTGAATTAGCAAATCGGAATCACCTATGACCAAAAGTTATCGGACATTCATATCAATAGCTAGTTAGATATCAAAAATACAAGCTTCGTACTCGGCCATGTTGTTAGTGCACGGGAAATGGAGTTTGGCTGTCACCGGATAGTGCTGACCAGTTTCTGATACCAAGACTGCTCCATTCCCGAACCTTTGAAGTTGACCGCTCCATCGAAGAACAATCTCCAACCGGGGTATGACTCACCAATATCCTCACCTACGAATAGAATCTCTTCATCGGGGAAGTAAGTTTGGAGTGGTTCATCATCTTCATCAACCGGATTTTCTGCTAAATGATCTGCTAAGGCCTGTCCCTTCATTGCTTTTTGAGTCGCATATATGATGTCGAACTCACATAGCAACATCTGCTATTTGGCCAACTTCCCTATAGGCATGGCCTTTTGGAATATGTACTTTAGGGGATCCATTCTGGAAATAAGATACGTCGTATAGGATGACAGATAATGCCTCAACTTCTAGGCGACCCAAGTCAAAGCGCAACAAGTTTTTTCTAACAAAGTATAACGAGCCTCGCACGGAGTGAACTTCTTACTCAGTTAATAAATCACTCGTTCCTTCTTTCCAGTTTAATCATGTTGTCCCAGGACACACCCAAAGGAATTTTCTGAAATCGACAGGTACAATAATAACGGGCTCCCTTCTCTTGGAGAAACCAATATCGGAGGACTGGACAAGTAGTCCTTGATACGATCAAAAGCTTGCTGGCACTCCTTGGTCCAACCAGTCGGCCCATCTTTCTTCAATAACTTGAAAATGCGTTCACAAATAACCGTTGATTGAGTGATGAACCGACTAATATAATTCAACCTTCCCAGGAAACTCATGACCTCTTTCTTGGTCTTCGGGGGAGGCAACTCCAGAATTGCTTTGATCTTTGAAGGGTTGAGCTCGATGCCCCTTCTACTGACTATAAAACCCAATAATTTGCCAGCTGGATTCAGCTTTAGATTGTATTTTCGCAGGCGGTCAAAAAACTTCCTCAAATAGGTCAAATGATCCAAACTCTCGCGGGATTTGACAATCACGTCATCCACATATACATTGATATACTTGTGAATCATGTCATGGAAAATGGTTGTCATGGCTCGCATATAAGTAGCACCCGCGTTCTTGAGACCAAACGTCATTACTCGGTAGTGATAGACACCCCAGGGTGTGATAAAGGCTGTCTTTTCAGCATCTTCTTCATCCATTAGAACCTGATGGTATCCAGTAAAACAATGCACGAATGACTGCATTTCGTGCTTCGCGCAGTTATCGATAAGGATATGGATATTGGGCAATGGAAAGTTACTTGGGACTAGCCTTATTCAGATCCCGATAGTCGACACAGATTCTGATCTTCTCATCTTTCTTGGGAACTGGTACAATGTTGGCCAACCAGGTCGGATACTTTGTAACCTCTACCACTCCAGACTGAATCTGTTTGGTAACTTCTTCCTTGATCTTCAGACTTAGATCAGTCTTGAACTTTCGAGTCTTCTGCTTGATAGGGTCAAATCCCGGATTGATAGGCAGTTTGTGAGAGACTATGTCTGTGCTTAGTCCTGGCATGTCACTGTAGGCCCAAGCAAATATGTCGATGTATTCTTGGAGCAATATGATAAGTTCTCTTTTATGTGTTTCTGTCAAATGGACATTGATTCTGGTTTCTTTGACTTCTTAGTCGTCTCCTAGATTAACCGTCTCAGTTTCCTCTAGATTAGGCTTTTCTCGGTTCTTAAAGTCTTTTAATTCTTCTGTCAGTTCCTTAGGAACCATAGTTTCCTCATCATATTCCTCGAAATCATCATCATCTAACTTAGTTTGTTCGTTAAGCTCTTGACATGACATGACAGTGGAAGGTTTTATCTTATTATTACTGAAATCAAAACGAAACAGGTTAGAAAATAACAAGCAAGCACAAACAATTTTGAACGGCAAATATTTTCAAAATAAGGAGGCTTTCATTAAAATCCAGAAATATTCACAAACTATGGCTACCACCTACATAAATGCAAGTGCGTGCCTTTTGGAAAGCAGTAAACAGTACAAGGAAATTTAAAACATAAAGGGCGGGTCATGGAGCCTCATCCAGAACGTCGCCGAATTTTGTAAAACAAAGTCTTTGTCTACCCAGCCGAGTGAAGAGTAGCCAAGGGAGTGGCGACCCAGTTTTGCAACTTCTCGCAATGTTCCTGATTGTGGTTGTTTCGGGAGCTTCTTCCGCAATAACATCACACTCCTCAAACAGATCCCCTATTCTATCCTCCAATGCATCGCTTGGAGGACTGACGCGTACCGGTAATGATTGATACAAATGAGAAAGAGGCTTGGGCAGTCCTGACCTTTTCTTTTCTTTGTTGCTGGCTTCACCTTCTTGGATCACATACCTCAATCCGTGCCTGGTCAACTGTTAAGGGATGCTTAAAGGCTCGATCATACCATCGAAATTCTTTCCCAACCCAAAGCCCGGCTCGTATCCACTCCTCAGTATTATGGTTACAAGCATCTTATAGATCGGTGGCATAGGGGTTTGAGGAGCAAGGTCCTCTCCAGTGGAATTAACGATCTCTACTGTGTAGAAATTACTTCCCCTCGAGACTTCCTCAATTACGGGAACATAACCATTGGGACGGCTCAAGTGACTCCCTTCTCAATGGATCACCACTTCGTGTTCCTCCTAAATAAACTCTATCATCTAGTGCAAAGTTGATGGCACAGCTCTGGCCCCATGGATCCATGGCCTTCCTAAGAGCAAATTATAGCTAGTGGAGATATCCATTACTTGAAACTCAGTACAGAATTCAACGGGTCCCATTTGGATATACAGGCTAACTTCTCCGATAGTGTCCCTTTGACCTCCGTCAAAATCCCTTACATTGACCCTGCTTTGACAAATCTTTCCCAGGTCATATTCTAGCTGAGTTAATGTTGACAACGGACAGATATTCAGCCCCGATCCATCATCGATCAACACTCTGTTCATGATCTTCTCTTGGCTTTTGATAGTGATATGCAAGGCTTTGTTATGCATCATGCCTTCAAAAGGCAACTCATCGTCACTAAAGCAAATGCGATGACCCCTCAAGACTTGGCTCACCATAGTGGTCAGGTTCTCCACACTAGTACCTTTCGGTACGTAAGCTTCATTCAGAACTCTAAGCAATGCCTGTCTGTGGTACTGAGAACTCATGAGTAATGCCTAAATAGAAATTTGGGCGGGGGTCTTCTCCAAATGCTTCCCAATGGAGCACTCTTTGGGTTGCATCCTCCTCCAAAATTCTTCTGCTTCACCTTCAGTGATTGTCCTTTTCTACAGATTCTTCTTGTAAGAATCATCTTCCAGATTATTGGGGACATAACTTCTCCCAGATCTTGTCATGCCATGAGTTATGGCGGCTTCGATTATGAACTCTTTTTCAGCCAGCACCAACACAGAAAATTGCGGCTTCTCCACGATGCTCAAAGCAGCTACAGACCTTTCTAATTCCTCAGGATTTCTGGGGATCGCCGGTACTATGGACTTGCTTGCGAACCATTCTTTCTCTATTTCAGTCATGTTTATAGTGGCTCTTCCGTGATTCAGAAGTGAGTTTTTATTAACATTTGGCGGTGCTGTTTGTAAGGTGACTACCTTCTAATGGATCAAATTTTGAATCTTTTGTTTCAGATTGATACAATCCTCCGTACTGTTCCCTGCGCCTCCCGAGTGATAGGCACAATGTCGATCAACTTTGTAGAAAAGAGAGTTGACATTGCCTGGTTTATGCTGAATGGGCTGAACTAATCCAGCAGTTTTCAGGCTTTCATACAACTGAGTTCGGGTTTCGTCCAATTGAGTAAAAGTTTGAGGAACTTTCTTTTCAAAATTCGGTCGAGGGAGACCGGGGTTAGCGGGAGGAGGAACCTGGTGGTTGTTCTGATTCTCGAGAGCCTTCTGATACACTTGAAAGTTTTGGGGAGGAGCTATGTAAGTGGGATGCATATTTCGTGGTGGATCTTGGTAGATGGGCTGCATATTTGGCATTGGAGCTTGGTAGACTGGTTGCGTATAGAAGATAGGTTGAAGGTTTTGTGGAACTGGAGGAGGGGTTGTTGGAGCAAGTGGATTCTTGTAACCAGCTCCGAAGGGTTTATGTGGTTTTGGACTAGGATTGAAAGACACCAAAGATACCTCCTCTCTCTTTTTCTTGGGGGGTCCTGTTGGTCCTAAAGAAACCGGGGTCTTGGTGATCTTGCCACTGCGGAGCCCTTCTTCCACAATCTCTCCGATTTTGACTAAGTTGGCGAACTAGGCCTTTACCGCCGATATCATCTTGTCATAAACTTCCGACTCCTGAGCGCGCATAAACACCGCGCTTATTTATTCTTCGGTCATAGGAGGCCAGACTCTCACAACCTTTTTTCTCCACCGATAAGCATAGTCTCTGAAATATTCATTTGACTTTTGCCTGATGTGTCCCAGGGAATATCGATCCGGGATTACTGTTACATTGTATGCAAATCTCTGGGCGAAGTCTCGGGCGAGATCGCTCCACTTGAACCACTTTTTCAATTCTTGGGAGGCAAACCATTCCAATGCTTCTCCATTCAGACTTCGGCTAAAGAATCTCATTAGCACGACATCGTTTCTTCGGGCGCTGACCATTTGATCACAGTAACTCCTTAGATGGGCTTCGGGACTCCCAACACCTTTGAATATTTCAAACTTTGGAATTTTGAATCCTTCTGGTAAGTTCATCTCAGGGTGAATGCAGAGATCATCATAATCGTAGCCTTTTTCATAAGGAGAACTCCGCAACTCTTAAATCTGGGCCATTTCCTCCCTTATTTGTGCCATATCAAGGTAACGTTTCAATTCTGCTGCTTATAACTCTCTTTCTTTCTCTTTATAATGATATAACTCAGGGTTCTCCTAGAGGATGGGGTATGGCTCTGTTATGGTATGAAAAATGGGGGGTAGGTTCTGCACGGGTGGGGGCTGGATGTGTGGAGAAGTATTTGGGTACGTGGGGGTAAAGCTATGTGGGTTAACGACGTTGGTGACATTAGGATGGTTGTTTTGAGAGTTGTAGGTGTTTTGTGGACTGTTCTGGAGGTTTGGAGGGTTTTCCGGGAGATAGGCACCTGGATTGTTGTTTTGGTTAGTATGTTGAACAGGGGGAGTATGGGTCTGGTATAGGGACCTGAAAAGGGAAGGGTTATTGTGGACAGGTTTGTTTGAAGGCCTGGGAATGGAAGATGAGGGGATGTCTTTTGGTTGATTTCCAGTTTGCGGAGAATTGAGTGGAGGGTTTTGAGGAGGGGTCTAAGGGTCGCCCAAAGCAGGAGTATTGGCGGCGATTGCCAAGCTAGCCATGTCTTTTGCCTTTTGTACTTCTTCCTGCATCTTTTCTAATTTCTTCGCAAGCTCTGCGATCATTTCATTCTGTTCAGTGATGACGCTGTCCCTTATAGCCAAAGCGTTTTCTTCCTCACTATCAGTCATTATTTCTTTAGACAAGCGAGGGTCAGAGGATGGATTCAAGTGTGCTTTCGATCGAGTGAAGTAAGAGTGTTCAACCAGTTTTTGTCAACACAAACCAGTTTTTTTTATCTGTTAAGATGAAAAATAACTCAAAGGCCACTATGTTAGGTTTCGTTAGTCATGAATAATACAAGATATATGGCAAGGAATAAACACATAGGAATTGCTTTAAACACATAAAAGTTACTTTTCGTCAAGGCAAATTGGTCCACAGGCGGTTTTGACTCAATCGTTTCAAAGGACAAGATTTTGTCCATTGATTTGGGATAAGTAGGTTTTGCTAGGAAAGGTTGATTTTGTTGATCTTGTAACATCTCTGCCTATTGTTCTCCCGAACTCTTCATCGTCTTCGTCAATTTGGAGAAATGATAATTTCTTTAAGACATGGGCCGGGCCTTGGAGGTTGCCTACGTATCTCATTCTTGAGAATTCAGGCCCTACGTAGTTCGAACTTGTGATAGATAAGTTTTCTTATTTCATTTCATCCACTATTCTATATACAAAGGGAAAGTAAAAGACGACATCAAAAATAAAAATAAATAAACTGAAAGCTAAAACTCTGCTACTTCTGCTATTGTGAGGGTGACATCCGAATTCCTCAGATTGGTCAGGATGCAGGACCCCCATAGCTTTCACGGTCTCGTAAATTTTTGAACAGAGAATCACCTTTGGATTTTTGGTATATTCACAGTAGTGAACTTTGAGGATGATTGTATTCCCTCCTGGCCTGAATTTGGAAGGCCAAGTAGCATCATCCTTGACCTTGGTCCAGTGGCGGACTCTCGTGTCAAAGAGTTGGGCCCTTTTAGTAGTGATCTCCATGGGCAGTTGCTCATTGTCTTCGGGTTCTTCAGTTACTCTTTCCTTCCCTTTGTTGACTTGTTCCAATCCTCCAGTGACATCCTCAAACTTCAGGAGCAATTCTTTGAGTTCTAGGTCAAAGTCTGGTTTGGTTTTAGTCTCGGTTTTTTCCAGTATTTGGTCAATCGCAGCAATCCTCTCTTTAGCCTTGGCGGTCTTCTCTTCTACCTCCTTGGACCGAGCTAAGGTGATTTCCATGAGTTGATTGACTCTCTCATGTTTTCTCTGAACCTCCTCCATTTCCTCTCGTATCCTTAGCATTCTCTCTCGCATAGTCACGGCCTCTATTTCAACCTTTCCTGAAAGAACGGAGATTTTTTAGGAAGTTTTTAGAAGGCTTTAGGATTTTCGGAGAAACTTGGAAGACTTGGAGTATTTTGGTCGGACTTTACATAGTGGGCTTATATTTTTGCCTATGGTGTTCTAGAAAATTTTGGCATGGAGTGGACCAATTTTCCTTGATTCACGCAACACGCATAGCACATAAAATAGTTTATATCACAATAGTATCATGATAATATCATAGTAATATCGCGTCCTAACTGGGTGACCTTTTTATTCCAAGGTTAGGCCTAGCGAGTTTGAAAGACGTATGTGACGTATTTGAACCATTCTATTACCCCCAAAATAGCATGTATATATGGAAAACTTCCCTTTTTAAAGGGATACAAATGCTAGCAAAAAAGGGGATATATTTTAGGGGAAAGGATATTTGCACAAAAGTCATGCCCACGCAGGGGGAAATTTAGGTAAAGTAAAGACATACATTGAAATAAAAACCCACGCAGGGGCGAAGATACTAAAGATATGATGTGGCAGATCCTTCCTCGGTCCTGCTCCTCTTGGATGCTCCGGCAATGCTCCTAAGTTGGAATTGGCTCATGTCGCTCTGGAGTTTCACCACTTGTTCATGCATAGGTAATGCCCCAGACTCTAAGGCTTTCCTAGTCATTTTTGAATCAAGCTGCGCTATTCCCATTCTCATATCTTCGAGTTCCTGAGTCAACCCTGCTATAGTGCGTCGATCTTCTTCTTTTTTCATAAGAAATTCTTTCTTTGTTCTAGCCATTTCCTATTGGAGATTCAGTAATTGGAGATGGAGATTGGGTCTGGAGTCAACATGTGGTTTTGATATAGATACTTCTGCAACGTCTGCCTTCAACCACTGCTTATAGCCGTCCACATACCCGAGATCGAACCTGTCTTAGACCAAAGTCTCTAGACCCATTTTCTCAAGTGTCTTCCAGTTGTGCTGGATCCTCGAAGCTTTCGGGACTTTTTCATGTTCCTTATAGTCTATGACATAGCAACTCATGTGAACGGTCACTGGCTCTATTTGAACCCTTCAAAATTGTCTAAGAACCCTTTGTGGAGCATAAGGTCGGATCCCGCAAATTCCCAGGAGAGGGAGGAAAGCTAGATCATGACATTTCACAATTACTTCCTTTGAGTGAAAATCATCGAACATCATCTGCACATTATCTTCTCTAGGCTCATAAAAAGCTTGGGCCCATCCTATCTTGGTCCTGTTTTCGGTGCCTCTATCCCTAAGCACTCCTGCCAACACTGCGAAGTTATCTATTCCTTCTGTGTTGGGGATTTCTTGGCTTTCGTTATTTTTGGACAGATGCTTGAGAATCCAATATTGTTGGAGTAGGTTGCACCCTTGGAAGTAACAATGACCGTTCTTGCATTTCCCCAAAGCTCTATAAATATAAGATAAGATGACAGGTACTAGAAGAAAATAGCTGACGGTGGTTCCTTATGTCAGGCCATGGAACATGGTATGGGCCACCATTATTATCCGGGTGTTGATGCAGAGTTGTTCATTTAGAGGAAATACCATGATTCCTATAATAGAAATAGCGAACGCCAAGGCTCTGGTCTTGTCCCACTCTTGAAACGTGTAGAATTCGCCTTGGTACTGAAAGAACCCTTCTCTAGTGGCAAAATTGTTGTAGAGTTCTTGAAAGGAGATACTTGGACCCCTTATCCACGGGCATTGGTTCTCCCGCAAGTGGAGATACTTTGCAATATGAGTCAGGGTGGGTTTATTCGGTATTAAGATGCCTTGTTGAGGCCTTAATCTCCTTTCATTGGCTGTCCCCACAGTCTCTAGGAAATCCCTGAGTTCTTCTATCATTGGGGTCATTTCCATCGTTCCGAATTGGAACACCATTTTCTTGTTGTCCCAATACTCCGTTAAAACCTCGATCAATTCTGGCCAGGCCTCCATATCTAATAAAGACAGCAAATGTCCCATATACTGACGGACTGTCCTCTGACGGTTAGGACCCAGATTTATCCACCACATTCGGAGGAGGAGAGGCGCCTCTTTTACCATGTCAAACTTGAGGAATTTTGACATCCTACAAAACAGAATAACCTGTTAGGACCCTCCCTAGGACAATAGTGCGATTACAACTCATACGTCTTCCAAACAACACGTAGTTGGATGCTATGTCGTTGGGTCGTAAGCCCGTTGACATGTTTTAATGGTTTACTAATGGACTTAATATCCCTTGGATATTAAGACATCCTAAGCTAATGCCTATTTTCGGAATTTGGTTTCGCTCTATCCTGAGTTTCTAGAATAGGTTTCGAAATTGACCGGGAACCCGGGCGGACAACCCAAGCTTGAAACAACAAGTGACCGTTAACCAGCCACGGGTCAACTACTTCACTCGTCTATTTCAAAAATTGTGTGTTTTTTCAAGAACGACCACAAAGATTTGCGTAATTGCCTTTTTACCCCTAATGCATTCTAATGCTTTTCCAAGAGAGGCGAAAAATGCCATGAACATTTTATAATTGCGGAAAAAGTAAACAATTAAGGAAACCAATAAAGTTACAATTTCCGAATAGTTAGTCAAAAAAGTTAGTTTCAAATAATAAGGTTAGAACCTAGTTGAATTATCCCCAGCAGAGTCGCCATATCTATTTTGATCCTTTTCGGGTTAGGATGTGAAAAAAAGTGACTTGTTTATTGAAAAGTTTACTTTGGAAATCTAATTAAAGTTCCAAAATGTTCTCAATAAAAAGCAAGAGTCGCCACTTAGTTTTTATAATGTAAAAACCAAGAAAAAACTTATAAGAATTTTTAAAATCCAAAACAGATAAAGACTTTAAAAATTAAGAGATTAAGGGTAAGGGTTCAAGTTAATACTCTTGGAAAGGTGTTAAGGCACCAAGAGTATCCACTAACTCGCGGTTGCCCGGGCTTTTTTGAAAAACTAACTTGTTGACTAACTTTTGAAAACGGGATTGGTTTATTTATAAAAGAAATATCTCGTTGTTTTAGAAAGAGTTGATTTTTTTTTTAAAAAAGAGACAATATATGAAAGAGTTTGTTTTTATTGCACATAAGGGAAAGGCGTCAATATCTAATGAAAACATTTTCACGAACAGTTGAAAGAAACAATGATTAATATTAAAAATATTTGAACAGAAATATTAACTTCATTTGGGAATAATTCGACTAAGTTACAAGGTCAGTCCAAATTATACAATTAATACTAATTAACAATTAAAGACATATAACATAAGAAGTTAAGGACTATTAAACTAATCCTATCCTAATTCTAGTGTGTGGGCCCTCTTCAGGCTCACCACCATTTTCACTTTGGACTTAGTCCATTTATTCGACTTTCAGCCCTTTTGGGCTACCGCTGCTTCTAAACATTGTGGGCTTGGCCCATTTTTATTTATTCAGTCCATTTGGACTATTCTGCTGATGCAGCGCTTGGGCTTGGCCATTTTCTTCTTTAGCTGCCTCTCCTTCTTTTCAACAACTCGACCCTTTTGGGCTTAACCAAGCTGGACCAAACAGACAGTGTTGGGCTAAGCCAAACTGGAAGATGCAAGGAGGAATTTTTGGAGTCCAATTGGACTCCACCAGATATTTATGAATGAAAAGGAAATAAAATAAGGATTAGTACATGTTTGAGTAAGTTAAGCAGGAGTAATTAAGCAATGATAATTGAGCAATGTGCAAATTTCGTACTTAAAAAATATATTTCCTAACAGTTAATTCACAGCACTCACAAAAACTCATACACAATTGAAACATGTGAGATAAGATACCAATTCACAAATTTATCACCTGAGGATTATACTACTAAGGTCACAGTATTTCCTACTTGCAAATACTAACAAATATCATTCTTTTGAACTCATACGTTTCCAGAAATCAAAGGGAGTAGAGGGATAGATTCATATAGAGCATGTATACTCAGATGCACAAATTTGAAGAGAAATGTGACATGATATCATAGAGGCATAAGTCATCCTCAAATATACTCTGCCCACTTAACCATTCTTAACGTTCAAACATTAAACATTTAACATGCTAAATGCAGATTTTTAGTCACAAAGAGGGACCTTTTGAACAGTTTTAACACAGGTCATTTAAAGCATGAATGACTATGCTAAAGAACCTAGTCTAGACATCACACATTAACAAAGAGACAATTCAAGAAGGCTGGACAAGTTTTAAACATTAATCACTTGCATAACTGGTGGAAAATTACATGAGAACTCAGGATTCAGATTTTAAACTAGACTTAGGCAAATTTTAAGCCATGATTAATAGGCTCACACATAGTCATTTTAGCATGTTCAAATCAGTAAAGGAAAGAGGAAGGGAGTAGGGATGAGATAAAGAAATCAGGGGAGAATGAGGAAAGAGATGAACAATCAGTAACCATTCTAACATCAAGTCCAAAATCTGTAGCATGTTCATGTCACACATGAAAAATAAAGAATCAATGGAAGTCATGAAGTTTTAAAAGGACACATTGTTCAAACTTATCACAAACATCAACCTAAACATGAGAGAACAACACTATAACTTAACCAATTCATATACATAAGACCATTTTTAATATAGGCAAGATAGTGAAGGGAAAGGGGAAGAGGAAAGCAGAATCAATGACAAGTTGAGGGAAATAGGGGAAACAGGAAAGGGTTGAGCATTCTTATATCAGTAAACAAGTATAAAATCCATGCTCATAGTATTTACATGTCATACAGTTTAAACAAAACCAGTGGAACTATGGAAAATCAGCACACAAAGTTCACCTAAACATCACCCTAAACATGAGAAAATAACACTTAGTAATTCATGTACACAGGTTGATATCACACATAGCAAGAAACAGTAAAGGGAAAGAAGAAAACAGGACAAGAGTAAGACCAAAGAAACTAAGGGTAAACAAGAGAGGGTCAAGTGTTTATTAACGAACCAAACCAATTCTAAATTCCAACAACAGATTCATACTCATTTAGATATCACATAGGTCGAGCAAAGTTAGTAAAAAACCATGAGATTTACTAAGAGAAATTAGTGTTCCAAGTTAACCTAAACATGAGAGGATAACACTAGGCAGAATCAATAGGCATAATGGGGGAATGATCATGACAAAGGGGTTGGGGAAAAAACAAGAGAAAAATCAAACATTTCATGAACAAAATAGGACAGGTTTTACATCATAGCATTCACATCATTTAGCAACAAATTTGACTACAAATTTGCACTTAAATCTACTGTTCTAACAAATCAAACATAGCCAGTGGAGACCATGATGTTTCTAAACTAAATCACTACTCAAACTTACCATAACAACAGTCTAAAATCAAAACACATATCCTTAAGCTAACAAACAAGACCAGAAATCCAGATTTACTCGACTTGAACATAACATAATGTAAAAAGGAAAAGAAAACAGTAAAGAGAAGAGGGTGAGGGGTATACCTTTTTAGGCCAGCAACTTGTAACCTTGAACCTCACCGAAAAGTCTCACTACCACCGGATTAGTAGCAAACTCGTTAGAACTCGAATTTTTTTAGTGTTTATTTTCCAAGCTAGCTGACCGGTTTCGTGAGGTTAGAGAATTGATTCTCCAGAACCCCCAATATTTCCCCAAAATCAGCTGGTTAACATGCAGCTGGGGGGGGGGGTATAGGAGAAATCAGGGTGAAAAAAAGAGGGGAAAATCAAAGGGTTTTTTAGGGATTTTGCTAAGGAATTAAAATTCCTCAGATGGAGCAATGTTCACAGCAACAAACTTGTACGAAGTTGTACAATTTTTCACGGATTTAGTGGAGAGGGGTGACACCTGGTGTCCTCTAGAAGCTTTTGGACATACCAGCGCACCCTTAACGGAGGGAAATAGATGGATAATGGAAATTTTAACGGGGGTTATGAGAGGATGAAGCTGTGAGCAATGTTTGAAGGCTGTTAGGGCTGGGGTTTTCGTTTGTGAGAATGACAAAAGGGGTGAAGGACGGGGGCGTACTGGTAATGGTGAGATTCTACAAAGCGCGTTTCTTCGTACAACAAGGAGAGACGGCGCGTGAGAGAAATGGAGGCGGCTAGGATTTTTGGGGTGTTTGAACGAAGAAGAAGGTGAGAGAAGGGGTCTGTTTCATTGAACTGAGCGAAAGGAAAGAGAAATAAAGGGGTTAAGGCAGAGAAAAAGGGTTTTGGTCCGTATGGGTCGGGTCTTGAGCGGGTCAGGGGTGCTTTGGATTGGGGTAGGGCGATAGAAGGGAATTGGGCTGAGCGGGTCAGGGATTTTTTGGGGCCCAAACAGCTGAAATATTAAGGGGGTTATACGGGTATTTATTTGATGGCCACATTTGAAAAATGTGGCCAAAAGGTTAAGGACATAGCCAAATTGAAAGTAAATTGATGGGATTCAGCTAGATTTTAAAAGATTTAGGGATTTAGGCTAGAACATGAATAAAATGAACTAATTACAATTAACCTCGAGCTTTAATGATTTAAAAAATTTGAAATAAAGATTATTTTAAGCACATAATTACCTCTTTAAACAAATTATAAAATTAATTATTCAATTAATCTCTAATTTGAAATAATTTGGAGAAAAATAAAGCGTTTAATTTCTTAAAAGGATTTTCTTGTGAAATTAAACTCTAAAATAGTTTTTTAAGTAAACTTATATAAATCCCACATAATTAAATATGAAAGATATAAATTGTTACTCAAGACTATTATAAAGCTGACTTGAAAAATATTTTATCCCTTTTTACAAAACAATTATTTCAAAAATTGTTTAAAATTCAAAAGGCTCAAGATTAATTCGTAATGTGGAGGGTAAAAATTGGGTGTCAACAAACATTACAATTTTTATTTGATTCTATTTGAGCATATTAAATTAGTGTAGATGTACATAATAGGCAAGCCTATGGTTTTTTGTGCATACATGTGAATTTGTTTGTGAGTGCGAGAGTTGTTATTTGATGCTAAGTCCTTAATTTATATCAATTTTTTGATTTGAGTGTATGGACTATTTTTTCTTGTGAGGGAACTTGTTTCATGATAGATAGGTGATTTTATTAGCTTTCTTTGATGGAGTAGGTGAGTAAACTTATTTTGATGAGTTAGAGTCCGTCTTTGAGGTTATGAGGTTAGAAGTTTGTTGTTTGTATATCTTGCATAATGATCAGGAAGTGTACTTGATGTTTTGAATTCCTATATGGTATAATTATGTGTATCAACCAAAGTGTTGGCCTTTCTAGTTTGATTTTTTTGAGATGAGTTTTAAAGCTTGCTCGAGGAGGAACAAAAGTCTAAGTGTGGGATGGTGATGTGAGGTCAAAAATACATATATTTAGTTATTATTTACCTCACATTTAGTCTTTTCATTATTGTTTTAAGCATTAATATCATGGATTATTCTTATATTGGGTATTTTTATGTGTAGAATTAAAATGGGGGTGAAGATAAAAAAATTGGAGAAAAAATGAATTAAAAATGAGAAATCATATAAGAAAATCAAGCAGGTAGCTTAATAGATTGAATTAAATATAATATTATTATTTATATGTATGAATTACATTGAAAAGAAGTGAAATACTTACCTTGGCTGCCACATGGAATCATATGAAGGCCCCTTGCAAAATTGAAGGCGGCAGCAACATTAAGGCGGTGAGGCGACAGATCTACGCGTCTTTCAATTTAATTGAGTTTTATTTTCTTGGTCTTTTTTTGGACTCAATTATTTTATAAATAGTCTATAAGGTGGATGTTACCCCGTCTATCATCGAGAACATCAAGCTCTCACTTGAAACATTGGGCACCAACACATTTAGCAACAATTAACACCTCCCCGCACAAGACTATACACACAAAGGTAATTTTCAATAAAGAACCATGGGCATACAAGTAGCAACATTCAACCCCACAAACTATTCTCAATAAAACCTCATGACTAACAATGATTTTCCCTTAAGAATGACGCCACCCGATCTATAATCGGGCCAAATCATGCATCAATCACAAGTGGGTTACTCAGACTTCACCCCAAACACAAATTTCAAGGCTAAAAGCCACTACCAATCAACATGCATCAATAAAATTCAAGTTCTACCAAGTTGACACAAAGCAAAATTCTCAATACAATTCAAAATTGGGGACCCAAATTTTTTGGATCTGACCCAAAATAAACATGGCAATTCTATTTAGCATGCTTCACAATATGAGTTCCCAATAAATATAAAAACCAGTATTTAACATCGGGGAACTTACCACAAGGGAAGATTAGGTGAAGAGAAATGAAAATTGAAGCTTTTGGGAAGCGACAATGGTGACCCAATCAACTCGCCCGGAGAGACGACTGGCAACAATGGTGGTAGAGCGGTGGAGATAATTGGGTGAGAGGATAAGAAGATTTTAGGAGAAGTAGGAGGATTTGTGGAAGGTTTTGGGAGAAAATGTTTGAGGATTGGGGAGAAAATATGGTGAAGGTGGTGAAAGAGGCGGAATATAAAAAGAAACAAAGAAGAAAAATTGAGCCGAGCCATCTCCGGGTCGGGTCGGTCAATGGGTTAGGTTAATTAAAAATTGAAATTTACCTTTGGTGATCCATGCCATGCGGTTCGTACAAGGTCTTGTGCGATCGCATGTCGCTTCAAGCACCACTATTTTTCTCTCCTGGGTTTGCCATGCGACAGAGGTGCGACGCATCCTTGGGCTCGTGCGGTCTGCATGGCCTGAAGCACATCACCTCCAATATTTCAATTTTCTCCCAGGCCCTTTGTTTTTTTGTGCGGTGAGCCGTGCGGCACACAGAATGGCTCATGCAGTTCGCACGATCCGCCACACAACTCATTTTGTCCTTCTTTCACTTGTACAATTTTCTACTCCATGCATTCCCTACAAAAAAAACTAAAAACAACAAAAGATAACCAAAAACAAAGTAAAGAAACTTGGGTTGCCTCCCAAGAAGCGCTTGATTTAACGTCGCGACTCGACGATACTACCTCAAATCAGTCGTTCTTTGGATTGATGATGGTATCACTGGGTAGTGTCCCCTTCATCCTCGGGTTTATTTGGCTCGAAAGGTGGTTCATTTGGGTCTCAAGATGCTTGATCGAGGCTGAGTGAAAGCTCACAGTTTGATGAAGTGTTGAAACTTCACTCTTTAGCTCACTCACCCCACTATTTGTCGTGTCCACCTTCTTAAGAACCAAGGAGAACGTGTGTCATGACCCAACCCATAGTGAAAGGCACCCACCCAACCCCCGGATGAGCAAACCAATAGAGTTCAACCCTTGCCTAGACTAACAGTCTAAAACCAGCAAGCAAAAAGTAAAATAGCAATCAAGACAAATCAAAAACTAATCATAATCATTATCCTGCAGAAAATCCCTCCTAGGAACTGAAAGTCATCATACCAAACATAGTACCAAATATCTGAATACGGGGATGCAACCCGAAAAAGATAAAAATAAAATAGTTTTAGGTCCGAAAAAATGGACTGAAACTCCAAGGATAACCCAAGGTAGCTCGAAACAAGCAGCTCACCCTTGAAAGTCAGAATCGTCGGTGCTAAATGCGAGGTCGCGTCTCAGTCGCTGGTAGATTTTCTGTGCTCACCAAAGACAAGCAAGTTCAGTATCAGTACACCACCACTGTGTACTGGTAGGATCATCAACCAGTTTTCAAGTAAACAACATACATAACAGTACAACATATGCAAATAAAAATATAGAAAACATGCAACAAGTATACAGGTCCTAGACTACAAGTCTCTACCTACCTTGTCCCAGCATGAAATCCATCTCTTCCAGTTCTATACCACGAACATGAGCCATTAACTATACTTTTCCGTCTAGCCTGGACCCACCCTGGAATCCCCTCTAGACACATACCAAAAGTAATGATTCCACCCGGCCTAAACCAAGACCAACACAACAGTTATACAAAGTTCCCGGCCACTCAAGAACCACCAACAATAGCACCTTTTAAAAGAAAACCGGTTCACTCACAGAACCAATATCAAGTATCACATTCAGTAAAACAACCCGGTGCAGACACGGAACCAGTATCAGCCAATGCAATACAATAATCAATGAACCAATGCAAGATGCAATAAAGTAAACCCGTACCAGGCGTGGTACCCGTGCCAACCAACTGTTATACCCGTACCAGGCGCGGTACCCATGCAAAACATTTGTTATACCCATACTATGCATGGTACCCGAGCCAACCGAATGTCAACAAACCACGGTCAATATATGAACACACATAACTTGTAAAACCAACAAGTAAACACCATTCAATCACAGACTGTAAACAGGAACCTAAATATTCCACACAACTTCCCTAAGCAATGTAATGCATACAATCACTTAGACATGAGTACATGAATATACAAATTCACAGAAAATCATAAGTCATCACTTACCTCGAAATGTTCCAAGCTCAATTCGACCCGAGCTTTCCTGTGTTTCGAATTCCTCTCTCGTTCTTGATCTAAAAACAACACATAGTATATACAATTAACACACAAGGCCTGCACATTACCCGGATTATACCAAATCCCCAAACCCCAGGCCACCCATGATTATTCCACCCTTTTCCCGGGCTTTCCCACGATTAATTCTCCTAGTTCTATCATTTTTACGGATAAAATAGGGAATTAAACAACCTATGATCATAATAATGTACTTTAATCCATACCCAAGAAGACACATGCTTGAAATCCCCTTCCTTCCCTGAATTCCACCATCCCTAGGTTATTCTAACCTTTCCCAAATTCCCTCCTAGCAATTCTACCGCATAGGAAACGTAATACAGAGGTTGGGGAACGAAAACCTTACCTTAGGGAAGAATTTCAATGGAAAAAGGAAGAAAAACACCTGGAATCTCCTAGCCCTTCTCCCAAAACAAAATTGTGAAAAACTGAATGTTTTGGGAGCTGTTTCTGCATTAAAATCCTGTCGGTCCACTATTGCGTTCCCCGCTTTTCTATAGCAGTCCCACTATAGCGGTAGGCTGCCGCTATAGCGGTTTTAAGTAGGTTGACCGCCCTTTGACCGCCGCTATAGAGGTAATTTCCACCGCTATAACGGTGGCCGCTATCGCATGCGGTTGCACCTGTCACGGATAGAAGGTCCAAAAATTTCCTAGTTTTGACCATTTTATAACACACTTTCTTTCCCCGATAACCTGAAATAATTCCTTCACATCAAACGCGATTTCGAGAGTGCTACCTACCCAAATGCGATTCCGAAAAGTCCTTCGGACTCTTTTATGTCTTACTATGTAGAAACTAGCTCGAAGCAAGAAAGAAAGACCAATCCTTACCCAAATTTCCCTAGACTCTACCTCGCTCCAAAACTGGCCGAGGCTAGCCTAGCCCATAATTTCAAACCCCCAAATCTGGAGTTTTCTAACTCGAAAACTTGGCACGATTTGACTACCCGTAACGATGGACCTGGTCGTTACAACAGATACCAATTTACCTATCGTTCGTCCCTGAACAATCAAACCCAAATTTACGGAAATAAAAGGAAGGAAATGTAGTACCTGAATCCTTAAACAATCGAGGGTACTTGTCCCACATGTCCTTCTCGGTTTCCCAAGTGGCTTCCTCAACCAGACGATGCTTCCACTGAACCTTCACCATATCAATCACCTTTGTACTCAACCTTCGGACATCTCAAGCAAGAATCAAAACTGGTTCCTCTTTATAACGAAGGTCCTTATCGAAAAGTATCTCATCCCACTTGATAATGTAATCCCCATCCCCATGGTATCTTAAGCATGGATACATGGAATATCAGATGGATGATCGACAAACTAGGTGGCAGTGCTAACTTATAAGCCACTGGCCCCATAATTTTAAGAACTTCAAATGGACCGATGAACCGAGGGCTAAGCTTGCCCTTCTTACCAAACCACATAACCCCTTTCATTGGTGATACCTTTAACAATACCTGCTCACCAACCTGAAAGTCCATGTCCCAGACCTTGCGATCTGCATACTCCTTCTACCTGCTTTGAGCAGCCAACAACTTGGTCTGTATGACCCATACCTTTTCCTACACTTCCTTTAATAACTTTACGCCCAGAGGCTTCAAATCTCCTTCCTCAAACCACCCAACCGGTGATCTACAGTTCCTCCCATACAGGGCCTCGAACGGTGCCATATCGATAATGGAGTGGTAGCTATTGTTGTACAAGAATTTGCACAACCGTAGAAACTGGTCCCAATGACCCCCGAAGTCCATCACACATACTCTCAGCATATCCTCTAATACCTGGATCGTCCTTTCCGACTGACAATCAGTCTAAGAGTGGAAGGCTGTGCTAAAGGTGAGTTGTGTACCCAACTCTTCGTGTAACTTTCCCCAGAACTTAGAAGTAAACTACTGCGTACCCCTGTCTAAAATTATGGACAGTGGTACCCCATGCAGCCTCATAATCTCCTTCATGTAGATCTTAGCCAATTGCTGTGAATTATAATCTACCCTGACCGGAATAAAATAAGCAAACTTGGTCAACCTGTCAACAATGACCCAAATTGATTCATACTTCCCCAATGTCTTGGGAAGACCCACCACAAAGTCCATGGCTATTATTTCCCACTTCCACTCTGGATTTGACATTCTATAAAGTAGTCCTGCAGGTCTCTGATGTTCATACTTTACCTGCTGTCAGTTCTGACATTTGGACACAAAGTCCACTATGTCCCTTTTTATCCCGGGCCACCAGTAATGCTGCCTCAAGTTTCTGTACATTTTGGTCACACCCGGATGAATTGAGTACCGCGAATCATGAGCTTCTGCCAAGATTTTTTGTATCATATCATCCACTCGAGGAACACAAATCCTCTCCCTGAAATGTAACACTCCACAAGAGTCTAACATGACATCTCTGGACTCCTCGGATATTACCTTACCTCGCAACTTACCCATTTTTGGATCCTAAAACTGTTTTGCCTTTATTTCCTCTATGAAGGTGGCCTTGACCTCGAGTCAAGTTTTGAGAACACTGATGCACCCTGAAGCTGGTCAAACAAATCATCTATACAGGGTAGAGGGTACTTATTTCGGATGGTCACCTTGTTCAACTGCCTATAGTCTATGCACATCCACATACTACCGTCCTTTTTCTTTACAATAAGACCGGAGCACGCCAAGGCAAAGAACTGGGACATATGAATCCCTTATCTAGGAGTTCTTGCAGCTGAGTCTTAAGTTTCCTTAACTCTGCCAGAGCCATATGATATGGAGGAATGGAAATGGGATGAGTGTCAGGCCCCAAATCAATACAAAAATCTATGTCTCTGTCCGGAGGCATACCAGTCAAGTCCGCTGGAAACACCTCTAAAAATTCAGAAACCACTGGAACTGACTCAATAGGAGGATACTCCACACTATCATCCCAGAGATGAGCAAAGAAGGTTAGACACCTCCTCCCCACTAACTTCCTAGCCCGGCAAAACGATATTATCTTAACTGGCTTAGGCCTGTACATACCTTCCCAATCTAGTCTATCCTTACCCGAAATTTCTAGAGCCACAGTCTTGGTGTTACAGTTCAACACAGCATGATAAGGAGATATCTATGTCATACCCAATATAATATCAAAATCATCCATATCCAGAATTACCAAGTCTACCCAAGTATGTAACCCCATAAACACAACAGAACAGTCACGATATACATGAGTCACAACCACCGACTCTCTAACTGAGGTAGAAAAATAGATGGGAGAATCAAGGATATCACAAGTCAAACCCAGCCCCAAAGCAAAACTCACAGACATATAACAATATGTAGAACCTGGGTCAAATAATATCGAAGCCATTTTATCATAGACAAAAATAGTACCTGTGATCACCGCATATGAGGCTTCCGCCTTAGTCCTCCTTGGAAAAGCATAGCAATGAGCCCGATCATCAATCCGAGAAACTTCCTAGGCCAGCTGCACCGCACCTGTCACGACCCAATTTCTCGGTCATGATGGCACCTACAACCCCCGGTAGGTGAACCAATCCCCGTAGCCCAGAACATTTAGTAATGGGCTACTATCTAACAAATAAGAGAACAAGACAAAGAGAACAGATAAAAGGACTATAAATATATACATATGCGGAAACAAAACCAAACCCCAAGACCTGGTATGATAGTATAGAGCGAAACTACATACATGGAGTGCAAACAATCCAAACAATATATACAGATGTCTCTGAATGGTAATAGAGTACATGAAGCAAAAGATAAACTAAAGCTAAGCTCCGATAGCCAAGAGCTCACCCTCAGTCTGAAGTAGTCCCCAACAGATCTCCAAGCACGAATCACAACGATCTAACGGCGATGGCCCACGCTAGGATCTGCACCCAAAGATGCAGGGGGGTAGGGGTGAGCACCAAATGCGAAGCATAAGGTACCCAGTAGGTATCATAGGCCGACTGGGCACATATAAGATAAAAGCGTAGTAACAGACAGAATAGAAGCAAACAGTCACAGAAATCAACGAAAGGTACACAGTAACTAGCCCAGAGAGAAATCAACAGAACCACATGTGAGGCTAGTAAGCAGAATATACACACCATAGGCACAGGTGAAAGTAAGAAACAACGCACCTGGGGTCCTTGCAATAACAGTGTATACAAAATAAGTTTACGAAATGGACTGGTATACCCGTAACCTCAAGTGTAAGTAAGAGAGAAAAGAGTAGATGATAGGCATGCTCAGAGACATGAATCAAATTCAACTAATCATATCAATCTCAAATCCAGAAACTAACAGTCTAGCAGTAACCAATTTCATACTTAACCGTAACAGGGAACAATTCTGTAAGTAAATAGGCAAAAGTCTACCTACAGTCCCCCGGCCGCCATACAAATCGAGGAACACAAACAAGTGAAAACAAACCCTCCAGCATTCCATACTACCGGAGCGTACAATCAACAAACAACAAACAAGGGTGGAGCCTCAAACAATGAATGATATGATGCATGAAGGTCTCAAGTGAAATGGTATCTCTGTATGTACCTCCTCCGGTGCCGATCCGGCCCAACAGGTAGGTTCCATGGAAGGAAACTGCCCGTATACCTCTACTCCACCATATACCCTTCCTCTGGCACAAGCAGCCCGTAGCCCCTGGCCCGGATGGCAAGGTCCATGGAGGTCCCAGACCCCATACTAAAACTCAGTATCAAAACATGTCGTCCGAAAGCAAGTCCGGTATCAAGATAGAGACCCAGTTCTCGAATATGCATGCCCAGACCCTGTCCAGAACTAAAGTAGTAGAAAAATATCTCAAAAACCCCTCCAAGGGTGCCCGGGCATAACCGGGTCTAAACAGTAGAAAGTCATCTCAGGTGCTCGGTCCGACCGAGGCTAAAAATCATCTCAAGTAGCAAGAAAACTCAACTAGCATCGCGGCTCTGCTGAGTCTAGCGTTAATTGTAAATCTGGTGATTTAAATCATAATTTTACTTTCTTTTACCCAAGAATATTCACAAGTTAAATCAAACCATTTCCAAATTATTTCTATCAAAAACGGGCCCCCCGGCCCATGCAAGGTTTAGAAAATAGTGTCTGTAGGCCCGAAGCCCAAACCGTAGTAAAACATGTATAAAACCTTTTTATATGCATGAAAATGGTATGGTCAAACACAATAGCTGCCCAGCAGCTTCCAATCAACCTATCGACCCTGCACAGGCCCACAACTACTCAGCAAGCATAACCAGCCTAGAAGGATAATTCTATGCCTGGGACTCGCGGACATTCCCAAAATCCCACCTTCTATGTTCCAGAGTCAACAAGGCCTCGTAGGACCACAAGGGTAAATAAAATATATTGGTAAATACTACAAGAAACGGAGGAACAAAAGTAGGCGGACATGAATAAAGCGGTCAAGGTCTGTGGTACCAACCTAATAAACCAACCCAAGGATGCCCATTAATACAATTTTATCCTATATATGCGGAGTCTAGGGAAAATAAACCGTAACCTACCTGTCGTCCGATGACAAGCTCGAACCTCTCCGAAAAGAAGCTCCGAAACGAAATCAAACTTGAACTCGAGCTTGAATAACTTGACATCGATAATTAATTTTCTTTCAGAGATTAAATAAAACGTGAAAACATTTTCTTCCCATCAAAGCTTTTCAACAATCTGTAAGTATATATGTGCATATGCACAAAGAAAACATTTAGTAGTGGTATGCCTATGCGTACAGGAGCTTATCCACTTTGCTAAAGTCAGCATACATATGTAAATGTACTGCCAACTTAGTGCATTGTGATGCCACCTCTCACCTTTAGCTTGCTGGCCACTTCCTCCACCTCCACGTGGAATGGAGGTTGCAACCAATATATTCACTTCCCAATATATATCTACTCGGGTATTGCATAAGTTCGTGGTAAAATAAATATAACATTTTAAATATACCATAATTCATAGAAAATTATTTCAAACAAAACTTACTATATTATAATAATAATTTTCAACATAACTAAATTTACTATCTCCGTTAAAATATTATAATGTATAAAAAACCTTATAAAATAAATACATATACAATTATATCGTAACAAAAATATTTTTCACAAACCTTTAAAATATTTTGAAAAGGTAATAATAATATAATTTTCTACCACATTCGACTTTTAAATTAAATATTTTCAAGTACGCACGATTTCGATACTCAAGAACTCTCTTGGAACCCTCCCTTATGTTTTCTCACTATTTTAGAACTGAAATGGCGTTTTAAAACATGAAGTTGAGGCTTAAATCAAGTCTAACCCAACCCGGTTCGCGACCCGGTTCGAAACCCGTTTTCTGCCAGACAGTCCGCGGTAAAATAGTCATAACTCTTTACTCCAAGATCAGTTGGACGTGAGGTTTTGTGCGTTGGAAACTAGACTCGTAGACCTTCGATTTGGTATTTTGGGAGACTTCTAAATCTTTATATATTGAGAGAAAATCTCCGAGACATTTTACCCAAAGTTCAGAAAATTTTATTAAAGAACTTACGATAACTTTTGCCGATTTGCTTGACTTCAAAACTTATAATGCGACCAAACAAATGGGCCCGACACCGAAATACCGATCCTGACGAGCCTTAAGTGACTTGGGTCCGCTACAACAAGCTCTAACGGTTCAAGGAAAACGTATACGTGGAAATAACCGGAAGGGTCATTACATCATCCCCTACTAAAAAGGACTTTCGTCCTCGAAAGTCAAGGTCAAGGGGGGGTATCTGAAGGCTAAAATAGTTGCGGATACTGATCCCGCATATCTCTCTCGGTTTCCCAGGTAGCCTCCTCGACTGGACGGTGCCTTCACTGAACCTTAACAACCGGGATCTCTCGAGACCTCAATCTCCTGACATCTCTGGCCAAAATAGTTGCCGGATCCTCAACAAAGGATAAACTCTCATCCAACTGAAATGAATCCCACTGCAACACATGAGACTCGTCTGAGACATACCGACGCAACATCAAAACATGGAATACAGGATGTATAGCTGAAAACATCGGAGGCAAGGATAGCTGATAGGCAACGCTACCAACCCTCTAAAGAATCTCAAACGGCCTAATGTACCTGGGGCTAAGCTTGCACCGCCTACAAAATCTCATCACGCCCTTCATGGGCGATACACGGAGAAACACCAAGTCACCGACACTAAACTCTAAGGCACGAAGCCGACGATCAGCATAACTCTTCTGCCTGCTCTGAGCTGCCCGAAGTCTGTCCTGAATCATTCGGACTCGGTCTAAGGAATCTCGAAGCAAATCTGTGCTCTGTGGCCCAGAACTAAAACCATCAAACCAACCAATCGGCGATCTGCAACGCCTACCATACAAGGCCTCAAAAGGTGCCATGCCAATGCTCGAATGGAAGCTGTTATTATAAGCAAACTCTGCTAAGGGAACAAACTGATCCCATGAACCTCCAAAGTCAAGAACACAGGCCCGAAGCATGTCCTCCAGAATCTGAATGGTCCTCTCGGACTGGCCATCTGTCTGAGGGTGGAAAGTGGTACTAAGATGAACCTCTGTACCCAAATCTCGCTGAATAGCCCTTCAGAACTGAGATGTGAACTGAGTGCCGCGGTCTGAAATGATAGAAGCTGGGACCCCGTGCAACCGAACAATCTCACGAAGGTAGATCTGAGCTAACCTCTCTGCGCCATACGAAGTCTGAACCGACAAGAAATGTGCTGACTTAGTCAGCCTATCAACAATCACCCATATGGAATCAAACCCATGAGAAGTACGAGGCAAACCAACAACAAAGTCCATAGTAATCCCTTCCCACTTCCACTCAGGAATGGGAAGTCGCTGCATTAAACCACCAGGTCTCATGTGCTCAAACTTAACCTGCTGACAGTTCAAGCACCGAGATACAAAATCCGCTATATCTTGTTTCATACCACTCCACCAGTAAAGCTGTCTCAAGTATCTATACATCTTTGCTGTGCCAGGGTGAATGGAGTATCTAGTACAATGTGTCTCATGAAGTATCAACTGAATCAAATAACAAATCCTCGGAACACAAAGGCGACTATCAAACCTCAGAACCCAATCTGAATCTAGAGTAGCCTGGCTGGTCTCACCCTGAACAACCCGATCACGAAGGTCACACAACTGCTGATCCTTAAACTGACGGCTCTGAATCTGATCAATCAAAGTATAACAAACCTCGACACTGGCGAGAACTCTGCTAGGATCCGACAAGTCAAGCCTAACCAAATGGTTAGCCAAGGACTGTATGTCCAAGGCCAATGGTCGCTCTGAAACGGAAAGAGAAGCTAGGCTACCCATACTCACTGCCTTCCGATTCAAGGCATCCGCTACCACGTTTGCCTTGCCCGGATGATACAGAATAGTGAAGTCATAGTCCTTCAGTAACTCAAACCATCTCCTCTGTCTCGAGTTCAACTCTCGCTGACTCGTGATATACTGAAGACTACGGTGATCGGTGAAGATCTCACAGTGAACTCCATATAGGTAATGCCTCCAGATCTTGAGCGCGAAAACTACCGCCGCCAACTCTAAGTCATGAGTGGGGTAGTTGCGCTCGTGAAACTTCAGCTGCCTCGACGCATATGCTATTACTCGACCCTGCTGCATCAACACACAACCAAGACCAACCCCAGTAGCATCACAATACACGGAGAAGCTCAGACCCTCAACTGGCAAAGTCAAAACTGGAGCTGAAGTCAATAAGGCCTTAAGCCTCTGGAAGCTATCCTCACACCGATCCGACCACTGAAATGTGACATCCTTCCTAGTCAGCATAGTTAAGGGTGCTGCTATGGAAGAAAATCCTTCAACGAACCATCTGTAGTAACCTGCTAACCGAATAAAGCTGCGAACCTCAGTAACAGTAGTAGGTCTAGGCCAATCACAAACCGCAGAAATCTTTCTCGGATCAACCCTAATCCCATCCTTAGACACCACGTGCCCCAGGAATGCAACTGACTCAAGCCAAAACTCACACTTTGAGAACTTGGCATAAAGCCGATGATCTCTCAAAGTCTGGAGTATAACCCTCAAGTGCTGCTCATGCTCATCTCTACTACGCGAGTATACCAAGATGTCGTCTATAAAAACTATCACAAATGAGTCCAAATACGGGCCAAGAACCCTGTGCATCAAGTTCATAAAGGCTGCGGGGGCATTAGTCAACCCAAAAGACATCACCAGGAACTCATAATGGCCATAACGTGTCCTGAATGCTGTCTTAGGGATGTCCTCCGCCCTAATCCTCAACTGATGGTAGCCAGACCTCAAATTAATCTTCGAAGACACGACTGAACCCTGAAGCTGGTCAAACAAATCATCAATCCTCGGCATCGGATACCTATTCTTCACTGTCACCCAATTCAGCTGCCGATAATCAATACACATGCGCATCGACCTATCCTTCTTCTTCACAAAGAGAACAGGAGCACCCCACGGTGACACACTAGGTCTAATAAACCCCTTAGCTAACAGATCCTGGAGCTGCTCCTTAAGCTCCCTCAACTCAGTAGGAGCCATACGGTAAGGAGAAATAGAAATGGGCCTAGTGCCCGGCTCTAGCTCAATAGCAAAATCAATATCTCTCTCAGGTGGAAGGCCTGGCAGGTCGGTAGGAAAGACATCGAGGAAGTCTCTAACCACAAGAACAGACTCAGGAGAAGTAGGGTCAGCACTAACATCTCGGACATATGCTAGATAAGCTAAACACCCACGGGAAATCAACTTTCTAGCTCTAAGACAAGAGATGATCCCAGATGGTGCATGGCTAACAGAACCCTGCCACACAACCGGGGATACACCGGGCACAGCTATGGTAATTGTCTTGGCATAACAATCCAAAACCATACGGTGAGGGGATAACCAGTTCATGCCCAGTATCACATAAAAATCTAGCATATCAAGAACCATCAAATCACCCCAAGTCTCTGAATCACCAACAGATAGCATACAAGATCTCACAATCCGATCCACTACTAAAGAATCTCCTACTGGGGTCGAAACAGAAACAGGAACAAATAATGACTCACTAGCCAACCCTAAACAAGGCACAAAGTAGGTAGATACATATGAACAAGTGGATCCAGGATCAAATAAAGCCATAGCAGACTGATGGCACACAGAAATCGTACCTGTAATCACAGCATCTGAGGCCTCTGCCTATGGTCTCCTAGGGACCGCGAAAAACTGACGACGACCTCCACCTGCATGACCGCCATCCCTTCCACCTGCTCTGCCGCGTGGAGCACCACCTCTACTCTGATGACCACCCCCTCGAGCTGGGGGATGAAATACTCGTAAAGGTTCGGCCAACTGAATTGTACCCTGCTGAGGGCAATCTCTAGCAAAATGACCGATCACACCACAGGTAAAACAAGCCCCCGGCGGCCTACTCGGTCGAGATAAACCAGCAGATCCTGCATAACCACCACGGCCTGATGCCCCAGAAATTGTACCCCTCGAAGACTGGCCTCCATAGCCCTGATGGCTGCTCTGACCCTGCTCGAACTGGGTACTACAGAAAGTCTAAAGGGAAGCCTGAACCGGTCGGCTGGTCTGACCTTGGTACTGCTGTGGCTGATAACTCCGGCTCCACTGGCCAGGACCTCTACCGCCATATTTGGAACCACTATAGACACCCTGATATCAAGGCTTCTTATCTCTGGGCCCCTGATCATGTCGCTGTAAGTCCTCCACAGTGCGGGCATCGTCTACAATAGCCTGGAATGACCGACCACTGGCAATCAATATCTCAGCTGGCTGCCTGATCTCTTGCCTCAAACCCCATACAAATCTACGAATCCTATCTGCCTCGGTAGGAATGATCATAGCTCCGAACGGTGCTAGCTGATGAAAACGGGTCTCATACTCTGAGATAGTCGTAGACCCCTGTACAAGGTGAGTAAACTGCTCCCTGTGACGCTCCCGATCACTCTGGGGTAGGAACTTGGCCATAAAGGCCTCATAAAACTCAGACCAGGTCAAAGGAGGTGACGACGGTGGTCTACAAGCAACCTGGGGCCTCCACCATAACTTCGCTGGGCCCTCCAACTGATAGGTAGTATAACCAACCCCGTGAGTCTCCAACAAACCCAAATGATGCAACATCTCCTCACAGGTAGTAATAAAGTCATATGGATCCTGTCCAGAAGTACCAGCAAAACTCGGAGGTGCTAACCTCAAAAACCTACCCAACGCCTTTTGCTCTAACTCTGTCATAACTGGGCGAGGAGCAAGAGGCTGTGCAACAGATGGAACCGGAATAACCTCCGCACGGGGAGCCATAGTAGCCGGCTGCGCTCCTGAGCTCTGTGCACCCAGGGCTGCCCCCTAAGCGAATGTCTGCGCTACCTCAGAAGGCCGCTCTCCAATCACACCCAAAAGCTGTAATAGTAATCCCCGAATATCTGGAGACTGAGCTGCGGCTGGAGCTGGAACAGAAGTGGGCACTGGGGCTGGTACTGGAGCTGGTGCTGGAGTTGGTGGTAGCTGTGCTGCCCCTGATCCACATGCTGCTCGGGCTCTATCTCCACTCTAGCAGCTCTAGCAGGTGCCACTGATCGAGGGCGTCCTCGACCCTTAGCTGGAGTGGGAGGATCATCTCCGCGTGATGCCGATGATCTCGTACGAACCATCTGCGGAAGAATGAAGTATAACAAATGAGATTTCCAAAAACTTCAAGGGTTCTACGCACGACACAGAAGCAATGAAAGAGTCAAATTTCCTAAAATGCCACTGTAGCCTCCCAAAGATTGAGTATGGACGTCTCCGCCCCGATTCGCAGGACTCTACTAGACATTGGCTCCTATACCGGTGACACCGGTGAACCTAAAGCTCTGATACCAAGTTGTCACGACCCAATTTCTCGGTCATGATGGCACCTACAACCCCCGGTAGGTGAACCAATCCCCGTAGCCCAGAACAGTTAGTAATGGGCTACTATCTAACAAATAAGAGAACAAGACAAAGAGAACAGATAAAAGGATTATAAATATATACATATGCGGAAACTAAACCAAACTCCAAGACCTGGTATCATAGTATAGAGCCAAAACTACATACATAGAGTGCAAATGATCCAAACAATATATACAGATGTCTCTGAATGGTAATAGAGTACATGAAGCAAAAGATAAACTAAAGCTAAGCTCCGATCGCCAAGAGCTCACCCTCAGTCTGAAGTAGTCCCCAACAGATCTCCAAGTACGAATCACAACGATCTAACGGCGATGGCCCACGCTAGGATCTGCACCCAAAGATGCAGGGGGTAGGGGTGAGCACCAAATGCGAAGCATAAGGTACCCAGTAGGTATCATAGGCCGACTGGGCACATATAAGATAAAAGCATAGTAACAGACAGAATAGAAGCAAGTAGTCACAGAAATCAACGAAAGGTACACAGTAACTAGCCCAGAGGGAAATCAACAGAACCACATGTGAGGCTAGTAAGCAGAATATAGACACCATAGGCACAGGTGAAAGTAAGAAACAACGCACCTGGGGTCCTTGCAATAACAGTGTATACAAAATAAGTTTACGAAATGGACGGTATACCGGTAACCTCAAGTGTAAGAAGAAGAGAGAAAGAGTAATGATAGGCATGCTCAGAGACATGAATCAAACTCAACTAATCATATCAATCTCAAATCCAGAAACTAACAGTCTAGCAGTAACCAATTTCATACTTAACCGTAAGGGAACAATTCTGTAAGTAAATAGCAAAAGTCTACCTACAGTCCCACGGACGCCCATAAAACCGAGGAACACAAACAAGTGAAAATAAATCCTCCGGCATCCCATACTACCGGAGCGTACAATCAACAAACAACAAACAAGGGTGGAGCCTCAAACAATGAATGATATGATGCATGGAAGTCTCAAGTGAAATGGTATCTCTGTATGTACCTCCTCCGGTGCCGATCCGGCCCAGCAGGTAGGTTCCATGGAAGGACACTGCAGGTATACCTCTACTCCACCGTATACCCTTCCCCGGCACACGCAGCCCGTAGCCCCTGGCCCGGATAGCAAGGTCCATGGAGGTCCCAAACCCCATACTAAAACTCAGTATCAAAACATGTCGTCCGAAAGCAAGTCCGGTATCAAGATAGAGACCCAGTCTCGAATATGCATGCCCAGACCCTGTCCAGGACTAAAGTAGTAGGAAAATATCTCAAAAACCCCTCCAAGGGTGCCCGGGCATAACCGGGTCTAAACAGTAGAAAGTCATCTCAGGTGCTCGGTCCGACCGAGGCTAAAAATCATCTCAAGTAGCAAGAAAACTCAACTAGCATCCTGGCCCTGCCGAGTCTAGCGTTAATTGTAAATCTGGTGATTTAAATCATAATTTTACTTTCTTTTACCCAAGAATATTCACAAGTTAAATCAAACCATTTCCAAATTATTTCCATCAAAAACGGCCCCCCCGGGCCATGCAAGGTTTAGAAAATAGTGTCCGTAGGCCCGAAGCCCAAATCGTAGTAAAACATGTATAAAACCTTTTTATATGCATGAAAATGGTATGATCAAACACAATAGCTGCCCAGCAGCTTACAATCAACCTATCGACCCTGCACAGGCCCACAGCTACTCAGCAAGCATAACCAGCCTAGAAGGATAATTCTATGCCCGGGACTCGCGGACATTCCCAAAATCCCACCTTCTATGTTCCAGAGTCAACAAGGCCTCGCAGGACCACAAGGGTAAATAAAATATACCGGCAAATACTACAAGCAATGGAGGAACAAAAGTAGGCGGACATGAATAAAGCGGTCAAGGTCTGTGGTACCAACCTAATAAACCAACCCAAGGATGCCCATTAATACAATTTTATCCTATATATGCGGAGTCTAGGGAAAATAAACCCTAACCTACCTGTCGTCCGATGACAAGCTCGAACCTCTCCGAAAAGAAGCTCCAAAACAAAATCAAACTTGAACTCGAGCTTGAATAACTTGACGTCGATAATTAATTTTCTTTCGGAGATTAAATAAAACGTGAAAACATTTTCTTCCCATCAAAGCTTTTCAACAATCTGTAAGTATATATGTGCATATGCACAAAGAAAATATTTAGTAGTGGTATGCCTATGCGTACAGGAGCTTATCCACTTTGCTAAAGTCAGCGAAGTATACATATGTAAATGTACTGCCAACGTGGTGCATTGTGATGCCACCTCTCACCTTTAGCTTTCTGGCCACTTCCTCCACCTACACGTGGAATGGAGGTGGCAACCAATATATTCACTTCCCAATATATATCTAC
Organism: Jaltomata sinuosa; assembly: GCA_003996215.1. NCBI lineage: Eukaryota > Viridiplantae > Streptophyta > Magnoliopsida > Solanales > Solanaceae > Jaltomata > Jaltomata sinuosa. The sequence goes on along the minus strand of QJPP01001205.1, from coordinate 237,701 downwards.
TCGGGTATTGCATAAGTTCGTGGTAAAATAAATATAACATTTTAAATATTCCATAATTCATAGAAAATTATTTCAAACAAAACCTACTATATTATAATAATAATTTTTAACATAACTAAATTTACTATATCCGTTAAAATATTACAATGTATAAAAAACCTTATAAAATAAATACATATACAATTATATCGTAACAAAAATATTTTTCACAAACCTTTAAAATATTTTGAAAAGGTAATAATAATATAATTTTCTACCACATTCGACTTTTAAATTAAATATTTTCAAGTACGCACGATTTCGATACTCAAGAACTCTCTTGGAACCCTCCCTTATGTTTTCTCACTGTTTCAGAACTGAAATGGCGTTTTAAAACGTGAAGTTGAGGCTTAAATCGAGTCTAACCCGACCCGGTTCGCGACCCGGTTTGCAACCCGTTTTCTGCCAGACAGTCCACGGTAAAACAGTTATAACGTTGGAAATTAAACTCGTAGACCTTTGATTTGGTATTTCGGGGGACTTCTAACTCTTTATATATTGAGAGAAAAGCTCCGAGACATTTTACCCAAAGTTCAGAAAATTTTATTAAAGAACTTACGATAACTTTTGCCGATTTGCTTGACTTCAAAACTTATAATGCGACCAAACAAATGGGCTCGACACCGAAATACCGATCCTAACGAGCCTTAAGTGACTTGGGTCCGCTACAACAAGCTCTAACGGTTCAAGGAAAACGTATACGTGGAAATAACCAGAAGGGTCATTACAGCACCCCTACCCTCGGCCTCCCTGAAAATTTCCTCGCCCAGCCTGTGGACGACCCCTTGCATTACCGCCTCTGCCTACCGGAACCACTGATCTAGTCTGCTGCTGACCCTGGTTACCTATCTGCCTATGTGGATACTCCCTCTTAAAGTGGCCCAACTCACCACAATGGAAGCAACCACAGTCAAGAGTAGGTCTACTAGCTGATGTATAGGACGCTCCCTGGCCTCTAGGAGCTAAAGACTGAGCTCCCTGATGACCACCTATAGTAGCTGGCAGAGTTGACTGAATAGGACGGGCCGAATAAGCCTGCTGATGCTGGACCCTGGAGTATGAACCACCATAGTTTCCCTCATCCTGGGGATTCTTGGCTAGCCTTAGCCTGCCCCGCTTGCCTAAATCCCTCAATCTTATTCACATAATACACCACATCATTAAAACCCTTTCCCGAAGAAGTCATATGCACTGACAGTACCTGCAGTTCACTATTCAGACCCTTGACAAACAATCGGAGCCGTTCCTCCTTGAAACCCAACATTTGTGTAGCAAAATGAGACAACATATGGAACTTAGCCTCATAAGCTAAGATCGACATGCTACCCTGCTCCAAGTTCAGAAACTTATCCTTGTTCCGGTCCCTCAAAGTATGGGGAACATACTTCTCTAGAAACAACGCGTGGAACTGCTCTCAAATCAGTGGAGGTAGAATAGAAGACCGACACTCAACATGAGACCTCCACCACTGCTTGGCATCACCCTGCAGCAGAAAAGTGACAAACTCCACCCCATGCTGACGTACAATACCCAACTTGTGCAACCTCTCATGGAAATCCAGGATGAAATCATAGGCATACTCCTTGTTTGTACCCTGAAACATCAGAGGTTTTAGATTAAGGAACTTAGTCAGCATCTCATGCTCATTACCTGTCATCACTGCGCCTAGCATGGGCCTGAGAAGATCATTTATGCCCGAAGATGCGTCCATCCTTGGTGTTGTAGTAACCGCTGGCTGAGTATCCAAGGCCTAATTTGCATAAGCTGCGGGTATGGCTCCAACACCAACAAACCCACTTAGAATATCCCACGCCTGCTTAAAAGCTTTCGGTGTCATAGTAGGAAAGCCTACACCCCTAACCGGTGCTGCCTCCTCTTAAACCCCTCCATCCTCTACAACCAATTCTTCTATGTCCTCAGCCACATGATCCTGAGGTAGGGGAGAGGTTACCTCATGTGCAGCAGCAGCTCGAGCTCCACCCCTGGCGAGTGCGGCTCCAGCTCGTCCCCTGCCCCTTCCCCTACCTCTGCCATGACTGCCGGGCTCGCTGCTGGGACCGCTGGCCTTGCTCCATTATTCCTTGTAGTAACCATCTGCGGACAGAAGAGTGAACGAGGTTAGATACCAATTTGTATCACCAGATACCAATTAGAATCGAGTTATAGCACGAAGGAAAGAAGAAAGAGATAGTTCTTCCTAAATCCCCATAGCCTCTCGAAGAAAAGTACGGACGTCTCCGCACCGTTTCGCAAGACTCTACTAGACCTGTTTGGTACGACAAGATCAACAAACCTAGGCTCTAATACCATATTTGTCATGACCTAACCCATCGTGAGTGGCACCCACCCAACCCCCGGATGAGCGAACCAATAGAGTTAAACCCTTGCCTAGACTAACAGCCTAAAACCAGCAATCGAAAAGTAAACTAGCAATCAAAACAAATCAAAAACTAATCATAATCATTATCCTGCGAAACATCCCTCCTAGGAACTGAAAGTCATCGTACCAAACATAATACCAAATATCTTAATAGGGGATGCAACCCCAAAAGATAAAAATGAAACAGTTTTAGGCCTGAAACAATAAACTGAAACTCTAAGGACAACCCAAGGTAGCTCGAAACAAGCAGCTCACCCTTAAAAGTCAGAATCGCCGGTGCTAAATGCAAGGTCACGTCTCAGTCGCTGGTAGATTTCCTGTACTCACCAAAAACAAGCAAGTGCAGTATCAGTACACCACCACTGTGTACTGGTAGGATCATCAACAGGTTTTCAAGTAAATAGCATATATAACAGTACAACATATGCAAGTAAAAATATGGAAAACATGCAACAAGTATACAGGTCCTAGACTACAAGTCTCTACCTACCTTGTCCCAGCATGAAATCCATCTCTCCCAGTTCTATACCACGAACATGAGCCATTAACTATACTTTTCCGACTAGCCCGGACCCACCCTGGAATCCCCTCTAGACACATACCAAAAGTAATGATTCCACCCGGCCTAAACCAAGACCAACACAACAGTTATACAAAGTTCCCGGTCACTCAAGGACCACCAACAATAGCACCTTTTAAAATAAAACCGGTTCACTCATGGAACCAATATTAAGTATCACATTCAGTAAAACAACCCGGTCCACACACGGAACCAATATCAGCCAATGCAATACAATAATCAATGAACCAATGCAAGATGCAATAAAGTAAACCCGTACCAGGCATGGTACCCGTGCAAACCAAGTTTTATACCCGTACCAGGTGTGGTACCCATGCCAACCATTTGTTATACCCATACTATGCGTGGTACCCGAGCCAACCGAATGTCAACAAACCACAGTCAATATATGAACACACCCAACTTGTAAAACTAACAAGTAAAAACCGTTCAATCACAGACTGTAAACAGGAACCTAGACATTCCACACAACTTCCCTAAGCAATGTAATGCATACAATCACTTAGACATGAGTACATGAATATACACATTCACAGAAAATCATAAGCCATAACCTACCTCGAAATGTTCCAAGCTCTATTCGACCCGAACTTTCCTGTGTTTCAGATTCCTCTCTCGTGCTTGGTCTAAAAACAACACACAGGACATACAATTAACACACAAGGCCTGCACATTACCCGGATTATACCAAATCCCCAAACCCAAGGCCACCCATGATTATTCCACCCTTTTCCAAGGCTTTCCCACTGTTAATTCTCCTAGTTCTATCATTTTTATGGATAAAACAGGGAGTTAAACAACCTATGATCATAATAATGTACTTTAATCCATACCTAAGAAGACACATGCTTGAAATCCCCTTCTTTTCCCGAATTCCACCATCTCTAGGTTATTCTAACCTTTCCCAAATTCCCTCCTAGCAATTCTACCGCATAGGAAACGTAATACAAAGGTTGGGGAACGAAAACCTTACCTTAGGGAAGAATTTCAATGGAAAAAGGAAGAAAAACACCTGGAATCGGCTAGCCCTTCTCCCAAAATGAAATTGTGAAAAACTGAATGTTTTGGGAGCTGTTTCTGCATTAAAATCCCGTCGGTCCACTATTGTGGTCCCCGATCTGCTATAGCAGTCCCACTATAGTGGTAGGCTGCCACTATAACGGTGTTAAGTAAGTTGACCGCCCTTTGACCGCCGCTATAGCGGTAATTTCCACCGCTATAACGGTGGCCTCTATCGCATTCGGTTGCGCCTGTCATGGATAGAAGGTCTGGAAATTTCCTAGTTTTGACCATTTATAACACACTTGCTTTCCCCAATAACCTGAAACAACCCCTTCACGTCAAATGCGATTCCGGGAGTTCTACCTACCCAAATGCAATTCAGAAAAGTCCTTTGGACTCCTTTATGTCTTGTCTACGTGGAAAACTTGCTCAAAGCAAGACACAAAGACCAATCCTTACCCAGATTTTCCTAGACTCTACCTCGCTCCAAAACTGGCTGAGGCTAGCCTAGCCCAGAATTTCAAACCCCCAAATCTGGAGTTTTCTAACACTAAAACTTGGCACGATTGGACTAGCCATAATGATGGACCCAGTCGTTACAACATGTACTCTAGCTTGGAATGACCAGGGTTGCTTGTGGTTGGTTGGTATAGAGAGTCTGATTTTTTTTGAGGCACATGGGGGTTTGAGCTTTGGTGATTAAATCGATCACCATCCTTATCTCTATCTCTCCAATTGCCATCCTTTTCCTTGTCTATAATCCAACCTTGGTTCTCTTCCCTTGGGCAATAATACCCGAGACGAGAACCTGCTGACACAAAGCACAGTTTACCATCAAAAACTGTCATCAGCTCACCATCACTCACTTTGATTTTTGGTGTACTCACAACATTCACTGCCTTAGCACTACCGGCTTCCATTACATGCTTGACCATCAAATCAATTTGTGTCATCATGTTTTCCATTGCTTCATCTCACTCCTCATCTTTTTTTTTTCATTTCATTAGTCAAGATGGATGAGGGTGCTCCCGAGGTTGGCACATCCACTTCTCTTGTATGCTAATCTTGGTTGGTCTTGGTTATTTGTTATCGAGGCAATGGGAAACTCTAGGTCCATGAAACTGCCACCTCTAAAGTTGTCAGCCACCGACTTATTCATAGAGTTCAACGATCGATAGAAGCTTTGTAGCAGTACATTGTCCGACATAAGAGAAGCTTCTTTTTGAACCTTAGCCAAACTTCATGTAGAGGCTCATCCCGGAGTTTCCTAAAGTTGGTAATCTCGTCTCATAGCTTCATCGTTCACGATGGAGGAAAAAATCTCAACGTAAATGCCTCAACCAACTCGGTGTAAGATATGATAGAATCATCCAACAATTCTTCCAACCACGCCGCGACTTCCCCCATCAAAGAAAAATGGAATAGGTGTAATCAGATAGATTCTTGGGAGATGTTTTGAAATATGAATGGTTGGCAAATCTCTACAAAATTCTGGATATGCCGGTTGGCATCTTCATGTGCTGCTCTACCAAATAGGCCCTTCATTTGGATCAAGTGAAGCATGGTTCTAGTCACGTGAAAGACCACATTTCCCATCATGGGGGGGGGGTAGGTGGATTGCACCCACGCCCCCTTGCATCACATGCTCAGCAGCATTGGCATCCATGAATTTGGTTAACTTGATGATATCGTGCCGCGATGTTAAATCAGGCGCTTATTGAGAAGCAATCCAATTTATAGTGTAACTTCTTACTTTTATTTTTATAATATTATATATTTTTTTTTTGTTTGTGCAGATTAAAAAAGTCTGAATACCCAAAGTTGAAGCTAAGGAGTATGGTTGAGCGTAAGTGTAGGATAGCACGAACCCTGATGAAAAGTGAGGAAACATGCTACTAGCTAGGCCCTAGAGGGCCTCAAGGAGTATTTCTTACCCTTCTTCTTCATCGTTTACTATAAATTGATTTAGGTACAAAGCATAATTTCAAGTGTAGAGTGGAGAGTATTTCGATAATTGTGAATTTAATGGTGAGTACGCCATAAAATTTTATTTTTCTGAGTTTAAAAAAATATAAAAAAAGTTTTATTTTAATTTTTTTTAGGTTTTTTTAAGTGGCATATCTCATCCACCTCTTGATTTTTCTTATGACATCGGTTCTTTTTTGAGGGAGGACCTTATGAACCGGGTAATTTTTTAATATATTTTTAGGAGTATTTTTTTAAGATGAAAAGAAAAAACCTTTTGACTTATTTGATACTAGCAATTTAGGCATGATCTTTAGTAGTACTTTCCTGTGAGTGCTTGAGTATAAAATAAAATAACAATTTTTTTGACACCTAAGCTCATATATGACTTTGTATGTAGCTTATTCTTATTTTATAGTTTGCTATGACCCTGTCTGTCTTAGAAATGAAATTGATCCATCTTGATTGATACTTGTGCCATGTGCGGTGAGTATTTCTTGTATATTCTATATTTTGTATCTTAGTCTAGAACTTGCCTTGCATGTTATTGTAGCGATATAAAAAGGGTTTCTCTGATTAGAAGATGATAATAAGCTTTTTTTGATTTGTCTTGTAAATTTTAGCCTTTTCAGATATTCTCATCCCTAGTAGCCCCTTCGAGCATGTAGCCTTTTGTTTGGTAGCCGTATTTTTGCCTTGATCCTTTTGTTGAAATTTAGTTTTTTCACCCTGCTTATTTGAGCACTGTATCATAAACTATGATAAAATTGTTAAATCTGAAGAAAATGGATAGTTGAGTGAAAAAAGTGACCAATGATAGCTACAAAGTGGTGAAAAGGTCCTCTAATTAGAAAGAATATGACATGAAAAGAGGAAAAAAGAGAGAATTGCTTGAGAAAAAAAATATGATTGAAGTGTTCTTAATATGATGAGAATACTAGTGAAAATAATTGAACAGAGGGCTTGAAAAATAAAGTGATAAAAATAATGGGTGATGAGAAAGAAAAAAATAAAGTGCAAAGTGCTTAAGGAAGTGTAAGTCACTATTGTATAGTTTCCTACCCATCCCCTAGTCAACATTACAATTTCTATTTGATTCTATTGGAGCATATTAAATTAGTGGAGATGTACATAATAGGCAAACCTATAGTTTTTTGTGCATACATGTTAATTCGTTTGTGAGTGCGAGAGTTGTTGTTTGATGCTAAGTCCTTAATTTATATCGATTTTTTGATTTGAGTGTATGGACTATTTTTTCTTGTGAGGGAACTTGTTTCATGATAGATAGGTGATTTTATTAGCTTTCTTTGATGGAGTAGGTGAGTAAACTTATTTTGATGAGTTAGAGTCCGTCTTTGAGGTTAGGAGGTTAGACATTTGTTATTTGTATATCTTGCAAAATGATCAGGAAGTATACTTGATGTTTTGAATTCCTACATGGTATTATTATGTGTATCAACCAAAGTGTTGGCCTTTCTAGTTTGATTTTTTTGAGATTAGTTTTAATGCTTGCTCGAGGAGGAACAAAAGTATAAGTGTGGGATGGTGATGTGAGGTCAAAAATACATATATTTAGTTATTATTTACCTCACATTTAGTCTTTTCATTATTGTTTTAAGCATTAATTTCATGGATTATTCTTATATTGGGTATTTTTATGTGTAGAATTAAAATCGGGGTGAAGATAAAAAAATTGGAGAAAAAATGAATTAAAAATGAGAAATCATATAAGAAAATCAAGCAGGTAGCTTAATAGATTGAATTAACTATAATATTATTATTTATATGTATGAATTGCATTGAAAAGAAGTGAAATACTTACCTTGGCTGCCACATGGCATCATAAGAAGGCCCCTTGAAAAATTGAAGGCGGCAGCAACATTAAGGCTGTGAGGTGAAAGATCTACGCGTCTTTCAATTTAATTGAGTTTTATTTTCATGGTATCTTTTGGACTCAATTATTTTATTTAATTTTTTTCTACATCTATAAATAGTCTATAAGGTGGAAGTTTACCCCGTCTATCATCGAGAACATCAAGCTCTCACTTGCAACATTGGGCACCAACACATTTAGCAACAATTAACACCTCCCCGCACAAGACTATACACCCAAAGGTAATTTTCAATAAAGAACCATGGGCATACAAGTAGCAAGATTCAGCCCCACAAACTATTCTCAACAAAACCTCATGACTAACGATGATTTTCCCTTAAGAATGACGTCACTCGATCTATCATCGGGCCAAATCATGCATCAATCACAAGTGGGTTACTCAGAATTCACCCCAAACAAAAATTTCAAGGCTAAAAATCACTACCAATCAACATGCATCAATAAAATTCAAGTTCTACCAAGTTGACACGAAGCAAAATTCTCAATACAATTCAAAATTGGGGACCCAAAATTTTTGGATCTGACCCAAAATCAACATGGCAATTCTATTTAGCATACTTCACAATATGAGTTCCCAAGTACTTCTTCCTGCATCTTTTCTAATTTCTTCGCAAGCTCTGCGATCATTTCATTCTGTTCAGCGATGACGCTGTCCCTTATAGCCAAAGCGTTTTCTTCCTCACTATCAGCCATTCTTTCTTTAGACAAGCGAGGGTCAGAGGATGGATTCAAGTGTGCTTTCGATCGAGTGAAGTAAGAGTGTTCAGCCAGTTTTTGTCAACACAAAATGGTTTCCAAGGTCCGGAGTCCTCCTATATAGGATTTCTCTATTTAGGAAAAAGTTATTGGCCATTCGGCGAATAGTTTTCTTTTGGTTGACGGTCACATCCTCGGGATAGACTCCAACTTCTAGATACCTCTTGATATCATAATACCATGGTTTTTTGTTTGATTCTGATTCGACTTGTGCACAGTGCACAGGTTGTTCTTTGAGACCTATTATCAACGGATCAATATAATTCTGATCGGGATGTTGAATCATGGAGGATATGGTTTCCAAGGCATCAACAAACTCATTCTGAATCCTTGGTGTATGCTTGAATTCGATCTTCCTGAATCTCTTGCATAAATTTTGAACCATCTTCACATACGAAATGATCTTGGCATTCTTCACAACCCATTCACCTTGAACTTGGTGAATTAGCAAATCGGAATCACCTATGATCAAAAGTTCTCGGACATTCATATCAATAGATAGTTGGATATCGAAAATACAAGCTTCGTACTCGGCCATGTTGTTAGTGCACGGGAAATGGAGTTTGGCTGTCACCGGATAGTGCTGACCAGTTTCTGATACCAAGACTGCTCCATGCCCGAACCTTTGAAGTTGACCGCTCCGTCAAAGAAAAATATCCAACCGGGGTATGACTCAGCAATATCCTCACCTACGAATATAATCTCTTCATCGGGGAAGTAAGTTTGGAGTGGTTCATAATCTTCATCAACCGGATTTTCTGCTAAATGATCTGCTAAGGCCTGTCCCTTCATTGCTTTTTTGAGTCGCATATATGATGTCGAACTCACATAGCAACATCTGCTATTTGACCAACTTCCCTGTAGGCATGGCCTTTTGGAATATGTACTTTAGGGGATCCATTCTGGAAATAAGATACGTCGTATAGGACGACAGATAATGCCTCAACTTCTGGGCGACCCAAGTCAAAGCGTAACAAGTTTTTTCAAACAAAGTATAACGAGCCTAGCATGGAGTGAACTTCTTACTCAGATAATAATTTGCTCGTTCCTTCTTTCCAGTTTCATCATGTTGTCCCAGGACACACCCAAAGAAATTTTCTGAAATCGACAAGTACAATAATAATGGGCTCCCTTCTCTTGGAGAAACCAATATTGGAGGACTGGACACGTAGTCCTTGATACGCTCAAAAGCTTGCTGGCACTCCTTGGTCCAACCAGTTGGCGCATCTTTCTTCAATAACTTGAAAATGGGTTCACAAATGACCGTTGATTGAGCTATGAACAGACTAATATAATTCAACCTTCCCAGGAAACTCATGACCTCTTTCTTGGTCTTCGGGGGAGGCAACTCCTGAATTGCTTTAATCTTTGAAGGGTCGAGCTTGATGCCCCTTCTACTGACTATAAAACCCAATAATTTTCCAGCTGGCTGTAATGACCCTTCCAGTTATTTCCACGTATACATTTTCCTTGAACCGTTAGAGCTTGTTTGTAGTGGCCCCAAGTCACTTAAGGCTCGTCAAGACCGGTATTTCGGTGTTGGGTCCATCTGTTTGGTCGCATTATAAGTTTTGAAGCCAAGCAAGTCGGCAAAAGTAATCGTAAGATCTTTAACAAATTTCCTAAAATTTAGGTAAAATGTCTCGGAGCTTTTCTCCCAATATATAAAGATTTAGAAGTCCCCCGAAATACCAAATCGAAGGTCTACGAGTCTAGTTTCCAACGCACAAAACCTCACGTCCAACTGATCTCTGCGTAAAAAGTTATGACTATTTTACCGCGGACTGTCTGGCAGAAAACGGGTTGCGAACCGGGTCGCGAACCGGGTCGGGTTAAACTCGATTTAAGCCTCAACTTCACGTTTTAAAATGCCATTTCAGTTCCGAAACAGTGAGAAAACATAAGGGAGAATTCCAAGAGAGTTCTTGAATATCAAAATCGTGCGTGGGTGAATTGCGAGTCTAGATTTAAGAATTTTATTAACATCGCGTGTATTTGAAAATATTTTATTTAAAAGTCGAATGTGGAAGAAAATTATATTATTATCACCTTTTCAAAATATTTTAAAGGTTTATGGAAAATATTTTTGATACGTTATAATTGTATATGTATTTATTTTATAAAGTTTTTATACATTGTAATATTTTAACGGAGATAGTAAATTTAGTTATGTTGAAATTTATTATTATAATATAGTAGGTTTTATTCGAAATAATTTTCTACTGATTATGGTATATTCAAAAATTATATTTATTATACTACGAACTTATGCAATACCCGAATATATACGTATTGGGGAATTAATATCTTGGTGCCACCTCTACCTCCACGTGGAAGTGGAGGGAGTGGACACCATAGCCATACCTAATTGGTGGCATCATTGGAACTTGAAGCATTAGCATGGATAACTTCAGCAATCATTATACCCTTTTGCTCCACATATCTATACGGCATATAGATATTAGGTGTAGAGGTGCATATCTGCACGTTGATTAAAAAGGGAAGTTAATTATCTACGTCAAATTATTCAAGCCCGAGTTCAAGTTTAATTTTATTTCAGAGCTTCTTTCCGGAGAGGTTCGAGCTTGTCATCGGACGACAGGTAGGTTAAGGTTTATTTTCCCTAGACTCCGCATATATAGAATAAAATTGTATTAATGGGCATCCTTGGGTTGGTTTGTTAGGTTGGTACCACAGACCTCGACCGCTTTATTCATGTCCTCCTACTTTTGTTCCTCCGTTGCTTGTAGTATTTGCCGATATATTTTATTTACCCTTGTGGTCCTGTGAGGCCTTGTTGACTCTGGAACATACAAGGTGGGATTTTGGGAATGCCCGCGAGTCCCAGGCATAGAATTATCCTTCTAGGCTGGTTATGCTTGTTGAGTAGCTGTGGGCCTGTGCAGGGTCGATAGGTTGATTGTAAGCTGCTGGGCAGCTATTGTGCTTGATCATACCATTTTCATGCATATAAAATGGTTTTATACAAGTTTTACCATGGTTTGGGCTTCGGGCCTACGGGCACTATTTTCTAAACCTTGCATGGCCCGGGGGGCCCATTTTTGATGGAAATAATTTGGAAATGGTTTGATTTAACTTGTGAATATTTCTGGATAAAGGAAAGTAAAATTATGTTTAAAATCATCAGGTTTACGATTATCGCTAGACTCGGCAGGGCCGGGGTTCTAGTTGAGTTTTCTTGTTACTTGAGATGATTTTTAGCCTCGGTCGGACCGAGCACCTGAGATGACTTTTTACGATTTAGACCCGGTTATTCTCGGGCACCCTTGGAGGGTTTTTTGAGATATTTTCCTACTACTTTAGTCCTAGACAGGGTATGGGCATTGCATATTCGAGACTGGATCTCTATCTTGATACCGGACTTGCTTCCGAACGACATGTGTTGATACTGAGTTTTAGTATGGGGTCTGGGACCTCCATGGACATTGCTATCCGGGCCAGGGGCTACAGGCTGCGTGTGCCGGAGGAGGGGTATACGGGGGAGTAGAGGTATACGGGCAGTGTCCTTCCATGGAACCTACCTGCTGGGCCGGATCGGCACCGGAGGAGGTACATACAGAGATACCATTTCACTTGAGACCTCATGCATCATATCATTCATTGTTTGAGGCTCCACCTTTGTTTGTTGTTTGCTGATTGTACGCTCCGGTAGTATGGGATGCCGGAGGGTTTGTTTTCACTTGTTTGTGTTCCTCGGTTGTATGGGCGGCCGGGGGACTGTAGGTAGACTTTTGCTATTTACTTACAGAATTGTTCTCGATTATGGATAAGTATGAGATTGGTTACTGCTAGACTGTTAGTTTCTGGATTTGAGATTGATATGATTAGTTGAGTTTGATTCATGTCTCTGAGCATGCCTATCATTACTCTTTCTCTCTCTTCTTACACTTGAGGTTACCGGTATACCGTCCATTTCGTAAACCTATTTTGTATACACTGTTATTGCAAGGACCCCAGGTGCGTTGTTTCTTACTTTCACATGTGCCTATGGTGTGTATATTCTGCTTACTAGCCTCACATGTGGTTCTGTTGATTTCCCTCTGGGCTAGTTCCTGTGTACCTTTCGTTGATTTCTGTGACTGCTTGCTTCTATTCTGTCTATTACTACGCTTTTATCTTATATGTGCCCAGTCGGCCTATGATACCTACTGGGTACCTTATGCTTCGCGTTTGGTGCTCACCCCTACCCGCTGCATCTTTAGGTGCAGATCCTAGCATTGGCCATCACTGTTAGATCGCTGTGATTTGTGCTTGGAGATCTGTTGGGGACTACTTCAGACTGAGGGTGAGCTCTTGGCGATCGGAACTTAGCTTTAGTTTATCTTTTGCTTCTTGTACTCTATTACCATTCAGAGATATCTGTATATATTGTTTTGGATTATTTGCACTCCATGTATGTAGTTTGGGCTCTATACTATGATACCAAGTCTTGGGGTTTGGTTTAGTTTCCGCATATGTATATATTTATATTCCTTTTATCTGTTCTCTTCGTCTTATTCCCTTATTTGTTAGATAGTAGCCCATTTCTAACTGTTCAGGGCTACGTGGATTGGTTCACCTACCGGGAGTTGTAGGTGCCATCATGACCGAGAAGTTGGGTCGTGACAACTTGGTATCAGAGCTTTAGGTTCACCGGTGTCATCGGTGTAGGAGCCAATGTCTAGTAGAGTCCTACGGATCGGGGCGGAGACGTCCGTACTCAATCTTTGGGAGGCTACAGTGGCATTTTAGGAAATTTGACTCTTTCCTTGCTTCTGTGTCGTGCGTAGAACCCTTGAAGTTTCTGGAAATCTCATTTGTTCTACTTCATTCTTCCGCAGATGGTTCGTACGAGATCTTTGGCATCACGCGGGGATGAGCCTCCCGTTCCAGCACCAGCTCCAGCGCCAGCTCCAGCACCAGTTCCAGCACCAGCTCCAGCGCCAGCTCCAGCGCTAGCTCCAGCACCAGCTCCAGTACCAGCTCCAGTGCCCACTTCAGTGCCAGATCCAGCCGCAGCTCAGTCTCTATATATTCGGGGATTACTATTATAGCTTTTGGGTGTGATTGGAGAGCGGCCTTCTGAGTTAGCGCAGACATCCGCTCAGGGGGAAGCCCTGGGTGTACAGAGCTCAAGAGCGAAGCCTGCTACTATGGCTCCCCGTGCGGGGGTCATTCCGGTTCCATCTGTTGCACAACCCCTTGCTCCTCGCCCAGCTATGACAGAGTCAGAGCAGAAGGCGTTGGGTAGGTTTTTGAGGTTAGCACCTCCGAGGTTTGCCGGTAATTCTGGACAGGATCCACATGACTTTATTACTACCTGTGAGGAGATGTTGCATCATTTGGGTTTGTTGGAGACTCACGGGGTTGGTTATACTACCTATCAGTTGGAGGGTCCAGCGAAGTTATGGTGGAGGGCTCAGGTTGCTTGTAGACCACCGTCGTCACCTCCTTTGACCTGGTCTGAGTTTTATGAGGCCTTTATGGCCAAGTTCCTACCCCAGAGTGATCGGGAGCGTCGCAGAGAGCAGCTTACTCACCTTGTACAGGGGTCTACGACTATCTCGGAGTATGAGACCCGCTTTCATCAGCTAGCACCGTTCGGAGCTATGATCATTCCTACCGAGGCTGATAGGATTCGTAGATTTGTATGGGGTTTGAGGCCAGAGATCAGGCAGCCAGCTGAGATATTGATTGCCAGTGGTCGGTCATTCCAGGCTATTGTAGACTATGCCCGCACTGTGGAGGACTTACAGCGACATGATCAGGGTTCCATAGATAAGAGGCCTCGGCATCAGGGTGTCTACAGTGGTTCCAGATATGGTGGTAGAGGTCCTGGCCAGTGGAGCCGGGGTTATCATCCATAGCAGTACCAGGGTCAGTCTAGCCGATCGGTTCAGGCTTCCCTTCAGACTTTTGGCAGTACCCAATTAGAGCAGGGTCAGAGCAGCCATCAGGGGTATGACGGCCAGTCTTCGAGGGGTACAGTTTCTGGGGCATCAGGCCGTGGTGGTTATGCGGGATCTGCTGGTTCATCTCGACCGAGTAGGCCGCCAGGGACTTGTTTTACTTGTGGTGTGATTGGTCATTTTGCTAGAGATTGCCCTCAGCAGGGTACAGTCCAGTTGGCCGAGCCTTTACGAGTAGTTCATCCCCCAGCTCGAGGGGGTGGTCGTTAGAGTAGAGGTGGTGCTCCACGCGGCAGAGCAGGTGGTAGGGATGGCGGTCGGGCAGGTGGAGGTCGTCGTCAGTTTTACGCGGTCCCTAGGAGACCAGAGGCAGAGGCCTCAGATGCTGTGATTACAGGTACGATTTCTGTGTGCCATCAGTCTGCTATGGCTTTATTTGATCCTGGATCCACTTGTTTATATGTATCTGCCTACTTTGTGCCTTGTTTGGGGTTGGCTAGTGAGCCATTATCTGTTCCTGTTTCTGTTTCGACCCCAGTAGGAGATTCTTTAGTAGTGGATCGGATTGTGAGATCTTGTATGCTATCTATTGGTGATTCAGAGACTTGGGGTTATTTGATGATTCTTGATATGCTAGATTTTGATGTGATACTGGCATGGACTGGTTATCCCCTCACCGTGTGGTTTTGGATTGTTATGCCAAGACCATTACCATAGTTGTGCCCAGTGTATCCCCGGTTGTGTGGCAGGGTTCTGTTAGCCATGCACCATCTGGGATCATCTCTTGTCTTCGAGCTAGGAAGTTGATTTCCCGTGGGTGTTTAGCTTATCTAGCATATGTCCGAGATGTTAGTGCTAACCCCACTTCTCTTGAGTCTGTTCCTGTGGTTAGAGACTTCCTCGATGTGTAGAGTCACTTCAGCGGATCTAGTAGAGTTGGAGATGACAGATTTTGATGTTATTCTTGGCATGGATTGGCTACATGCTTGTTATGCTTCTGTTGATTATCGTACTCGGGTTGTCAGTTTCAAGTTTCAAAATGAACCCATTTTAGAATGGCAAGGTAGTCCCCTTTCCTCAAAAGGTCATTTCATATCTTATCTTAAGACTAGGAAGATGATTTCAAAGTATTATGTTTATCATATAGTGCGGGTTATAGACACGGATTCTGAAACCCCATCCCTTCAGTCTGTTCCTGTTGTGAATGAGTTTCCATAAGTTTTTCTCGAGGATTTGTCCGGAGTTCCTCCTGAGCGGAAGATTGAATTTGGGATACATATTCTCCCAGATACGAATCCAATCTCTATTCCTCCCTATAGAATGGCTCCCGCGGAGCTTAAGGAGTTAAAGGATCAGTTGAAGGATTTTTTTGATAAAGGTTTCATCAGGCCTAGCATTTCTCTATGGGGTGCCCCAGTTTTATTTGTTCGAAAGAAATATGGTTCTCTTAGAATGTGTATTGATTACCGCCAATTGAACAAGGTCACAATCAAGAATAGATATCCCATTCCTAGGATTGATGACTTTTTCAATCATCTTTAGAGTGCTAGAGCTTTCTCCAAAATCCACCTTAGATCCGGTTATCATCAACTTCGAGTTAGAGAGTGTGATATTCTGAAGACAGCTTTCAGAACTTGGTATGGTAATTATGAATTTGTTGTGATGTCTTTTGGTCTAATGAATTCCCCTGCAGCCTTTATGGATTTGATGAACCATATGTTCAAATAGTACCTGGATATGTTTGTGATTGTTTTCATTAATGAAATCCTCGTCTACTCTCAGAGTAAGGAGGAGCATGCGGACTATTTGAGAGTCGTGTTGCAAACTCTCAAGGACCGGTAGTTATTTGCTAAGTTTAGCAATTGTGAGTTTTGGATGCAGTCTGTTGCTTTTCTGGGTCATATTATGACTAGGGATGGTATTCAAGTTGATTCTCAAAAGATTGAGGCAGTAAAGAACTGGCCTAGACCCACTTCCCCGTCTAATATTATAAACTTTTTGGGTTCGGCTGGCTACTACAGGAGGTTTGTGAAAGGATTTTCTTCCATTGCTACCCCTTTGACCCGATTGACTCAGAAGAAGATAAAATTTCAGTGGTCTGACTTATATGAGAAGAACTTTAAGGAATTAAAGACTAGACTGACCACAACTCCAGTGTTAGCTCTACTCGAGGGCCTAGATGATTTTGTTGTGTATTGTGATGCTTCTTGGATTATTTTGGGTTGTGTTTTGATGCAGTGTGGTAAGGTGATTGCTTATACTTCGAGATAACTTAAGACTCATGAGAAGAACTATCCTACTCATGATCTTGAGTTAGCAGCCGTGGTATTTGCTTTGAAGATTTGGATACATTACTTGTATAGTGAGCATGAGGATGTATTCAAAGACCATAAGAGTCTTCAGTATGTGTTCACTCAAAAGGAATTGAATTTTTGACAAAGGAGATGGCTTGAGCTCCTTAAGGATTATGATATGAGTGTACTTTACCATCCGGGTAAGGCCAATGTCGTGGAGGATGCTTTGAGTAGACTGTCCATGGGAAGTGTGACTTCTGTTGAAGATGGGAAGAACGAATTGGTTAAAGAGGTTCATAGGCTTACTCGGTTGGGAGTTCGCCTTATGGACTCGATCGAAGGTGGTTTGATTGTATAAAATGGTGTTGTATCATCTTTGGTAGCTGAGGTGAAGGCAAATCAAGACAAGGATCCCATTTTACTCCAGCTTAAGGGTGCAGTTCATCAGCATCGGGTTGAGGTTTTCTCCCAAGGGGGAGATGGTGTGCTCGTTATCAGGGTCGCTTATGTGTGCCAGATGTAGATGGGTTGAGACAGAAAATTCAGATCGAGGCTCACAGTTCTAGATATTCCATTCATCCGGGTGCCACCAAGATGTACCATGACCTACAGGAAGTCTTTTGGTGGAATGGTATGAAGAGGGACATAGCCGGGTTTGTGGCTAAGTGTCCCAACTGTCAACAAGTAAAGGTGGAGCATCAAAGGTCGGGTGGCATGATTCAGGATATTGACCATCCTACTTGGAAATGGAAAGCTATCAATATGAACTTTATTACTGGTTTGCCTCGTACTCAAAGGCAACATGATTATATTTGGGTGATTATCGATCGGATGACCAAGTCGTCCCACTTCTTGGCTTTTAAGACTACTGATTCAACAAATGATTATGCCAGACTCTACATTCGAGAGATAGTTTGATTGCATGGTGTTCCTTTGTCTATCATTTCTGATAGAGGTCCTCAGTTTACATCTCAGTTTTGGAGATTGTTTCAGAAAGGTCTTGGTACCCAGGTGAAGCTTAGCACAACTTTTCACCCTCAGACAGATAGCCAGGCATAACATACTATTTAGACTTTGGAGAATATGTTGAGAGCTTGTGTGATTGACTTTAAAGGAAATTGGGATGATCACTTACCTCTTATCGAGTTTGCCTACATTAATAACTTTCACTCTAGCATCCATATGGATCCGTATGAAGCACTTTATGGTCGAAGATTTTGATCTCCTATTGGTTGGTTTGAGGTAGGTGAGTCAGCTTTGATTAGCCCAAATTCGGTACATGAGACCATGGAGAAGGTTTAGCTTATTAGGGAAAGGTTGAAAACCGCTCAGAGTCGACAAAAATCTTATGCGGATGTGAGGAGATGGGAATTGGAATTTGAATTTGATGATTGGGCTTTTCTAAAGGTGTCACCCATGAAGGGTGTGATGAGATTTGGAAAGAAAGGGAATCTTAGTCCCCATTTTGTAGGTCCTTATCAGATTCTGAGGAAGGTTCGTAGGGTTGCTTATTAGTTGGATTTGCCATCGGATTTGGAAGTGGTTCATCCAATTTTCCATGTTTCCCTATTGAAGAAATGTGTTAGTGATCCGACCTTGATTGCACCTTTAGAGGATGTAGGTGTGAAGGATAGTCTGACCTATGAGGAGGTTCCCATGGAGATCCTTGATCGATAGATTCGGAGGTTGAGGAACAAAGAAGTCACTTCGGTGAAAGTCCTTTGGAGGAATCATCTTGTAGAGGGCACTACTTGGGAAGCGAAAGAGTCCATCAAGGCCAAATATCCTCATCTCTTTCCTTCCGATTAAGTTCCAGCTTGAGGTACTAGTTTCCTCCTTAGTATGTCCCTCCGATTCTATTCCACCAATTCCTCTCATGATTCTAGCATGCATCCATGTTTTCCGAAGTTAGTTTATCATGTTTTCAAGTTCAAAAGTTCAGTTTTCATGTTTATTCCTTGATTTCCATGTTTTTTGCTGGTTGGGCTGTTTTATTTTTAGTTTCCCTTGCTTAGTATTTATTCGAGGATGAATGATCCCAAAGGGGAGATATTTTAACACCTCAGAAATTGATCCAGCTTTTAAACTCAGAAAAACTGCTGAAATTTTGAACTCCCAGGGATCACGAGTCAAGTCCATGAGCCGTGGAAAGTTCCACGAGTCGTATAAAGTACTCATGATTCCAGCCCTGCAGACCGCCCTCAGGTTTGAGAACCACGGTTCAGTCTCAAAGTTTGTGGAAGCTTCCATGGGTCATGGAACCAACCCGTGGATCTCAGACAGAAAGTAGTCATTTTTCCAGAAACTACGAATTGGTTCCACGACTCGTAGAAGTTTCTATAGGTCATCCTGTTGAGTCGTAAGAACTCATCTGCAGCTTGAAACTTTGGCTCAGGAACCAAGACCACAGTGCACGAGCCGTGATTAGTTCTACGGTTCGTGGAAGTTACCCGTGGAACCTGAAGCCGAGTTTTAAATAAGCTTTTTCTTAATTAAGTCCTAGGGGTATTTCAGTTATTACCCACCCTTTTAACTCCTAAATGATGTCGTTTTAAATATTTCAAGAAGGGTTTCCACACTCATTAGCCTAAGTTCCCTCTTAAATCTTCATTTTTCTCCCAAAAGGGAAAAGTTCTTCTCCAAGCTCTAAGTCTTAAGCTCCAAGTTCAAGTCTCCTAAGTCTTTTCAATTCAAGTGGGTTAGCTTTAATCAAGGTATGTGGGTATCCAACAATGGTTTCCTTTCACCCTTGTGCCCAAAACTCCCAATTCTTATTTTGAATTATGAACTTGTGAAATTAGGGTTTTGATCTAAAGAAAAACTTATGAAATCAGTTTCTAAGCATCAATTCATGGTTTCTTATGGTTTCTTTTTCGATTTGATTAAGATTCCTTATTTGGATTCAAAAGCCCATACATTAAAGTAGATTTCTAGCATGATTCCATTGAATTGCATGTTTTCAAGTGAAAGTTTACATGTTTAGATAATATGTCATTATGTATTTATGAAATTGCATGCCTAATTCTTCAAGCTTGAATTTAAGAAGGAACAATATGTTTTAAATTATGGCTACGCTAAGTTTCAAGAACTTATGATATTAGAATGGCATGATACCCGATGTGTCTTCATGCTTTTCAACAAGGTTTGGTATGAGATTGTGCCACTATGAATTTATGAGCTATATGTACATGTTTTGGGAGTAGTATTTAGCACCGAGGGACTAAGGTTCGATTACCCAAGTCCAAAACTATGTTGCCAGCGTAGGTTATGAAATGAGGTGCCCTATGGGCTTATGAGAGTGGATCCACATCTTGATTAACGGTGTCCTTGCCTTAGCGGGGCATAGGACTGCTTTGCCAACTAGGGTTATATAGTTGGGTATGGTGGCCCGTACTTTGCAGCTTTGCTAACTAGGGTTATATAATTAGATTCCATGTAGCTCGCATGGTCTATTGTCGATTATAAGAAACTCCCATATGAATGTTTTCAAGTTTTTCTAAGCTTTAGGAAGTCCTACTTCAAAATTTGACTTTTACCTCATGCTTTATCCTTCTTTTGTGATATTTGCTTATGATACCTATTATGTATTAACTTCGTCTAAAGTACATTTAAAGCATGTTTCCATCATATTTATGCATAGTCCGCATACTCAGTACATCCTATAGTACTGATGCATATCTTGTGCTGCATCCTTTGATGATGCAGATTTAAGTGTACCTCCTCAGGCTCGTGGTTAGAGCTTTCCGGCCACTCCCAGACAATTGTTGGTGAGTCCTTCTAGGTCGAGGACTAGTTATGTTTTAAGCTTGTGTTAGCTTCTTATTTCCGTACTTTGAGTTAGCTAGGGTCTCTTCCTAGAAACTCCTTATGATATTAGTAGAGGCTTTTCATATATAGACAATATTTGAGTCGTCTTATGGATCTTGTATTCCTATTTGACATGATTATCCTTTTATGCTATTCCGAATTTATCTATTATGCTTCCGCTTTTCTTTTGTCATGTTTGAGAATTCTATGACCAAGGGTTATCTTGGGGCACTTGAGGTCCCAAGTCCCGTGTTACATCTAGAGGGTAACCTCGGGGCGTGACACCCGTGTTCCCTGCCGAGTTCGGTTTCCTAGTTTTGTTAGGACAAGATTTCCATTGTCTATAAATACTTGTCCTAGGTTTAATTTATGTTTTTTCATGCTCGTTACTTTGGAAAAAACATATTCAAAACATTGTGATTTTAGTTTTTTTTGGTTTTGATAGTTGAACACATTCATAGTTCATTGTTCTGGCTTCCATCTTCATCTATTCAAGATTCCGGATTTCTTTACCTCTTATCGTAAGTATATGATCAAGAACAGACCAATAACTCCTGATTGCTTACTTATGAACATGAGTAGCTAAATCCACAACTAGGGTTGTGGGAACCATCAAGGATTAACAAAGTACGCAAAGTACTTGGGTACTCTAGGGCGGTGTTTATGCATGTATTAATCTTCCCTTTGTATTAATTGCTTTTTAATGGTGCGCAATGTTTGAACTCACCTTATCCTTACTTGCTGAACCAAGGAGGTAACGTATAGGAAAAGGGTTGTTTAACAACGGAGATTTGAGGCTACCAATCCTCATCTAATAGCTTGATCTTTCCCGGCAATAGATAATCTGGGATCCAGGGTAAGAGTTAGTAAATCATACACTTGCGGCCGGACCAAGGCGTGTGGTGAAATTCATCTATCTGCCGGATCAAGGATTTAAGTGAACCTAACTTACCGATTCTGCATGCTAAGCACCAAGATAGTTTACTAAGTACAATGCCTTACTAAGTTATAATCTCATGGGGAACACTACCCTAGTCATCTCTCCCATTGATTACAACTCTTAAAACTGTCACGTACTTATTTATATTCTAGTTACAATTACTACTTGTTACATTAAAAAACCCCTTCGTAGGGAAATAAATGGCTAACAGCGCAAGTAAACACATATCAACCATAGTCCTACCATATTACCTGTGGGATCAACCCCAACCTTCATTGGGTTCTATATTTGATCAGCAACCGCTTATGCTTCTAAAAGGAGGTGTAATTTGGACATATCAAATTTTGGCACCGTTGCCAAGGAATACAACTTAGGATTAAGAGAGATTGTGTTTATTTCACTATTAGTCCTTATTTCCTGATTTTACTTTTTCTATTGTTTTTGTTTTGTTCTACAGGTTGCACACTTGTGCATGCCCAGTACAAGGAGTCAAGGCAATCACTTGATCCTATACGATATTGAGCTCTGCAGAACCTTAAGAAACATGGTTAAAGAGGGAAATAAGAGACACAAGAATAGATCACCTCTCGGTTGTTGGCAAACGCGGAGTAAAGGAAAAAGGCAGGGGAAGATGCCCTTACTGCTGAAGATGCTCAAATTGCAGCTGACCTTGCAGCTCAAAAAGCAGAAGCTAAGAAAGCAAGGAAAGCACGACAACAGGCTATCCGAGATGAGGCAACAACCAGATGGAATTTCCCACACAATAGGGGCCAATAGATATAGCAGCCCAGGCATGCCCCTCGCTACTATGATTATGATTATGATGAAGTAGAGGAATTAGGAATTACAGGACCTATAGTGTTGCCACCACTGACTGAGGTAACAAAGTTTGACGTCACCAGCACTATGATCCAGTTGTTGAACCTGAAGGGACTATATGCTGGAAAACCTAAGAAGACGCAAATCTTCATGTGAAGAATGAGTTGGATGAGTTCCGCCTGAATGCATACGAGAGTTCAGCATTATGTAAAGAGAGGATGAAATTGTATCATGACCGCAAGATAGAAAAGATAAACTTCTAGCCAGGTGACTTGGTCCTGCTCTTCAATTCTAGACTTCGCTTGTTTCCTGGAAAGTTGAAGTCCAAGTGGATTGGACCTTTCAAGGTGGTACAAGTGTTTCCTCACGCGGCAGTTGAACTTGAAAATCATGAGGGAAAAAGGTTCAACGCAAATGGATGGTGGATTAAAACTTATTTCGGCACAACGGAGGATCTCAAAACAATTGAAGCCTGGAGCCTTGATGAATGACTCCCACCAAGGGAGATTGATGAAGTCTGAGTAGTCAAGCAACCTGCATCGTTCCATCACGTTAAATCAGGCGTTGTATGGGAGGCATCCCATGAGGAAGCTTGATGAAGTATGAGTAGTCAAGCAACATGCATCATGGCGCGACGTTACATCAGGCTCTGCTTGGGAGGCAACCCAAGACTAATGTTTGTTTTATGTGCAAGAGAGAAGGGGAGAATACTAGTGCAGGAATCCCCAAAAATAACGAATGAGTTCACGGTACGTTCTTCAGAACGACAAACCGTAAACAAACTCGTGGTTCCTTGAGTAAAATTGATGGGTCTCTAAAAAGAGGAACGACCGACTGACAGGACGGTCCGTGCTTTCAGAAGATTGACCGTACATTAATATGTGATCGTTGGAGCAAGAATTATTAAGTCTCTGATGGGACCAATGATGACTCAACAGGATGGTCCGTGCTTCGCAATGATGGACCGTGTATTCTATTGTCATCCTTGGGAGCAGGTAAGTGCACCACAAAGAACCATGAGCTGGACGATGGACCGTCATTCAGAAGGACGGACCATAGTTCCAACTCGTAGGTCCCAGGTACAGTAAGAAGCAGGTTGGCCGAAAATTTTAAAAAATCAAAACCCGGCCTGGCTGCTATCTTCTTCTTCCTTTCCACAATAGGTAACCGCCATTTTTATAGGAAAAAGATCAAAAATCCTCCTTCTTTCACTCCCAATTCAACTCAAACTCCCTAATTAAGTTCCCCAAATCGATTTCCCAACCTATTGCATGCACACATTGATCACACAACAGTACATTCAACAGGAAAAAGAATTTGATCATCAAGGGTAAGTTTTCTTCTATCCCTTTTTGTTCTTATTCGTAAGATAAAACAGAAGCTAGGCTCTTGTTTTGACTAACCCTCAAAATTTTGAACCCTAAGTGATATGTGATGAAATTTTTGTATGTAATAGGTATGACCATTGAAAATTAGGAAATTTTTGTTGAGAAAATAACTTAATTGTGTAAAAGTGAAGAATGAGGGAGTTTTTGATCGAAAAAATAGTTACCCAGAAATTATGAGTGACTCTGTAGATCGTAATTCAATTTACGGACTGTAAACTCACTCGTCATCTATTCTTCCCACCTGATGGTCTCTGATGAATAGATCACGACTCATAGGACGAGCCGTAATTTACAATTATGGACCGTCTAATGATTCGTGGTCACTGAACTAAATGTTGAAAAAAATTGATCATGCT
Source organism: Jaltomata sinuosa (assembly GCA_003996215.1). Classification (NCBI taxonomy): domain Eukaryota; kingdom Viridiplantae; phylum Streptophyta; class Magnoliopsida; order Solanales; family Solanaceae; genus Jaltomata; species Jaltomata sinuosa. Next base: position 213,572 of record QJPP01001205.1, on the reverse strand, counting down.
CTGAATCTAGAGTACGACTCAACAGGACGGGTCCATGGTCCAGAACCATGGACCGTCAAGTGAGGTTGTTATTGAAAAGATCCCATGGATCACGAATTGGTTCACGAATCGTACTCTTGTTTTACGGGTCGTAGACCAATCCATAGTCTGTGCCTGCAACATTCTTGCTTCTGTTTTGTATTGATTATTCCGTACTAATAAATCCACCCCACAGGTACCATGCCACCAAAGAATACCCAGAAGAAATTCGCAGCCAAAGAGTCAGAGGTAATAATCAGACAGAAAAGACAACTACAAAATGAAGCATCTGAATCCGAAGACAGTGGTTCCGAGGAGGTTTATACTATAGACACTGACCCAAATGCAATACCTTGGACCACTAGGAAGTAAGAAAAGGTCCAAGAAAAAGGCCACCCCTCCCCAGTTTGAAGAGGGAGAGGATGAGTCTGGTGCATCACCTCAGGAGAGCGGGTCCAACGAGTCTAAATCTGGAGATGCTACAGCTTTAGGAAGAAAGAAAGATGAAGGGTCAGAGTCAGACTCCGAGAGTGCTAGAATGAGTGATAGTGAAAATGCTAGCGAAGACAACGAAGAGTTTCCTGCCATAACAGAGCCACAAGAAGATGAGGCTATCCGCGTAGCTCCACCTACTTTTAGATGCAAAACACCGGAATGCTGGACAAGGTCCGATGGGCCATTGAGGGTACATCCCGATTCTACCATGAAGTCTTAGCGTTGAATGAGAAAGGGCAACTAAGGTGGAGCATCCATGAAGAGGTAGAGATTAGATCTGTGGGGTTAGAAGACATGGTCGACGTCAAGGGGTTGTATGATCATTATGGATTCCAGTAGATGAGTCAGCCAGGTGGTCCATATAACCCAATGCTAGTTTGTGAGTATTATGTTGCATACGCGGCCACGCTAACAAATATGTATGAAAAGGGGAAGAATCGGAAGTCGCAACCAACCTTGGAAAGAGTGCAAGTAAGAGGGGTCCAGGAAGATATATTAGAGTGCACTATTCGGCGTTTCATTTATGGCCCAAATTTTGTAGCACCAGCATCCCAGCCAGATTTAGATGCCTGATTGGAACAATTTAGACTAAAGAAAACACCTTTTAGGTGGATTTCCTCGGTCATCACTGATGGAAACCCACCATGGTTGACAACAAAAATTGTGAAGATCACCAAAGCATCATTGAGCATGGATGGAAAATTCTGGTGGTCTGTGGTTAGGCATCGGTTGGTACCCACTATAACAGATAATACACTCACTCCTAATCGGGCCATATTGGTTGCAACCATTATGTCCAGATATGACCTTATCATTACCCACATCATGGCAGAGGAAATCAAAGAAAGGGCACTGCAACCATCTACATCCATTCTATTCCCTTGCCTGGTCACTCAGCTATGTCAGGCAGCTGAGGTGCCCGAGATGATAGAAGTAGACAGGTTCATGCAGTCAATAGTTTCCAAAACATAGCCCTTATTCGAGATAGGGAAAATCTGGTGGAAATGGCGAGGGCTCATTCAGCAGCATCCAAGAGTACTATTTTCCCTGAGCCTAGTGGAGATTTTCCACCTAACGCCTTGGTTGTGTTTGATGAAAATGTTGCACCCGCTTTTGACCCTTCTACTACCATACTGGGTCTATCCTAATCAGCTTAGTTTGCTCCATCCAGTGAGCCGGGTCAGTCCTATTTCTTCACTAGTGAGGTTTTTAGTAAGGTTGCTAAAGTGGCCTTTCATGTGGATGAACAAATTAAGAGGTTCTCAAATATCGTGAAGCCATTAATCCACAAAGAAATAGCTGATTCCATGGGTTTGATCTAAAAATTGATTGACAATCTAAATGACCGGTTGGATAACATAAAAATCAAGGTGCATGACAGTCTTCGGAATTTGACTATTCTAGACCTCACCGCTATTCTAAAAAGCTTGCAAAGGTCCGCACTGATATAGATGCAATCCAAAAAAGATAGGTATCAAACATTCAGCTACCATAGGTCAGGACCACAGAGGATGATTTCATAGACTTGCTTGCACATTCCCCTCCTCGTGAGCCAAATAGAGGTCCTGAAACTGACCCCAAACCTACAAAGAAAAGGAAGAGAAAAGACAAGAATGTCCAAGAGGGTAACGCCCCATTGAGCCTGAAATCCTTTCCACGCAAAGCGGACAGATCTGAAAAGAAAGGAAAGAAAAAATATGTTGCGGTAGCAAGAGAGTCCCTAGCCACCCCTCAAATTCATATTTATTACATTGGTATGGGTGGCTCAGGAAGTGGTGTCACAGGTGCCATGGAGGAAACTTCTTTAGACCCCATTGTAGGAGTATCGGTTGATGAAGCTGCACAGGTAGTGAATGTTGTTGTTGAGAGGACTGCGGAGGTAGTCCATATAGGAGATACAACTATGGGCACCGATCCAGTGGGCCCGACTTCTGCTACACCCGATGACCATGCTTAGGCACCATAGGTATGCCTAGTATCCCTTCCTTATAATTTTTAGTGCATTGGGGACAATGCACAACCTTTTAGATGGGGTGGGGGCAGCTGTGGTCATCCGGTATTTTTGTAGAGTGTTTTGGCGAAGTCTGAGTAGCCAAAACATTCGCGTCATGCCGCGATGTTAAATCAGGCCCTGCATGGGAGGCAACCCATGAGGGTACTCACAAGGTACCCGAGTTCTTGAGGTTTTCTTGCCTTGGTTCTTTCCTTAAGGATTTTTAATTTCTGTTGAACTGGCATGTTTAGCATAGGTTGTGTGTAGTAAAAGAAGAAAAGGAATTGTCACGCCCCGGGGTTATCCCCTAGACGTAACATGGGACTTGGGACCTGGGACCGCTAGTGCCCCAAGCTAATCCTTAGTCATAACATTCTCAAGCATAGCAAAACATAAGCGGAATCATAATAGATAAAGGCAGAATAGCATAAATGGATGGTCAAGCCAAATAGGCATATAATATCCAAAATACCCGAATACTGTCTATGTCTCAAAAGCCTCTACGTGACATAAGGAGTTGCTAGGACAAGACCCTAGCTAACTTGAAGTACGGAAATGAAAATGCTAACACAGACTGATAACATTTCTAGTCCTCGACCTAAGAGGACTAACCCACAACTGACAGAAAAGTGGCCAGGAAGCTCTAGCCCTATGTCTGGAAAGGGTCACCTGAATCTGCATCATCAAAAGATGCAGCGCAAGATACGCGTTAGTACTATAAGATGTATCGAGTATGTGAGCGATGCATGGACATAATCAAAACTGTTTAAAACATGCTAAAGAATGAACTTGTTACGTAAAGAAGGAACATGAATAGATATCAAAGTAGAAAACATGAATCATGAAATAAAGCTTACGTTTCATAGTAGAGAATCATATAACTTCATAGATTGAAAATAACACGTGGGAGTTTCATTTAACCTACATAAACCATGCTGAGCTATATGGAGTCCAATGTATACGCCCCATCGAAAGGACCCAATATACCTTGCCAGGGAATAAAGGCATGACTGTGGCATGATCACAAAGAAATTTGATGCCCAACAGAAGGGACTTAGAACCTACAAGGGCACATAGTTCTGGGACCCTGAGTACTCTCACACGATCCAACTCAGTGCTAAATACTACTCCGAATACATATAACATGTGCTCACATACATATGACATATCTGATGCCAATCTTGTTCATAACTTGTTCATACTTATTCATACTTGTTCATACCCCATATCGTCATACTACTCATGAGTTTTAGTTTAGGAAATGACTCATGAGCATTGATGGAACATCGGGTGTCTTGTCTTGCATAATACTTCATAACATGGAAATACTTGCATACTTCATGACTTGTAAAAGTTGCATGGATCTAGTTCAATTTTCATAAAACATATACTTTCATAGAATCATAGGAACTAGGCATGCACATGCTTGAAAATCCGCGAGAAACATGCTATCAAAATCCAATTTGCTTAAATCAACTTCATGCATGTAGAAATTTCCATGGTTAAACTTCATTTCATGAAATAAGAGTCAACATGTAAAAACCCATGTGAAATCATGCAATTTAATAGTAACTTCATAATCAAATCATGAGAAGACCATGTTTAGCAAAACCCATAAGAATTTGTTAAGAACCCTAATTTTAAAATCATGAAATCAAAATTTGAATTAGGGGTTTTAGGCATAAGGGTGAAAGGAACCCATTGTTGATTACCCACGTACCTTGATTGAAGATAACCCATTTGAATTGGAAAGACTTAGGAGGCTTGAACTTGGAGCTTGAGACTTGAAGCTTGGAGAAGAAGTTTCCTCTTTTGGGAGATGAGTAAAGTATGAGAAGGAACTTAGGCTAATGAGGGTGAAAACCCTTCTTGAAATAGTCAACACGATATCATTTAGGAGTTAAAAGAGTGGGTAATGACTAAAATACCCCAGGGACTTAATTAGGAGAAAGCTAATTTTTAATGCGGCTTCAGGTTCCACGGGTGGTGTCTACGACTCGTAGACCTAACCACGACTCGTTGTTCCTTCTCGTGGAAACTCTCTAGGATTTCAAGCTGCTGAAAGTTTCCTACGACTCAATAGGATGACTCGTGGAAGCTTCCACGAGTCATAGAACTAAGTCATGGAAATCAGGGGACTTGACCACTCTCTGTCTGAGTCCCACAGTTTGGTTTCACGACCTATGGAAACTTTCACGAGTCATGAAACTGACTCGTGGTTCTCAAACCTGAGGATGGTCCATAGGACTAGAATCACGAGTCACTTCCACGACTCATGGAACCACCCACGGCTCGTGGACTTGACCCGTGATTTCTGGAAGTTAAAATTTTATGCAAGTTCTGAGTTTCAAAAGCTGGGTCTATTTCTGGGGTATTATAATATGTTCCCCTTGGGATCATTCATTCTCGAATGAATACTAAGCAAGGGAAAACTGAAGAGAAAACAGCCCAACTAGCAACATAACATGGAAACCAAAGAGTAAACATAAAAACTGAACCTTTCAACTTGAAAACATGATTAAACTAACTTCATAAAACATGGATGCATGCTAGAATCATGAGGGTAACTGATGGAATAGAATAGGAGGGACATACTAAGGAGGAACTAGTACCTCAAGCTAGAACTGAATCGGAAGGAAAGAGATGAGGATATTTGGCCTTCATGGCCTCTTCCGCTTCCCAAGTAGCTCCTTCAACAAGCTGATTTATCCAAAGAACTTTCACTGAAGCGACTTCTTTATTCCTCAACCTCCGAATCTGACGATCAAGGATCTCCACGGGAACCTCCTCATAGGTGAGGCTATCCTTCACACCCACATCCTCCAAAGGGATAATAAGCTCGGATCACCCACACACTTCTTCAACAAGGATACATGGAAAACTGGATGAACCGTTTCCAACTTCGTTGGCAACTCCAACTCATACACAACGCTACCAACTCTCCTCAAAATCTGATAAGGACCTACAAAATGGGGACTAAGCTTTCCTTTCTTGCCAAAACTCATCACACCCTTCATGGGTGAGACCTTAAGGAAAAGCCAATCCTCAATCTGAAATTCCAACTCCCTTCTCCTTACATCCGCATAAGATTTTATTCGACTCTTAGAAGTATTCAACCTCTCCTTAATAAGCTGAACCTTCTCCATAGTCTCATGAACTGAATCTGGACCAATCAAGGCTGCCTCACCTACCTCAAACCAACCAATAGGAGACCTACATCTCCGGCCATAAAGTGCCTCATATGGAGCCATCTGGATACTAGAGTGAAAGCTGTTGTTGTAGGCAAACTCGATAAGAGGTGAGTGATCATCCCAATTACCTTTGAAATCAATCACATACGCTCTCAACATATCCTCCAGAGTCTAAATAGTATGCTCTGCCTGGACATCTATCTGAGGGTGAAAAGTTGTGCTAAGATTCACCGGTTTTCCAAGACCTTTCTGAAACAATATCCAAAACTATGATGTACATTGAGGACCTCTATTTGAAATGATAGATAAGGGGACACCATGCAATCAAACTATCTCCCGAATATAGAGTCTGGCATAGTCGTCTGCTGAATCAGTAGTCTTAACAGCCAAGAATTGGGATGACTTGGTCTTCTTGTCGACAATCACCCAAATGGAATCATGTTGCCTTCGAGTACGAGGCAAACCAGTAATAAAGTCTATATTGATTGCTTACCATTTCCAAGTGGGAAGGTCAATATCTTGAATCAAGTCACCCGGCCTTTGATGCTCCACCTTTACTTATTGACAGTTGGGACACTTAGCCACAAACCCGGCTATGTCCCTCTTCATACCATTCCACTAAAAGACTTCCTGTAGGTCATGGTACATCTTGGTGGCACCCGGATGAATGGAATATCTAGAACTATGAGCCTCGATCTGAATCTATTGTCTCAACCCATCTACATCTGGCACACATAAGCGACCCTGATAACGAGCACACCATCTCCCCCTTGGGAGAAAACCTCAACCCGATGCTGATGAACTGCACCCTTAAGCTGGAGTAAAATGGGATCCTTGTCTTGATTTGCCTTCACCTCAGCTACCAAAGATGATTCAACACCATTTTATACAATCAAACCACCTTCGATCGAGTCTATAAGGCGAACTCCAAACCGAGTAAGCCTATGAACCTCTTTAACCAATTCATTCTTCCCATCTTCAACAGAAGTCACACTTCCCATGGACAGTCTACTCAAAGCATCCTCCACGACATTGGCCTTATCCGGATGGTAAAGTACACTCATATCATAATCCTTAAGGAGCTAAAGCCATCTCCTTTGTCAAAAATTCAATTCCTTTTGAGTGAACACATACTGAAGACTCTTATGGTCTTTGAATACATCCTCATGCACACTATACAAATAATGTCTCCAAATCTTCAAAGCAAAGACCACGGCTGCCAACTCAAGATCATGAGTAGGATAGTTCTTCTCATGAGTTTTAAGCTATCTTGAAGCATAAGCAATCACCTTACAACGCTGCATCAAAACACAACCCAAACCAATCCTAGAAGCATCATAATACACAACAAAATCATCTAGGCCCTCGGGTAGAGCTAACACTAGAGTTGTGGTCAGTCTAGTCTTCAATTCCTGAAAGTTATCCTCACACAAGTCAGACCACTGAAATTTTACCTTCTTCTGAGTTAATCGGGTCAAAGAGGCAGCAATATAAGAAAACCCTTCCACAAACCTCCTGTAGTAACCATCCAAACCCAAAAAGCTCATAATGTCAGATAGGGAAGTAGGTCTAGGCCAGTTCTTTACTGCCTCTATCTTTTGAGAATAAACCCGAATACCATCTTTAGTCACAATGTGGCCCAGAAACGCAATAGACTACATCCAAAACTCACACTTGCTAAACTTAGCAAACAACTGTCTATCCTTGAGAGTTTGCAACATAACCCTTAAGTGGTCTGCATGCTCCTCCTCACTCCGAGAGTATATGAGGATATCATCAATATAAACAATCATAAACATATCCAAATACTGCTTGAACACACGATTCACAAATCCATAAAAGCTGCAGGAGCATTTGTTAGACCAAAAGACATTACAACAAATTCAAAATGACCATACCGAGTCCTGAAGGCTGTCTTCGGAATATCACACTCTCTAACACAAAGCCGATGATAACCGAATCTAAGGTCGATCTTGGAGAAGAAACTAGCACTCTGAAGCTGATTGAACAAGTCATCAATCCTAGGAATGGGATATTTATTCTTAATTGTGACTTTGTTCAACTAACGGTAGTCAATACATATTCTAAGAGAACCATCCTTCTTCCCAAGAAACAAAACTAGAGCACCCCATGGAGAAATGGTAGGCCTGATGAAACCTTTATCAAGAAGATCCTTCAACTGATCTTTCAACTCTTTGAGTTCCAAGGGAGCCATTCTATAGGGAGGAATAGAGATAGGATTCATATCTGGAAGAAGATCTATCCCAAAGTTTATCTCCCGCTGGAGAGGAACTCTGGGAAAATCCTCGAGAAACACTCTTGGAAACTCATTCACGATAGGAACAGGCTAAAAGGATGGGGTTTCAGACTCCGTGTCCATTACTCGCACTATATGATAAACATACCCCTTTGAAATCATCTTCCTAGCCTTAAGATAAGATATGAAACGACCTTTCGAGGAAAGGGGACTACCTGGTTACTCTAAAACAGGTTCATTAGGAAACTTCAAACTGACAACCCGAGTACGACAATCAACAGAAGCATAACATGCATACAACCAGTCCATACCAAGAATAACATCAAAATCAGTCATGTCCAACTCTACTAGATCCGCTAAAGTGACTCTATGAAGGACTGAGATCGAGAAATTTTAGTAAATCCTTTTGGCTAAGACCGACTCACCAACAGGAGTAGAAACACAAAAGGGTTCTAAAAGCAATTCAGGAAGGACTTTAAACTTGCATGCCACATAAGGGGTCACAAAAGATAAAGAGGCACCGGGGTCCAACAAAGCATACACATCGAAAGAGAAGACTTTCAACATACTAGTAACAATATTTGGGGAACCCTCCTGATCCTGAAGAGAGGACATAGCATAAAGGCAGTTCTGGCACTGACCACCAAAACTAGAAGTTGTTCCCTGCTCGGCTTGTCTACCTCCTGAAGCTGCTGGGGTAGACTGATTCCTACTACCCTACCCCTTCCTTAGCCCCTTTGCACCACTACCCTGAGATTGGGGATAGGAACGAGATCCCCTACCACCCTGATGTAGCCCTCTTATTCTCCCTTTCCATATCCCTAATCTTGTCACCCTTAATATGATGGGCATGAGTCATGCACCGAGAAATGTTCATATCGCTCAACAACAAAGTAGTCCTACACTCTTTCTTCACCACATCAGAAACCCCATATATGAACTTGCTCATTTGATCATGTGGGTCCGCTACTATAGAAGGAGCATATCTAGACAACTAAGTGAACTTTAGACTATACTCTTAAACTGACATTGACCCTTCTCTCAAATTCACAAATTCCTCCACCTTCGCTTGTCTCAACTCTCAAGGAAAGAACCTATCAATAAAGTCCCTCTCAAAAAACTCCCAAGTCATAGGGACCGCGTCCCTCACCCTAGTCTCCTTCCATTGCATGAACCAAATATGAGCTATATCCTTGAGTTGATAGGATGCAAGCTCAACACACTCAACCCTAACCACTTGCATAACTTCGAAGATCTTCTTCACTTTATTAATAAAGTTGAGCGGGTACTCACTCACTTTTGAACCCCAGAATTCAGGTGGGTTCATTCGGACAAAGTCACGAACTCAGGCTGCTACCCCACCTTGAGGATAAATAGGGGCAGGAGCCTGCTGATTGGCCTGAGAGGCTAAAATCTGGTCTAGCAAATGAATGACATTTCTGAACTCCTCATTCATGACATCGGGGACCAAAAAGGGAGGAACAACATTCCGAGTGGCTCGAGGAGGCATATCATATTGAGGAGGCATAATCTGAAATGTACAAGATGAGGATTAGAGGAACATAAGAGTTAAGCTCTATCGCATGACATGATCATGAAAAAAGTGAAGTTTTCTAAGACATCTCATAGCTTTCCTCTCATATGTGTGGCTCGCTTCACACACATGAAAAATATTCTACTCGATGTGGCCTTCAGACATCCTAGGACTCTCGAACCTGAGGCTTTGATACCAAGTTTGTCACGCTCTGAGGTTACACCTTAGATGTAACACGGGACCTGGGACCACTAGTGCCCTAAGCTAACCCTTGGTTATAGCATTCTCAAGCATAGCAAAAGATAAGCAGAAGCATAATAGATAAAGTCAGAATAGCATAAATGGATGATCAAGCCAAATAGGCATACAAGATCCAAAAGACCTGAATACCGTCTATGTCTAAAAATCCTCTATGTGATATAAGGAGTTTCTAGGACAAGACCCTAGCTAACTCGAAGTATGAAAATGAAAAAGCTAATACAAACTGATAACATATCTAGTTCTCTACCTAAGAGTACTCACCCACTTCTAACAGAAAAGTGGCCTGGAAGCTCTAGTCACGTGTTTGGAAAGGGACACCTGAATCTGCATCATCAAAGTATGCAGCGCAAGATATGCGTCAGTATTATAGGATGTACTGAGTATGTGAGCGATGCATGGACATAATCAAAACTGTTTAAAACATGCTAAAGAATGAACTTGTTACGTAAAGAAGGAACATGAGTAGATATCAAAGTAGAAAACATGAATCATGAAATAAAGCTTAAGTTTCATAGTAGAGAATCATATAACTTCATAGCTTGAAAATAATATGTGGGAGTTTCTTTTAACCGACATAAACCATGCTGAGCTACATGGAGTCCGATGTATACGCCCCATCGAAAGGACCCAATATACCTTTCCAGGGTATAAAGGCATGACTGTGGAGTGATCACAAATAAATCTAATGCCCAACAGAGGGGACTTAGAACCTACGAGGGCACATAGTTCTGGGACCCTGGGTACTCTCACCCGGTCCAATTCGATGCTAAATACTACTCCCAAGAGTTTCTTATAACCGACATGAGACCATGTGAGCTACATGGAATCTAACGATATAACCCTAGTTAGCAAAGCTGACTTGAACCCTGCCAAGGAACGAGTCACCATACCCAACTATGTAACCCTAGTTGGCAAAGCTGCCCTAATACCCGCTAAGACACAGGACACCATTATCAAGATGTGGATCCACTCTCATAAGCCCATAGGGCACTTAATTTCATAACCTACGCTGGCAACGTAGTTTTTGGACTTGGGTAATCGAACCCTCATTGCTCGGTGCTAAATACTACTCCCAAAACATGTACATATTGCTCATAATTTCTTAGTGGCACAATCTCATGCCAAATCTTGTTCGAAAATCATGAAAATACATCGGGCATCATGCAAATTCTCGTATCATAAGTTCATGAAGCTTAACATAGTCATAGTCCAAAACATGCTTTTCTTTCTAAATTCATACTTGAAGAATTAGGCATGCAATTTTATACATACATAAGGCCATGATATCTAATCATGTCAAACTTCTCTTGAAAACATGCAATTCAATGGAATCATGCTAGAAATCAACTTTAGAGCTTTGGGCTTTTAAAACAAATGAAGGGCTCATAACCAAGTCATGAATAAGCAATAAGAAACCATGAATTTAAGCACAGAAACGGATTTCATAAGTTTACCCCAATTTAGATCAAAACTCTAATTTCACAAGTTTATAATTCAACATAAGAATTGGGGGTTTTGGGCACAAGGGTGAAAGGAACCCATTGTGGAATACCCACATACCTTGGTTGAAGGTAACCCACTTTAATTGAAAAGATTTAGGAGGCTTGAACTTAGAGCTTGAGACATGAAGCTTGGAGGAGAATTTTCCTTTTTGGGGGAAGAGTAAAGTAATGAGAAGGAACTTAGGCTAATGAGGATGAAAACCCTACTTGAAATAACCAAAATGACATCATTTAGGAGTTAAAAAGGGTGGGAAATGACTAAAATACCCCTGGGACATATTTAAGAAAAATCTGGAAAATTGTCGATTTCAGGGACCACAGGTCAGTTCTACGGGTCGTCGTTTGAATCACGACCCGTGGTTCCACTCGTGGTTCCTGACAGGAACTTCAGGATGCAGAAGCACTTCTACGGGTCAACAGGATGGACCCGCAGAATGAACGACGGATCGTCATTTGGAGTCGTGGTTCTTGGGGACCTAGCTGGTCCTTGGTCAAACCACGAGTCAGGACTACGGATCGTCATTTGGAGTCGTGGTTCCTGGGGACCTAGCTGGTCCTTGGTCAAACCACGAGTCAGGACTACGATTCATCATTTAGATGACGAGTCGTAGAATTGAGTCGTCATTTCAGAGGGACTTGCCAACCCTCTGATCTGAGTTCCACGAGTGGAAAGGACGGACCCGTGGTTTGAACCACGATCCGTAGAACCAACTCGTGGTTCCAGATCAGAGGCCGAATCAATCAGAAGGGAATCACGGTTCCATTCCACGACCCGTGGTTCGAACCACGGTCCATGGTTTGGACCCGTCATTCCTGAAACATGAATTTTATTATGAGATTTTAACTTGGATAGCTGGTTTGATTTTCGAGGTGTTACATATCCGATGATTGAGGTTCTATCGAAGAAGCTCACCTTGGGAAGATGAAGAGGACGAAGAAGAAGGGCAGTTTTCCCCTTTAGAGCTTCTAGACACTTCTGTGTCTTTTACTTTCCTATTTATGTTTTTTTTTCTTTTTGTTATTTAGCTTTGTTTTTATTTTTGGGCCTTTGGTCCGTTTTGTTGAACTCTTTCTTAATTTATTATAATAAAATGGCCCGCATGTCCTCTTTTGATATAAATAATAATAAATAAAAGTGTAGGATAAAGAGGTGTTTATTATGTCTTATCGAAAATGTCACAACTTATAGGAAAAGTCACAATCTATAGAAAAAGTCATAACCAATCGAAAAGTGACTGATGTCTTTTTGCGGAAATACCTATTCATTTTTCATTCATATCTCTTAAAAACCCAACAAAAAGTACTATAAGTTGTAATTTTTCTCATATCAATATGATGAATACTATAAGTTACAATTTTTCTCATATCAATACGATGAATAAATGCTTGTTAAAATATTGGTCAAACTTCATGTTGTTTGACTCTCAAAAAGGAAATTATGATAACTAAAAAGGAATGGAGGGAGTAACTAATTATGCCTTAATTTTTTAAAAATGATAACTATTTTGAACCATTTATTTTAATAAGAACGACAAGTAAAAGAGTCCGGGGGAGTATGATATAGCAGCTTCTATGTAATAAATAAAGACGTGAGCCCGTGTATAGTCTTCATTTCGCCCACACATTTCTCCTGCCCCAAAGAATCTCATTGGTCTGAAAATATTTCAAGGAATTTGAGCTGCCAAGCTCTTTTAAGTGATCGTATTCTAATTCTAGAAAAATCATGACTGTTTTTAAAATATCTCGACCCTAGACTTCTTTTCCTCTTTTTTAATTTTTTATTGGATGTTCGGCATCTAAATTAAAAGTTAGAATCCTAATTCGTTTAAATTCACATCGTGTAAGACCCATTTAAAGAAAAAATACATTATAACAAAAAAATTTTATACACAAAATTCAAACTCAATTTTTTTAATTAAGCATAAAATGATACTATCAATTCACCACAACTCTTTCTTTCTCAAACCATGGGACAGGGGTGCCAAACAAAGTCAATTTAGGTAAGTGTTGTAAAATAATCCAAATTGTTTCGTGTCAATGGTTTAGTTGGATTTTAGTTAAGACATCGGTTTCTGATAAGAAATTTTAACATAAATAAAATCTTTTAGATTTATTATTACTCTTTTTTGGGGTATTTTTTTAATTATATTTTATAGCATATATTTACCTTTAGTAGCTAAAATTAGAGAACCATTTCCTTAATATTAGGCTTTTAATATAGAATAATTGATTTATTTTTATTTTTCTCTCTCTTTCTTCTGGGTTTCTCTCTCTCTTTCTCATCGATTTTAAGTTTTTTTGGTTAAATTTCGTATCAAATAACAATATTTTTTTGTTATATCGTCAGAACTTTAACAAAAATTGATCATGTGTTGAGTATATTTTTTTTTTACTTTTTTAATCATCCCCAAATTTTTTTTCAAATCTGTGAAGAAAAGAAATCACAGATCTGCAAAAAGAATCCAGTAAAGACAAAGTTATAGGAAAAAAAATGTGTTTCGAAGAAAAAATTGATTCATGAGATTCTTTTTTAGTTATTCTCTAAATTTTTGCTTGATTTGAAGATTTGAAGATATGTAGATTTGTAGATTTGAAGATATGAATATTTGAAGATGTGAATATTTGAAGATTTAAAGATTTGAATTTGTGATTAGTTTGGATCGATTGTTCTTTCAAACAATTTAGAATATCTTTTAGAGTTCATATCTCAATTCTGGGGGAGATTCGAAAAAGATGAAGTTGCAGATTTGTGTCACGATTTGTATTAGAACTGTATTAGAATTGTATTAAATAAATGATAGTCGTAATACAATTCAAATTCAATATTGTACATTGTTATGAATTTAATAGTTATTATTTCAGAATAGATATAATACATTTTTAATAACGTAAACTAATTTTAAGTAGTACAAAAATATTTAAAATTCACATATAATACTTATAATATATTTGTATTAAAAATATTTTATTTATGTATTCACCATGTGTATTAAAATATGCATATAATATATATAATATATTGAATTCAAAATATATTATAATTGTTGTTTAATTTTTTTCTCACTAATTTCTAAAAGCTAATTTCTAACTGAATTGAGTTCTAAAGACGTGAAAGCATGCTGAATATGCAGGAACATCTGAAGTAAGATAGAACTGAGGGGAATTACACATGAGCAGACTGAGATAATGGAGAGGAACTATTACCTCAAGCTGAAGTTGAATCGTAAAGAAAGAGATGAGGGTACTTGGTCATCATAGCTACTTCTGCTTCCCATGTAGCTCCCTCAACTAATTGATTTCTCCACAGAACTTTCACTAAAGCAACTTCCTTGTTTCTCAACCTATGAACTTGATGGTCAAGAACCTCCACTGGAACCTCTTCATAACTGGAACAATCGATGCTAGTTCAGTGGTGACACTTCTTCAACTGTGAGACATAGAAGACTGGATGAACCACTGCAAACTCGGCTGGAAACTCTAACTCATAAGCCATATTACCAACCCTCTTCAGGATTCTGTAAGGGCCTACATATCGGTGACTGAGCTTCCCTTTCTTGCCAAATCTCATCACGCCCTTCATAGGTGACACTATCAGGAAAACCCAATTATCAACCTCAAACTCTAAGTCCCTTCTCCTCACATCTGCATAGGACTTCTGACGACTTTGAGCAGTCCCCAACCTTTCCCTAATGAGCTGAACTTTCTCCATAGCCTCATGAAATGAGTCTGTCCCAATTAGGTCTTCTTCACCTACGTCAAACCAGCCAACTGGTGATCTGCACCTTCACCTTTAAAGTGCCTCATACAGGGCCATCTGAATACTAGAATGGAAACTGTTATTATTAGCGATTCTATAAGAGGTAAGTGGTCATCCCAATTACCTTTGAAATCATTCACGTAAACCCTTAACATATCCTCTAAGGTCTGGATAGTATGCTCTACCTGATCATCCATCTACAGATGAAATGATGTGTGATGAGATTTACCTGAGTACCAAGACCTTTCTGAAATAATCTCCAAAAATAGGATCTAGATACTGAGCGCCTGAGCCTATATTATCCAACAATATAGCACAAAGAAAGTATGCGGTCAATACTTTGAATGTACTAAGCAGGTGAGATATACACTATTCTTAGCATGTTGAACATGAATGGATAAACTGAACATAGGACTGAAAACACATAAACTGATGCCATGACCAAGTAAGTAAACATGCAACTGAACAATAATGTACTAAATTAAATAACTACAAGGTCAAGCAATAACTAAGTCTGAACTGTGGGAGCTAATGTTAACTGACATACCCCAAGCTGAACTAACAATGGGGCCAACCTATAACCCTGGTTGTAAAGGTGTTCTTACCTTTCCAAGGGAACGGACAATATCTAGCATGTATCCACTAATCTAATGTTTAAAAAAACTAAGGTGTCAAGCCTAATTTGATAGAATCGCTTTCTGCTCTATTCTGCTATGTGTCAATCTAATTCTGAGGGAATAAGGGATTTGGGGTAGTTTATGCCTAATAATTAGGCATAGGCTAGTTAAAACAACATGGTTTTGGTTTTTAAAAGAATGGAAAAAGACCAGAATACCCTTGACTTAAAACAAAAGTTGCAAAAAATTCCCCACACTAGACGGGCTGTCCGATGGCCCGTCAGACCTACCATAGCCTATGGTGAGGGATCAACTTGACTGGTGTTCTGAAGCGTTCCTACGGCTGAGTCCCACGGCTAGTGGGACCTCCCATGGTGTGTTTCCTTGGTCGTTGGGCATCCACGGCTTATGGGCTAGCCCATCAAGGCTGAGGAGTTAAGTTGGCTCCTATGGCAAGGCTGATGGCCCGTGGGACATGAATTTTTATAGAAACCAACTTAACTTCTAAGTCTAAATGCTGGTTCAAATTTTGAGTTGTTACAATATCTCCCCCTTGGGATCATTTATCCTCGAATAAGGGCTAACCAGGCTGAGTTTGGAGGGGAAGGAGCTGCAATCCCTAGCAACTGAATTCTAACTATTTTCTAACTGATCTGAGTTAAAAGGCATGAGTGCATGCTAAAAATGCAAAAATAGTTGAGTGAGCATGAAACTGAGGGGAATACTAATGAGAAAACTGGAGAGGAAACTATTACCTCAAGCTGGAGCTAAATCAGGAGGAAAAAGGTGTGGGTACTTTGTCATCATGGTTGCTTCTGCTTTCCAAGTAGCTCACTCAACTGATTGGTTTCTCCAAAAGACTTTTACTGAAGAAACTTCTTTATTTCTCAACTTACTAACCTGACGGTCAAGAGTATCAACTGGGACCTCTTCATAAGTGAGGTTATCCTTTACTCCCACATTCTCTAATGGCACAACTGGCGCCGGATCACCAACACACTTTTTAAATAAGGAAACATGGAAGACTCGATGAACCACTCCTAACTCTGCTGGAAACTCTAACTCATAAGCCACATTACCAACCTTTTTCAGAATTCTGTAGGGACCCATATCTAAGGGATTGAGCCTGCCTTTCTTACCAAATCTTATTACATCCTTCATTGGTGAAACCTTCAAAAACACCCAATAATCCACTTCAAACTCTAAGTTTCTTCTCCTCACATATACATAGGATTTTTGTCGATTCTGAGCAGTCTTTAACCTCTCCCTTATTAGCTATACTTTCTCCATAGACTCATAAACCAAATCTGGCCCTATCAAGGCTAAAATCCCAATGTGATCAGCCCATATGTGATCTGCACCTCCGCCCATAAAGTGCCTCATACGGGGCAATCTGAATACTAGAATGGAAACTATTATTATAGGCAAACTCTATGAGAGGTAAGTTATCATCCCAATATCCTTTGAAATCAATCACATAAGCCCTCAACATGTCTTCTGAGGTCTAGATGGTACGCTCTGCCTGACCATCCATTTATGGATGAAATGTTGTACTGAGATTCACCTGAGTACCAAGACCTTTTCAAATGATCTCCAGAACATGGATGTAAACTGCGTACCCCAATCTGAGATGATAGACAAGGGTACCCCCATGCAACCTGACTATCTCATGAATGTAGAGTCTGGCATAATCCTCTGCAGAGTTGGTAGTCTTGATAGCCAAAAAGTGGGATGACTTAGTTATCCTATCCACTATCACTCAAATTGAGTCATGTTATTTGTGAGTACGTGGTAAGCCTGTAATAAAGTCCATATTTATCACTTCCCATTCCAAGTAGGAAGGCCAATATCCTGAGTCACACCTCTTGGTCTGTAATGCTCTACCTTTACTTGTTGACAATTGAGACACTTAGCTACAAAATCTGCAATGTCCATGTTTAAGAAATTCCTCTAATAGAGTTCCCATAGGTCATGATATATCTTGGTTGCACCGGGATGGATGGAATACTTGGAGCTGTGAGCCTCTATCAAAATCCTCTTCCTCAACTCATCCACATTAGGAACACATAGCTGAACCTAGTAACAAAGTATACTATCTCTCCCTTGGGAGAAAATCTCTACCTTTTGCTAACAGACAACACCTTTCAGCTGATGCACCACCAGATCACTGTCTTGCTTTTGCTTTACCTCAACTACCATGGAAGATTCTGACCCATTCTGAATAATGACACCACCTTTTAACAAATATATAAGGCGAACTTCCAAATGAGAGAGCCTATGGATATGCCTATCCAATTCCTTCTTTGCTTCCTCAACATGCGACACACTGCCCATGGACAACTTGCTGAGTGTGTCATCTACCAAATTGGCCTTACCTAGATGGTAAAGTACACTTATGTCATATTCCTTGAGAATCTCTAGCCACCTTCTCTGAAGAAGATTTAATCTTTCTGGGTGAACACATAAAGGAGGATCTTATGATCGGTGAACACATCTACATGGACACCATATAAATAGTGTCTTTATATCTTCAAAGCAAAAACAACTGCTGCAAGCTCAAGGTCATGAGTCAAGTAGTTCTTCTCACAAATCTTAAGTTGTATGGAGGCATAGGCAATGATCTTGCCATGCTGCATTAACACACAACCCAAGCCAACTCTGAATGCATCACAATACACCACAAACCCATCTGAACCCTCTGGCAGAGTCAAAACTGGAGCTGTGGTCAACCTAGTTTTCAACTCTTGAAAGTTCTTCTCACACTCATCTGACCATTGAAACTTCACCATTTTCTAAGTCAACCTGGTCAATGGAGAAGCTATAGATGAAAACCCCTCAATAAATCTTCTATAGTAACTAGCCAAACCTAAAAAGCTTCTAATGTCTGTCGAAGAAGTGGGTCTAGACAAGTTCTTGACTGCCTCTATTTTTTGTGGGTCCACCCGAATGCCCTTCTTAGACACAACATGTCCCAAAAAGGCAACTGACTACAGCCAGAATTTACACTTACTAAACTTGGGAAATAATTGGCGATCCTTGAGAGTTTACAACACAACTCTCAGATAGTTTGCATGCTCCTTCTCACTCCGAGAATAAATGAGGATGTCATCTATAAAGACAATAATGAACATGTTGAAATACTGCTTGAACACTCTGTTCAACAAGTCCATGAAAGTTGTAGGACCATTTGTTAGTCCAAAAGACATAATTACAAATTCATAGAGACCATATCGTGTTCTGAAGGCTATCTTTGGAATGTAACGCTCCTTCACTCTAAGCTAATGATTGTGAAGTTCGAAAGCACTCCCCATAAGGAGGTGATAACAATTTCCAAGCAAAACCATAAATACCCAACTGATATCGGAGTCGAATCAATGGAGATTGGTGCAATGACTTTCCACTAAACGTCAAAAATCAATTCACTAGAGTAAGCAAATTGTTCAAACAAGTAATGTAAAATTGGGGGAAAAGATTTGGGAATTTAAAATTTGAATTATAACAGTTTAACAATGTAAACATAAAAGTTTCAATCAAGAGAGGAAGCCTAGGGGTGTGCTTCCGATGGGGTCATAAAATGGATATGAGTTGATTATTCGAGCAAACTTTTGGTTATTAGCATGAGTAGCTTTGGTTCAAGCTATACTTAGTAGTTTTTCAATATAAAAAATATGTTTACTATAGTCTCTTTCAAGCCCCATGTTAGAAAATCAACCAACCAAATTTATCTTAGGTGAATCAAACTATCTCTAGATTTTATTCTTAGATGGGAATTTCCTAAAATCAAGCTATTTCTAGCCTCAATTTGTGGCGAAAATCCCAGATCTCCACTATTGAACTCTTACACAATTGAAAAACTCCTCTATTAAGCAAGAATAGAGTTAGTAAGCTAAATCAATGTTTACAACCATCAATTTTATAATTTAAAACATGAAGAATTCAATAGACCCATACTTAATAGTCAATTATAAACACAAATAATTAACACCCATTCCTAAATTCAAACACACATCATACACACACCCCTAGAATTGAGTTTAGCTACTCATAGTAAAGGATTAAGAGAAGATACCAATTGGGTTTTTTAAAATTCCATTCATTGTGCAAGCTAAATTCAAATTTGAAGCTCAAAATATTAAAAATGGTGTTTTTCACTCTAGAGAAGAAGAAGAAAGTTGTACTCTATCCTATATTATCCTTGGAAATGTAAAAAATGTTATATATCCATGGTACACATCCCAAAAAAGGTTTTGGAATATTCCTAATTATGTCACACACATTTGGATGATTTTTCCATTTGGGAAGGTTACGAAGTGAGGTGTGGGGGCACCTGCGATCGCCCCTTTTGATTTGCGGCTCGCAGGTGCCCTATTTCTAGGTATTGTTGAACTTGTCACTTGCGGTTCTGTGTGTAATGGAAGGTGCAATCGCCCCTTTATACCTGCGGCTCGCATGCTTCAAATGCTGAGGTAGTGTTTGAACTCTCATGTTTATTGGCACCTACGAAACACAGGTGCTCTCTTGTTGATCGCATGTCGCTTAGAACATCTTAGCAGATCCTTTCCTTTCCTATCATCTATGTACATTATCTTCCATTTTAATCTCTTTTGGGTTCAAATCCTTTTCTTCCTTCAACTGACTAAGAGTACCTGCATTTAAGACAATAAAGGAAATAAGTACCTCTAAATCGCATCAAAACATGCAATAATTTATGAATAAAGACTCAATAATTTGGTATTTTACCAACTCATCAAACCCCCAAACTTGAACTATTACTTGTCTTCAAGAAAGACACTCACAAGGTAAGGATTGAAACAAATTCTTAAAACATAAGGGTTGAACAAAGGATTATACCGACTCTAAGACTCAAGAGAGTACTAAATAAAAGACTCAAACAAATGTGCTCATCTCAATTAGTATCACCATAATCTCAAGGCAAGTACACATTTCAAAACTCTTATCAAAAGACATCAATTTTCATTCAAAATCAGGGGATTTGTCATTCAAAACAAGATTATCAAGCTTCTCAAGTAATTGGTATTGACCTTCAAGGTTTTCCTAGAGATTTTCCATACAACTTGTCTCATTCATTCCTCTCAATTGAAATCAAGACTTCATTATTCATTTCAAGGATATAATGCCACTCACCACAAGAGAAAATCCTACTCACAATCATGCAATTCACAATATAGGGATTATAAGAGAACAAAAAGACTCTCACTCTCTCAAAGAAGTTTGAGTACACACATATTGAACCATAGGCTTGCCCTTCATGTAATTTGCCACTAATGTAGAGTCACCAAGCTCAGAATCGCAAAGGACTTATGAGGATCGATGTAGGCTGGGTTAAGGTGAGGATTACATTTGACTCAAGTGACTAACCTCCATAACACTATTCATTAGCATTAAATGCACCTCTCATATTTTTGGACATTGATTTTACTTTATTTCTCCCTCTCACAGCCCAAGCATTCCCGACAACTTATTCATTCAACATCCTTTTGTCAAACTCATAAGGTAGCACCAACTTTTTCCTTTCTTTTCCATTCATTCATTTCATTGGACATTTTGAAGCAATTTACATTGTAAGAATAAAGTGCTACCTTGAATTAAAGCATAACTCCTCTTTTTCTCCATATTTCATGCATACACCCCCAAACTTAGGCTTTTACCTATGTCAACATTTTAATTTCCCTTCCAAACATAGGATTTTAGCCTACATTTCTAGATGTTAGGGAGGACGGGTGCTAAGATAGAGGATCCAAAAAGTGTTAAGGTGTCTAACAAGGTGCCAAAGAAAGATTACAAGCTCAAAGGAGTTTACTAGGATCAATGTTAAGGGAACCCAATTTGGGTAAAGTGGCTATTCAAAAAGGGCCTAAGGACATATTCCAAGCTAGGTAACATCTAGAATTTCATCTTGAATCACATTTGGGGAAAGTTCTAGACAATATGCATGCACAAGAATGAAGTAAGACCTTACCACACAAGGCATCACAACACAAGAAATTCACAACTAGTCTCACAAATCAATTGGGATAAATGACTTTTGACAAGCTATTCCGAGTTCTACATACTCGTTTGTGAATCAATAAAGACAAATGGAGAATGTTAAAGTCATGACAAGAGAATGCTTTAGCAAAAATTATTTCCCTCTCTTTTCTTCAATTTGCAAATTCTTTGCCAAGACTTTTTTTTGGTGGGCTCATTTTGAGACAGACAATATACAGACTTAATTAAACACTAAGAGTTGATATTTTCCCTTAAGAAAGTCTCTTTCAATATATCATAGGGAAATGTCAACCCACTTCAACACAAAAATAAATAAAAGAAAACATTTACTCCTTGGGAAAGGACTGTGGTATGAAGAAAACCATCGAAGTTTATTCAACTAAATACTATTAACAAAGGCGATGTTTGAGTTATGCGCTCATGGATCAATGGAGAATGAAGCCTATCTTAGGCACTAAGCGCATTAGAAAAGCACGAGTAGTAAAATAATTATGTGTGTAGGACTGACCCGACATTTTACAACAACTCATTTAAAACTCAATGAAAATATTAAGCCCAATAAGGGCGCAATATTGATTTAAACACGCTTCACAATAGTCTAAATAATAATTACACCCCAACTAAAATAAAGCATTGCCCTCAATACATAAAAAGTTATACAAAGAGAATAAGTGCAGGAACTCCTTGAAGACTCTAAGACTGATGACGATGCCTTATTGAATATATATGTGTTGTGCTTTTAGAGGCCTAGATAGTGGTGGAACATATGCATGCTCTGGGTCTATCTGAAATCCTTCCATCGAAGGAATTGATGGGTCCTATCTAACCTGAAGGGGCCAGAAGGGTCAACAATTTCCCACTTATCTAGAAGCATCATCAACTCATGAAATGAGGGAGATAGGGAAGCCTAGCGGGGTCTAGTGCGAGGATCTGGTTGTTATATGAGATAAGTGGAATTCTAACTAATCTTGGATAGGTGGGTCCGACTGCCTCGTAGCATGCATACCTTGCTCAAATGCCTCTTGTTTTTTTGAATATTCCCTCAATATCCTTTGAGGCTTCACTCATACACCAATCATCGAGAGGACTCCTATCTCTATTAAGTGATGCCAAAGAAGGGGCTGGGAGATTTAAGTCCAACAGAGGGGTCCTCGATGTAGTTTGGCTTAATTCTTCTTTGAGTGTACTAATAGCTCCCTCCACTGTATAAACCCTAGCACACAACTTACCCAAGCTACTTTTTATTGGCTTTAAAGCTGACTTGATGGCATTTCGAATCATGGTTGCGATATCTCTCACTATCTTATTCAAAATATCATCATTATTTCTTGCCATATGTGCAAGCTTAAGAAGACTATTCAAAATAGTAGGGATATGTTCTGACACCCCAGGGGCAGGAGCTAGATTTTCCAATTGAGTATGAACAATATTAAGGTGAGATTCAATACCTTCTGAAGCATCTGGGTTTAAATATAATTTTCTCTCCATGACAGATAGAGCATCTTTATCCCTTTTCATGTCCAAATCAATCATACTCTCCACCCAGGAGGTCTTGTCCAACGGCCTAAACAAAGGACATTCTGCTTGAAGACACATCTTACTAGTAAGGACCGTGAAAGGCATAGAAGTGGATTGTTGCCTAAACTTTCTCTTGAATTGTTCAGCTATAATTTCCCCCTCATTGATGCGGATAATATACATATTACATAAGATGAGAATATCTACCTCGATGGAAACATGGGTGGTGTTCTTTGATGGAATAAGTCGTGTGCAAATAAAATCTAACCATATCAGGCCTAAAACTTAAGATCTTGACGAGAGATACAACCTTTAGGCACTGCCCAAAAAGATTAGCTTGCAGTAATGACACTGGATACCCAAGCATACTGCTCATCTTGTGATGCTAAACACCTGGCAAACCCCGATGGCGAGGCCATTCATCATCCTTGAATATACAGCTAATGGCATCGGGGGGTAATGCCAACCTTTTAGCACTGAACTAGGACTGATTGTAGACATGGCATCTTGTCTATAGGATCCTTATTCTTTAGGATATCTTGCCTGGCTCGGTAAGATACATAAAACTCTCGTAACGATTTCGGGAAATAAGGATCAAAAACTTCATCTAATTGGTCCCACACCTGTTTATCTAACTGCTCTACTATATTTGGGAAATCATTCTTGAAGGAGTCTCTATCAAACCCCAGTTCTTCCGTAATAGCTTGATGTTCGCAAAAAGTGAGAAAATAAGCCTCCATCCTTTCAAGGCTAAATTGAATTTGTGTTTCAGATGGTCCTTCATTTTGCACAGGTACAGAAGGGTTCACAGATGTCAAAGCTCCATTTGTGGTTTTCCTTTTTAGTTTGCACCTACAAAAAGTCATGGTCCTGCAAGCAAATGTAAGCACCAACAAATCATACAGAAATTTATTTGCATTTTTCCAATATATTAAGAAATAAAATACTACTCCCTCTGTCCTAGTTTATATAACTCATTTTCCTTTTTAGTCAGTCCCAAAAAGAATGACAAATTTCTATATTTAGTAACAACTTAACTTTAAAATGTCTATTTTACCCTTAATGAAATGATTTCCAGCCACACAAACATCTATGATTTATTTTAGACCACATATTTCAAAAGTATTTTTTTCTTTCTTAAACTCCGTGCCGAGTCAAACTAACTCATACAAATTGGGACGGAGGGAATACAAAAATTTAATGAAATAAAAAGAAATCGAATGCATAACAGAAGTAAAAGGGTCCCATGTGAACAATTGGCATGTGCGAGTCACATGCGATTCGCAAGTGGTGACTTGCGCTTCACAGGTGACTTTTGCACATGCTAGCAGTAGACCTGGGTAAAAAATTGGCATGGGTGAATATCACACCCCAACTTAGGGACGTAACTGGCACCTAATGCCAACTTAGACCTGATCCTACCTTGCTGGACAACTACACTATTGCAGACTACCAGTCACAAAATCATGAAAACAACCAAGTATATCTCAACTTAAAGATAAGACCTCGGCCGACAAGACCCCTATTAACAAGACAAATAATAACCTCAACAAAACCTAGCAATTCATATAGAATAGAATCAAAATCCTGTGCAGGCCGTCGATTCCACCATGCTGTCTAGAAACATATAAACTGTGTATATATACACATATATGATAAAGGACAACAAGTCATTGTGCTAAAAAACCAAAACAACGAGGCCAACACGGCCGACAATGCACATCCATACAACCCAAAGTCTTCAAGCCTCTAAGATTAATACAACTTGGCTAGGATAGGGCCCTGGCCTACCCAAAATCTATCTACCACAAAAGCCAACAAACCTCGAAAACTCTAGCCGCTTCGAAAGAAAGGGGCTAGCCAACCTGCTGGGACTCAACCGTGTAGCTGGAAGGTCTGTCAGGTCATTTGTCAGGACCTGTAGGCATGAATACAGTGCCACCAAGCAATGGGGCGTCAGTACAAGATAATGTACTGAGCATGTAAGTTAAGATAATAATTGTACAAGAATTATAAAGTGTTGAAAGCAACTAGATCAGAGAGTCAAAGATAACAGAGCATACCTACCTGCTCCTAGATCATAAAATACCAATAATAATCAAACAACAACCTAACCAAACCCCCATAATCTTGGCAGGTACAAACAGCAAACAAGACCACCTACTCAGGCCCCCATAATCCCAAAAGGTGCCAATTCAGTCTATATACCCCTATCGGTAGTCCTCAGCCCCATAGGCAGTAATTACATCTCAATAACCCCTTAAGAACTTTAGACATATCCCCAAAGGCCATCATTATGTCCAGTAGCCCATTAGGCATGTTGTATTTCATAATAGCCCCTTTAGGCATTCCTTATATAGCCCCGTAGGCAATCACTATCTTCTATAGACCCATAGGCTTCCTATAGCAAATCTCATAGGACTCTTAGGCATCAATATAGCCCATAGGAATCAACATGTAGTCTTCTCAGGCAATCAAGTAGCCCATAAGTGAACAGGCCTCAATATAACCCCGTAGGTAATCATAATGGCTCATCGGCTTCATATTAGCCCCGAAGGCAATTGGAATAACCCGTAGGATTCCACTTATCTAAATAGACCCTCAGGCAAGTTGTACGTAGCCTTGTAGGCAAAGGTCACATTCTTGAAGCTAACCACAATAGCCCTGAGGGAAACAACAAATAATCTAATAGCCCGAAGGCAAGTAATTTAGCTATAAGCAACCTGTACGAATAGTCTCTAAGTCATGTCTAACATAGGGCCGCTACTAAAAGAATAAGAATCCCAACAAGCGAGGAATATAACAAGTCGAGGAGCCAACAACCAACAATCAAGCCTACGAGTGCATCAACGATAACAATCTTGTTGTATTGCTCTTAAGCTTTAAGGAAACATGCTGAAAGAAGGAAGTAGCCTTAACATACCTCTTTCGCCGATTTTGAGCAGCCTAGTGACTTCTGACCATACCTCCCCCCCCCATGATACTACAACATGGAAGGACTACAATCAACACACAAGAAGATAAGGTACTACAATAATCCAACAAAAGATACAGATTTTTGCCGTAAAATACTACCCAAGGTATAAAGTAGCTACAAACCGATAAGAGAATGTTCTTACCTTGATGTACAACCTCTTAATAGAACCAAGAACACCCTATAGGTCCATTAAGTCGCTTCCACAACCCCCACAAATTTATATCACGAAATTGTCGGGGAAAACTATACCAAAACGACTAACTTGCTAAGTAGAGAAATTTTCACGAAGCTTCCAAGATAAGATCACAAGGATCTATGGAAAATTTTGGGAGTTTTATCTGATTTTTGTAAGTTGTAGTTCGTAAATTATGAAGAAGAAACGAAGGAAAGTGTTTATATATATCCTTCAACCGACCTTGGGCCCACTTGACGTGTCTGCTAGCGCAGTCTCACGAAAAAGTAAATATCTTTCTCATCTGAAGTCGTATGGGTGAACGGTTTTGTGCGTTGGAAACTAGACTCGTAGACCTTTGATTTGGTGAGTTGGTGACCTTCTAACTCTTTATAAATTGGGAGAAAAGCTATGAGATATTTAGCCCAAATTTCAGAGAATTTAACAAAGTAACTTACGATAACTTTTGCCGACTTTTATTTCGCAACTTTCTTGACTTGAAAACTTAACATACGACTATTGCATGACTATAATACCTTGTAAAATAGCGTTCCTGACATATTAAGTACTCTTATCCTCACTCCAAGAGTAAGGGTTAATTTAAATGTTCAAAACAGGCGGGGTGTTACATCCTTAAGAGTTAGCATATTGGTAGGTGCAGAACTTCGTCACTGGTGCAGAACTCAGCTAATGTTAGAAGTTCAACACCAGCGATGAAGTTCTGCACCTGTCAAGATGCTAATATTAGCTGAGTTCTACACCTACAATACATTCACTACCACGGTGGCACCGCACCTGCGATGAAAGTTCTGCAGGTACGACTGATGAGCTACAGCTATGCCCAGTTTGATAATTTTACACTTTTAAAAACCCCAATCCATATAAAAACTCATCCAAGTAGTCTGAAAACCTATCTTTGATCTTTCACACAGTTTTTCCATTTTTCACACTTGAAACCTATGTTGGCAAGCTTGGAAGCAAGCTCAACACCCTACATCATTAGAGTGAAGATTGAATGCTTAGATTGTAAAATTCTTAATTTCTTTCTTCAGCTCTTGATTTGAATTGCTTAATTATATGTGTAGTTGTTGATTTGAGATGTGGATATTGTGTTGAAAACAAATGATATTTGGATTTTGATTTCTTATCTTGTGCTTTTACAACTAATTGAATTTTTTTTGTTATTGAATTAGGTCTTTGAATTTCTAGTTAATCTAATGCTTGAATTGATTTCTAAAGGGAGTGATAAACCCTTGGACTTGTCCTCTCACTTTGATTTAGCTTGAAAGAGTGAATTAAAGTTGGGGTAATGTTAATTAGCACTAATTTGGGTCTTTAAGCCTTATCTTATGGATTTGAGCTAGAAATAGGCAAATATGATTGTTGTCCATAATTGGAATATCTTTGTTGACACTTAGCTAGATTTGAAAGAACTAGTAGAGAACTATTCACCGATTATCGAGAGATATTGGTGAATACTTGAGTTTCCAAGGCATATTTTGATCGATCCATGATTGATTAGAAATAGTCAATTAAATTGTACTATATCGTATGGATATGAATTGAATCCCATTCCCAAATCCCCTTTTTATCCTTGTGTTGTGAAGGTCATTGATCAATCTATCCTTATTTGATTACCTTGTATCATTGTCGTGTTTCTTAAAAAAAAAACCAAAATATTTTATCTTTTCGTTCTTTGGACTTTAGTAAGTTGTTTTATTTTCGTATTTCCTTAATCGCCCTTGATATTGTTTCTTGTGGGATTTGACCCCGACTATTGTTGGGTAACTTGTTTTGCGTCGATCGTAGCCACCTCCTTAATTGGAGAGTTGTTTTGGACATTATCAGATTTTGACATCATTCTAGGGATGAGCCTCACCATGCTATTCTAGACTGTCATGCTAAGATGGTAACTGCGGCTGTGTGATACGCCCAAATTACACATCCAAAAAAGAAGTATAAAATAGTTGATGTTCAAATATAGAACCTAACCAAGGTTAGGGTCGATCCCACAGGGAATATGGTTGGACCTAGGTCAACTGTGCGTATTTGCGCTCATAGCCACCTTCTTTACCCAATGGGGGGATTTAATGTAACAAGTAATGTTTGTAAAGAAAAGTTTAACAAGTAACAGAGTATCAGTTTCAATTATTGTTAATCAGTGAGAGAAGTGACTAGGGTAGTGTTCCCCATGAGTTCAGAACACAGTAAGGCATTGCACTAGCAATCTAGTCTAGTGCTCACCATGAAAGATTTGTAAGTTAAGTTCAACTAACTGGATGGTTACCAAGATAGAAGAGTTTCACCATGTAACTTGGTCAGCTATGGGTGTTTGCTTTACTAACCCTTACCAGTGATCCTAGATTAGCTATTCTTGTACGAGGTCAAGCTAATTAGATGAGAGTTGATAGCCTCAAATATCCATTGGCTAATCCCTTTTCCCATTTGTTACCCCTTTGGTCAAGCAAGTAAAAATTAGGCGAGTTCTAACGTTGTGCACCAATAAAATGCAATCAAAGCGAAGGGAAGAACAATACATGCATGAACACCATTCTATAATTACTAAGTACTTTGCTTACTTTGTTAATCCGTCATGGTTCCCACAACCCTAGTTGTGGATTTAGCTACTCATGTTCATAAGAAAATAATTAGATTTAGATGAAGGGATCATAATTATAACTTACAATATGAATTAAAGAAATCTGGAATCTTGAATTCTCAAGAACACTTCAATAACCAAGAATCAATGATCGAATTTTCAAAAGTATGTAAGAACAATGTTATAATCAAAGTATTCAGCTCGTTTCTCTTGATAAATTATGTAACAACCAAAATAAAACCTTAAGGAAAGTATGGACTAGGATAACATAGCCCATCAGTGATCATGAGTTGGTCCACCACCTATCATTCTGAATGACGGTTCATGGATTGCTAGGGTCAACTGTGGTTCTGTTGAGTTGAACCGTCCTGCTGTCAAAATCCACTAATAGAACCACAGGTCATGGAATCAATCCATGGCTGGTCAATTGACCCTTGGTTTTGGACACCATTTTGCATCTCTTCTGAAAATTTATCATGGGCAACAGAACAGGTACGTCGTTCTGATCCATGACCAGTAGACTCACTCATGGTTTTCAGTTGCCTTGTTGCATGTCTGCAAGTGATCATTTCCATTACTCACAACACTGGTCATCATTTGGAATTGTGGTTGGTGGAATGACTCATGGTTTTCCACTTCTACTTTGCACTTTTGTAGAAGTCCATTTCTATGAGTTACAACATGGGTCATGATTCAATTCCATTATCAGTAGATGTCATGGTTTGTCCATTTAAGTTGCAATCCTGCAGGTTTCTTTTCACGATTTGCAGCACTGCTCCGCGGTTTTGATTCATGGCTAGTCATTGCACTCGTCATCCCCACTTTGGTCAATTTTCAGTACCAAGTTTTTGGTCGTGGACCCTATTTTCCTGCACAACTTACAAAAACACATCAAATCTACTAAAAATCACTAAAGAACATGTATCAATTCTAAGTTTTAAGCGTCGAAAGTGTGGCAAAACCATGGCACATCAACACCCTTAACTTAAAGCTGTTGTTTGTCCTCAAGAGACAAAACAAAGAACTATCCTATAATAACGCTTATGCAAAAGAAGCCCAGGAACTATGGTGGTCATATGGTTCAAACAGTTCAGCTCATATTTTCAATACCTCTTTCCTTCTTAATACAAAACAAGTGCAAATGTACCATTTATCAAGACAACACAAGAGGATCCATGGATGATATCACAATATCAATAGACAAGCTAGAATACAGAAATGACACTTACCTTTACAATCGGCAGTCAATGTTACTCTAGTTCCCTCACCGCAAAGAAGTATCGATTACACAGTAACTCATTTAATAAATGGGACTGGAAAAAAATACTCACTCTCGCAAAGAAGTTCAAGCAATGCATGCACAATATCATATGCTTAACCTTATTTTCGGTGGCTTGGTTTTTGAACGGTTGGACTAGGATCACTATACGACTTTACTCGGCTTGTAACATAGGTTCAGGGATGGGTATGGTATAATTGGAATAGTGACTACGCCCTCCTTAACACTATGCTAATTTTCTTCAACTTTCAGACCAACTTTTTCTCTCTCTTATTCTCCCTTTCTATTATGCCTTTTTCATCAAGAAATGTGTGAGGCTTTTATTTCAAACTCAACTTCTTTTCTCATCATTTTTTTCTTTTCTTTATTTTCTTTTCATTTCTTGCATATATGCCACACCAGTTATTTCCTTTTTTATCACTAGTCTGCTCTTTTTATACCTCATTCTTCTTATTTACCTCTATAATAGCCACCCTTAACTTAGGCGATTTGCCAGAGTTGAGGTGCACAATGTCCAAAGAGGAACCAGGGCCAAACTAAAGGTTCACATAAAAGCGGGGAAGGTGAATAGGCTAATCAACAAAAAGGGTCAATTTAGGCTCAAAATCAAGGATCGAGGGATATCAAATTTATTTGGATGGTCAATTAGGCTAAGTAGACAAAATTCAAAAATGGCCTATGATAATGTCCTAACCAACTATACTATAGCCTAGGCAAGACCAACCGGGCAAGTTCTAGATTGGCACACAAAGCAAGAATGATACAAATGTAGCTCACACACACGTGGCACAGAGTCAGTATCAACTGCTAACTATCAAGTTCATGCCCAAGATTAAGCTATTTATCACATAGATATGCACAATGTCATGCACATATCTATAGTGGTCAGTCTATCAAAATAGTTAACATGTCACATGAAAATTTTAGAGGGGGCTCCACTTTTTAGTGAAAATCAATTTCAAAATCAAGCCATAAACTGCGCTAAGTTCCTATATTTTTCACACACACACATATACTATCTAAACATGCTGGTTTAACAGAAATAAAGTTCCTTGGGTAAAGAACATATCAAGAAAACCCCAAGGACTCGAATACCTCAAAAATATCACCCTCTAGGGTTACCTCCCAAGCAATTCCTGATTTAATGTCGCAACACGATGTGGGTGTCTAGCAACTCAGACTTTGCCAAGACACCCATCAGAACACACATAGACTAACTACCCCACACCATAAAAAAGTAACATGCATTGTCCCCAATGCACTAAAACAAACCATAAATACGAGGGAGGTAGGAACAAACCTTTGGTTCCTAAGAGCTGGTGTTCGGTGTAGCAAATGAGGTTAGTGGTATAGAACCCGTGGTAGAACTAGTGACTTCATGTGCACTGCTGTCATCAACGCTCTCTTTGCCCATAATAGACACTCCCACAATAGGGTCTATTGAAGGGTTTGCACCAGGCAGAGCCAGGCTCGGCAAGGTGTCATCTCTCAAGGACTCAAATCTAAGATGCTCAGTCTCACATCTCTATTATTTTTCTTATCTAGAGACCTCCATAGTCTGCCATATCACTGCATCATTTTCCTTTTTTGCTTTTCTCTCCTCTTTTTTGCTTTTTTTCTCCAGTTTAGTAGGAATCAACAAAAACTTGTCACCCTCTCGATAGATTTTCTTACCTTTTCTCTTCTTTTCTGCTTCCGAACCTTAGGGACCTCACCATTATCATCATCCTCATCCTGTTAAGCTCTCTTAAGCAAAGCACAAGGAGGGGAGTGATGTAATACCCCGTGCACGTATCTAGCTATCTAAGTTAAAAATCTCAGAAAAATTTCAAGTTTCCAGAGACGACGACTCAGACGACGATCTGTCATTTGGAAGCACGAGCCTATCCTGTGCTCCCGTCGTCCTATCTCAAGAAGACCCCTCAGAGTTTCCCAAAAATGATGAGTCCAATAACGGTTCATCCTTCTGGACGACAGACCATCTTCTCAGCTTTCCTGGTACTCATCGTCCTAAGTTTAGAAACCTATCTTCCAAGTGCCATAAATGATGAGTCAAAGGATGGATCGTCCTTCTGGATGATGGGTCGTCATTCCAACCGTAATCCCTGAGGTCCAGTAGCCCACAGACTCCTTGTGTCAAATCATGGTTCAATTAGACGGTCTGTCCTTCTGGACGACGGACCGTCGTCCAACCCGTGGTCACTAACTTCGACAATTTTTCCAGCTTTTCTTAAATTAAGTCCAGGGGAATTTTGGTCATTTCCCACCCTTTTAACTACTAAGTGGAGTCATTTTGACTATTTCTAGTAGGTTTTTCACCCATATTATCCTAAGTCTCTCCTAAGTTCGTCATTCTTCTCCCAAAAAGGAAGATTTCTCTCCAAAGTTTCTCTCAAGCTCAAGTCTCCTAGCTTCAAGTTCAAGCCTCCTAGTTCTTTTTTATTGAAGTGGGTTATCTTCTTCCAAGGTATGTGGTTTTTTAACAAAGGGTTCCTTTCACCCTTGTGCCCAAAATCCCCAATTCTTATGTTGAATTATGAAGATATAAAATTAGGGTTTTGATCCAAAAGTTGGGGGAAGTTTATGAAATCAGTTTCTATGTTTAAATTCATGGTTCCTTCTTGATTACTCATGATTTAAGTACGATTCTCTTATTGGTTTTAAAAGACTAAGCATGAAAGTTGATTTATAGCATAAAACTATGAATTTGCATTTTTTCAAAAAAAACTTGGCATGATTAGATATCATGGCCTTTATGTATTTATGAAATTGCATGCCTAATTCTTCAATTATAAATTTAGAAAGGAAAACATATTTTTGAATTATGGCTATGCTAAGCTTATGAACTATGATATGAAAGTTGCATGATACCCGATGTGTTTTCATGCTTTATGTATAAGATTTGGCATGAGAGTATGACCTTATGATAAGATTTGGCATGAGAGTATGCCCCTATGAACAAGATTTGGCATGAGAGTATGCCTTCATGATTATGAGCTATATGTATGCATGTTTTGGGAGTAGTATTTAGCACCGAGAGGACGAGGTGAGAGTACCCTTAGTCCCATAAACTATGTTTCCAGTGTAGGTCATCATATGATATGATATGTGCCTTAAAGGCTTATGAGAGTGGATCCACGTCTTTATGTATGGTGTCCTTGCCTTAGCGGGGCGTAGGACAACTTTGCCAACTAGGGTTATATAGTTGGGTATGGTGACTTGTTCCTTGGCAGGGTTCACAGTCAGCTTTGCTAACTGGGATTATACAGTTAGATTCCATGTAGCTCACATGGTCTCATGTCGGTTATAAGAAACTCCCGTATGTTATGTTTTCAAGTTTTCTAAGCTTTATGAACTTTGTTATGAAACATCATCTTGAAGTTGGCTTTTGCCTTATGATTAGATTTCCACTATGATATCTTCTCATGATCTTTACTATGCATGGATTTACCTAAATAAGTTTTAAAGCATGTTTTACTCTATTTATGCATTGCTCACATACTTAGTACATTCCATAGTACTAACACATATTACGCTACATCTTTTGATTATGCAGATTCAGATGTCCCTTCACAGCTTTGTGACTAGAGTTCTCAGCCACTCACGCCCAGATTTGGTGAGTCCTCATAGTGCAAGGACTAGTTATGATTTTTCCTTATGTTATATTTACTTCTATACTCCGAGTTAGCTAGGGTCTTGTCCTAGCAACTCTTATGTTATGACTAGAGGCTTTCAGACATAGCTTGTATTAGAGTTCCCCTTTTTTATATTGTATGTTATGTGGCCCTTAAACCCTTATTGATGTTTCCTTATTGGGTTTCCATATTATACTTCCACTTATCATTTGTTATGCTTGAGAATACTATGACCAAAAGTTATCTTGGGGCACTTGTGGTCCCAAGTCCCATGTTACATCTAGGGGGTAACCTCGGGGCATGACAAACTTGGTATCAGAGCCAGGTTCAAGAGTCCTAGGATGTCTGAAATCCGTACTAAGTAGAGTCTCTTTCATGGGGGTGAAGTGCGCCACACCGATGAGAGGGAGGCTACGAGGTATTTTAGGAAAAACTTCACTTCTTCATGTTCACTATCGTGCGATAGAGTTTGACTCTACTTACCCTTCTAATCTATTCCTTACGCATTCCAGATAATGTCTCCACAAAGAAACCCCACGAGGAATGCTAATCCAACCACTCCAAATCATGAGGTTACGAATGCAGAATTTCGTGAGGCCATCTGCATGTTGGCTCAAGCCATGACAGCTCAGTTGAATGAGAAAGAGAAACTAAAGAAGAGGAAGAGGAAGAGGAAGAGAAAGAGGAAGAACAAGAAGACAAGAACACGGAACCAATCATCTTCTCAGCAGAGGTCATCCAGACCAACCTCATTTTTAGTTAGCACACCTACCCTCGACTCTCAATCTTGTCACCATAGGGCTCTGAATACCTTGAAGTACCCTCATTGTAGTAGTTGTGGTAAGTTTCATTTAGTTGAGTGCCTTGCAGGAAAGGAGGGGTGTTTTAGGTGTGGTCAGTTAGGCCATAGGATCAGGGATTGACCCTCATCTAAGTGGAGCAACGGTGGTGTTCAGCTCCAAAGCCAATTCCTTACATTGTCTAGCCAGCCGAGTTAGAGTATTCCTCTAGAAA
Organism: Jaltomata sinuosa; assembly: GCA_003996215.1. Classification (NCBI taxonomy): domain Eukaryota; kingdom Viridiplantae; phylum Streptophyta; class Magnoliopsida; order Solanales; family Solanaceae; genus Jaltomata; species Jaltomata sinuosa. Next base: position 178,744 of record QJPP01001205.1, on the reverse strand, counting down.
TTGAACTAGGTACGTCACTGATTTTCTTCCTTTATGCACCCATAGCCCTCGAACCCCTACTCTTGTTTGGTTATAAGTTGTTTTGACCTAGAACTAAGTGAGGATAGGAGGGTTGAGGCATAGACTTTTAGGATAAGGAGAGTCTTAGACTATATAAGGAAGTGGGTATTCGTGCTATATTCTAGAGTAGTGTATGTTCTATTGGGTAAAATGATCATAGTTCCTTTGAGAGGTTGGTTAGAGGTCCATAGACTTAGGAGGGTAGCATGAACCTAAGGAGGAGATGGTGGAATGCAGAATCAGTCAGATTGTAGAGGCTCAAGTAGTGATGCTTGTGGGTGTTAGAACAAAGTCAAGAGGGGAGGCAAAAGCTTATTTCCATCATAGTGTCCTTAGTATACTTCTACCATTATGATACCTTTTGCATGCCTTGTGTGTCAACACCATGGTCCTATTTCAGATTCATGCTCATATTCAGATCCTAGAATGGCAAGTGATTTCTTCAGACAATGACTCTACTCTTACTCTATGAGTCTATGAATCCCAGCTTTATGCCCAGAGGTCCGTTATGTATGTAAACTCATGTATCGAAGTATACTCAGTTATGTTTGCTCAGTCAGTCTTCAAAAATACCTTAATGGCTAATCAAAGCATGTTACACCATGTAAATGCTCAGACCTAATTCTTGAAATGATTCACACTTATGATTTAGTTATTCTAAAGCCCTGTGATCTTTGCCTTTGATGACGAGGGGTGGTGATCCCCACTAACTCATGTCTAATGTGCCCAGTATGTGAAGTTCTCATGCCTATTGAGCTCAATTCCCCAAGCCTCACCTTGAGTGACTTGATCAAGCTAAGTGTAAGTTAAGATCAATCTGTAATCCTTCATTCGTGATGCTCCTGCTCCTGCTCTTTTCTTTCAATGGTTCTTGTTTATGATGTTATAAGTGTTAGGGGAGAAGGCCTTGTAGTAGCCTAGCTGGGAGGTAGAAGCTTCCTTTTCCTTGTTAGTGTACTTGTTCCACCTTAACTTCTAGGTATGGGTGAATTATGAGGTACGAATTATTCATGCGAAATAGTTAGATGAAGAAGTTTAGTATGTCCCTCTGTAGAAGTTCTTGAATTTGCGATTCCTAGTTATGGTATGAAATAGGAGAGAAGTCTTAAATAGGGTAAGCTACAAAACCATAAGGTGACCATAGTTATAAGCTTGAATATAGTGATGGGATGCCTGTGGATAATTATTTTGCGCCACTAGTGACCCTTTGGTTGGGAGCCCTAGGTTAGTTGGTGGTTGTGATAAGAGGGAATACTATCCTTAGAAGACTTTCTGGATGCAAGAGATCTGGTCGAGGTAGGTTTGAACATAGAGAATCGGGTAGTTAGACTAAGACCTTAGTACTTTTATGTGCGCTGTTGAGGTTGTTAGTTGCAAATGGTAGGAGTGGTATTCATAAGAGAATATTTTCCCCGTATATCTAACTCTCTCAGTTTGGTGTCCCTTTTGGTTAACTGTGAGTTCTAGAGTATGTTTGTTCTTTATGAGTTTTAGCTGAGTTCCTACTCTCATCCAAGACAAACTATCATGTTAGACATCCAGTTCCTATCCCATTAGTTGATATTACGTTCCCAGCCTGCATACGTGTCTCATGAAACCAGCTCAGTTATTATTTCAATCAGAAGTCAATTACCACGATAGTACTTCAGCTTTTAGAACTCAGTTGAAGGAACTACTTGGGAAGAAGAATCATCCATGAAGGCCAAGTACCCTCATCCTTTTCTTTTCAATACAGTTTCAGCTTGAGAAACTAATTCCATCCTTAGTATGTCCTTCCGATTCCATTCCACCAATTTCCCTTATGATCCTAGCATGCATACATGTTTTATGAGGTTAGGTTATCATGTTTTCAAGTCAAGAAGTTCAGCTTTCATGATTACCCCTTTATTTCTATGTTATGATGTTGGTTGGGCTGTTTTCTCCTCAGTTTCCCTTGTTAGCCTCCATTCGAGGATGAATGATCCCAAGGGGGAGATATTGTAACATCCCATACATGTATCCAGCTATCTAAGTTAAAAATCTCAGAAAAATTTCAAGTTTCCATAGACGATGACTCAGACGATGATCCATCATTTGGAAGCATGGGCCCGTCCTGTGCTCCCGTTGTCCCATCTCCAGAAGACCCCTCAGAGTGTCCCAGAAATGACAAGTCCAAGAACGGTCCGTCTTTCTGGATGAAGGACCGTCTTCTCAGCTTTCCTGGTACTCATCGTCCGAAGTTCAGAAACCTATCTTCCAAGTGCCAGATATGATAAGTCGAAGGATGGCCCGTCCTTCTGGACGACGGGTCGTCATTCCAACCGTAATACCTGAGGTCCAGTAGCCCCCAGACTCTTTCATTGAAACCATGGTTCCCTTAGACGGTCCATCCTTCTGGACGACGGACCGTCATCCAACTCGTGGTCACTGACTTCGACAATTTTTCCAGCTTTTCTTAAATTAAGTCCAGGTGCATTTTGGTCATTTCCCACCCTTTTAACTACTAAGATGAGTCATTTTGACTATTTATAGTAGTGTTTTCACCCATATTATTCTAAGTCTCTCCTAAGTTCCTCATTCTTCTCCCAAAAAGGAAGATTTCTCTCCAAAGTTTCTCTCAAACTCAAGTCTCCTAGCTTCAAGTTCAAGCCTCCTAGTTCTTTTCCATTGAAGTGGGTTATCTTCTTCCAAGGTATGTGGGTTTTTAACAAAGGATTACTTTTGCCCTTGTGCACAAAATTCCCAATTCTTATGTTGAATTATGAAGATATGAAATTAGGGTTTTGATCCAAAAGTTGGGGGAAGTTTCATATAAGCTGTAGCACCTGAATTACAAGGAATCTCTAAGGTTTAGGAACCCTAGGTCTTAATATATCATGGAGAAACTGAAGAACTGACTGAATTCTAGGGACCTAATGGGTGAAAGGAATCCACTAGTGAAATCCCACATACCTGGAAGAAGATTCTACGGTTGAACCTTTGGATTTGGGGCTGAACTTGAAGAAACCCTTTTGCTTGTTCTTGAGAGGAAACACTTCTTTTCTTTCTTGAAACTTCTAAGTGTCGATTTAATTTAGGAGTAATGAGGGAAAGAATTGGACCGGAGTTAAAAGACTTAGGATCGGAGTTAAAAGAATTGGAAAAATATCGGAATACCCCCAACTTAAAATGAAAAAGTGCTGAAAAATCCTTCACTGGATGGGCTACCTAATGGGAATCGTACTAGCGATGGCCCGTCGGCCCAGGCATTGGAGGAGGGCAGGCTGGGGCTGGTCCCCTGGTCAGTTCCCATGATGGCTCCCATGGCCGTTCGCATCCATGACGACCGTGGTGATAGCCCGTCAGAGCTGAGAAGGCTTGGGAAGGGCCGCTGGTGGTTTCCCACGGGCTGCCCCATGGCCCGTTAGACTGTCGACGCCTATGGAGACCCCCGTCAGGCTGATATAGACTCATAAAGCCTCTAGTCTCTTCCCACAGGGACCCCGACGGGCTATCATGTCCACGACCCCCGTGGGGCTTTCCTGGAGATGAAATTTTCTTTGTTCTTTTTGAGTTTTGGGTTTTAAATGCTGGTATGAATTCTGGGGTATTACAATATCTCTCCCTTGGGATTATTCATCCTCAAATGAAGACTAAACAAGCTGAGTTTGGAGGAAAAGAGTTGCAATCCCTATGAAATGAGTACTAGAATTTGATATCTAACTGAACTGAGTCCCATGAGTATGCAAAAATGCTGAAATGCAAGAATAGCTAAGGGAATATGATGCTGAGACTGAAGTACATGATAGTAAACTGAGGAACTGGAGAGGAACTATTACCTCAAGTTGAAACTGAATTGCAGGGAAAGAGGTGAGGATACTTGGTCATAATGGTTGCTTTTGCTTCCCAAGTAGCTCCCTCTATGGACTGATTTCTCCACAAAACCTTCAGTGAAGCGACCTCCTTATTTCTTAACCTTCAAACCTGATGGTCAAGAAGCTCAATTTAAACCTCCTCATAGGTGAGTCCATCCTTCACAACCACACTCTCTAAAGGTACTATCGATGTCGAATCACACACACACTTCTTTAACAAGGAAATGTGAAAGAATGGATGAACCGTTGCTAGCTCTGCTGGCAACTCTAACTCATAAGACACATTACCAATCTTTTTCAAGATTTTATAAGGGCCTACATACCTGGCACTGAGCTTTCCTTTCCTGCAAAATCTCATCACCCCTTCATGGGTGACACTTTCAGGAAGACCCAATCATCGACCTCAAACTCTAAGTCCCTTTTTCTCACATCTGCATAGGACTTCTAACGACTCTGAGTTGTTTTCAGTCTTTCTCTGATGAGCTAAACTTTCTCCATAGCCTCATGAATCAAATCTAGCCTAACCAAGCCTGCTTCACCTACTTTGAACCAACCAATCGGAGACCTACATCCACGCTCATAGAGTGCCTCGTATGGGGCCATCTGAATACTGGAGAGGAAGCTGTTATTATAAGCAAACTCTATGAGAGGCAGGTGATCATCCCAACTACCCTTGAAATTGATCACGCAAGCTCTCAACATATCCTCTAGGGTCTGAATGGTATGCTCTGCCTGACCATCTATCTACGGATGAAATGCTATACTAAGATTCACTTAAGTACCAAGACCTTTCTGAAATGATCTCCACAAATGAGATGCAAAGTAAGGATCCATATCTAAAATGATAGATAAGGGAACCTCATGCCACCTGACTATCTCGTTAATGTAGAGTCTGGTATACTCCTCTGCTAAATTTATAGTCTTGACAGCAGAGAATTGAGCTAACTTAGTAACTCTGTCCACTATCACCCAAATAGAGTCGTGCTGTCTGCGAGTACGAGGTAAAGCTGTAATGAAATCCATGTTAATCACCTCCCAATTCTAAGTAGGAATTCTAATATCTTGAGTCACACGTCGTAGTTTTTGATGTTCTACCTTTACTTGCTGACAGTTGGGACACTTAGCTACAAAATCTGCAATGTCTCTCTTCATGATGTTCCACCAATAGACTTACCATAAATCATGATACATCTTAGTGGCACTGGGATGAATGGAATATCTAGAATTATGGGCTTCTGTAAGGATCTGCTGCCTTAACTCACCCACGTTAGGTACACATAAATGACCCTGGTAGCGAAGAACACCATCTCCCCCTTGGGAGAAAACCTCTACTCTTTGCTGATGAACTGCACCCTTCAACTGAAGCAATATGGGATCATTGTCTTACTTCTCCTTAACCTCTGCTACCAAAGAAGATTTTGACCCATTCTTGACTATTACACCACCATCTATCATGTCCATAATGCAAACTCCTAAACGAGCAAGCCTGTGAACATCTCTGGCTAATCCTTTCTTGTCTTACTCAATATGTGACATACTACCCATGGACAGTCTATTGAGGGCATTGGCCACTACATTGGCCCTACCCGGATGGTAGAGCACATTCATATCATAGTCCTTGAGGAACTCGAGCCATCTTCTCTGATGAAGATTCAACTCTTTCTGGGTGAACACATACTGGAGGCTCTTATGATCCATGAACATGTCTATATGGACACCATACAAGTAGTGCCTCCAAATCTTTAAGGCAAACACAACTGTTGCAAGCTTAAGGTCATGTGCCGGGCATTTCTTCTCATGAATCTTAAGTTGTCTGGATTCATAAGTTATGACCTTACCACGTTGCATTAAAACACAACCCAACCCGACTCTAGAAGCATCACAATACACCACAAAACCATCCATACCCTCTGACAAAGTTAGAATGGGAGCTGTAGTCAACCTGGTCTTCAACTCTAGGAAACTCTTCTCATAATCATCTGACCACTAAAACTTAATCTTTTTCTCGGTTAACTTGGTCAATGGGGTAGCTATGGAGGAAAATCCTTTAACAAACCTCTAGTAATAATTGGCTAAACCCAAGAAACTTCTAATGTCTATCAGAGAGGTAGGTCTGGGACAACTCTTTACTGCCTCTATCTTCTGAGAATCCACTCAAATTCCTTCGCTGGACACCACATAACCAAGGAAAGCAACTGAGTTCAACTAGAATTCATACTTACTGAACTTGGCGAATAACTGGAGATCTTTGAGAGTCTGCAACACCACTCTCAAATGGTCTGTATGTTCTTCCTTGCTATAAGAATATACGAGTATATCATCGATGGAGACAATATCGAACAAGTCTATATACTGCTTAAACACTGTGTTCATCAAATCCATAAAAGCTGCTGAAGCATTCGTCAGTCCAAAAGACATAACTATAAATTCGTAGTGACCATACCGAGTTTTGAAGGTTTTCTTCAGAATTTCACAATCCCTAACTCTGAGCTGATGATAACCAGATCTGAGGTCTATCTTAGAGAAACAACTATCACCCTAAAGTTGGTTGAACAAGTCATCAATCCTGGGAATGGGGTGCTTATTGATTGTGACTTTGTTCAACTGGCGGTAGTCTATGCACATCCTGAGAGAACCGTCTTTCTTACGCACAAAGAGAATTGGAGCACCCCATGGAGAGATGCTGGGTCTGATGAAGCCCTTATATAGAAGGTCTTTCAACTGTTCTTTCAATTCCTTATGCTTGACTGGAGCCATTCTATAAGGGGGAATCAAATAGGCTGGGTATTTGGAAGGAGATCTATTTCGAAGTCAATTTCCCATTCGGGAGGAACTCTGGGAAGATCTTTTGAAAACACTTTTGGGAATTCATTCACCACTGGTACTGACTCAAGAGTTGGGGCTTCAGAGTTTGAATCCACAACTTGAACAAGATGATAGATATACCTTTTGGAAATCATTTTTCTGGCCTTAAGGTAAGAGATGAATCAACCTACATGCACTGAGGTACTACCCTTCCATTCTAAGACTGGCTGATTTGGAAACTGAAACTGAAACTGAATGATCCTAGTTCTGCAATTAACTGAGGCATAAATGAAATATAACCAGTCCATGCCTAGAATAACATCAAAGTCAGTCATTTCTAACTCTACTAAGTCGGGTGAGGTGACTTTCTGGGAAACTATGACAGGGCGAATTTCTATATACCCTTCTAACTATAACTGGGTCACCAACTGAAGTAGAGGCTGAGAAGAGTTCTTGGAGGATTTATAGATTGACATCAAAATTTACTGCTATGTAAGGAGTTACAAAATAAAGTGTAGTCTCTAGGTCTAACAATGCATAAACATCTAAATAGAAGACTTGTAACATACCCGTGACCACATCGGGAGAATCCTCCTAGTCCTGTCCAGTCTGAAGGGAATACAACCTATTCTAGTGTTGACCACCACCTCTACCGGATGAGGCACTCTGCTGACTGGGGTGACCCACTGGAGCTGCTATAGAATTGGCATGATTCTTTGGGCGAACATCCTTGCCCTTCTAAGAAGATGCTGGACAATCCCTCATCCTGTGGTCTGGCTTGCCACACCCAAACCAATATCCACTGCCAGCCATACACTCACCTAGGTGGTTCCTACCACACTTTTTACAAAGTGGATGAGTACGCCCACTAGTAACTGTACCTTGGAACTTAGAGCCTGGCGCTCTATCCCGCCTATTCTGCCTGGACTTAGGCACTGGAGCACTGGCAGAGAATGGTACTAGAGCTGAAGATTTCTCACAGAACTAAGGGCAATTACCACCCTCTGACCTCTGCTGAGAGTAGCTAAAGTCACTTGTCCTAGCCCTCTTACTGTCTCCTTTCCTTTTCTTGATTTTCTCTTCCTCTATCTGTTGAGCATAAGTAACCAACCTGAAGATGTCCATCTCCTTAATCAGCATAGCAGTCTTGCACTCCTTGACCATATCATCTGACACACCAGATACGAACTTGCTCATACGGTCCCTGGAGTCAGCTACTGTCATTGGAGCATACTTAGACAACTGAGAAAACTTGAGTGCATAATCCTTCATACTCATGTCATTTTTCTTCGAGTTGATGAACTCTTGGACCTTGGCTTCCCTGAGTTCAAGTGGGAAGAACCTGTCAAAAAATGTAGTCTTGAACTGGATCCAATCCACTTGACCTGTATTCGCACAATGAGACTCCTTCCACTGCTGATACCAAGTATAAGCCACTCCCTTCAACTGGTAAGCGGCTAAATCTGCACTCTGGATTGGAGTGATACCCATAATATCTTTTACCTTCTGGATGTCATCAAGAAACTCTTGTGGATCTTCTTCTGATTTAGACCCATGAAATTCTAAAGGGTTCATCTGAGTAAAGTCCTAGATCCTTGCTAGAACAGTGTTGGGCTGAGGTGGAGCTGGTGCCACAGCCTTCTGGTTGACCTGAGCAGTCATGGCCTGGGCAAGCACTTGAAATGAGCCCTAAATTCAGCATGGGTAACCTGCTCATTCAGAGGGTTTACCGAAGCTGCTAGTGCCGGCTGATTCCTTGCGTTGGCTCTTCTGGGAGGCCTTTTCTAAAACACGTAGAGCATGATTTTGAAGGAGATTAAATAGAGTTCATACTCTATAGCACGAGCTGGAAAATAAAGAAGGGAAGTTATTCCTAATGAAATCTCATAGCTCCTCCCCCATAAGTGTGGCACGCTTCACACCCATGAAAAAGACTCTACTTGACGCGGCTTTCAGACACCCTAGGACACTTAAACCTGATGCTCTGATACCAAGTGACCCCAAGCTAACCCATGGTCTGACATATCTAAACAATTTTAAGTTAAAAGCATATACTGTGCGGAAGGTGAAAAAAATTAATATCTAAAGTGGGAAAGAACCCAAAACATGTCTGAATATGTAATCTATATAGGAGTATAATAAATTTTGAAAACAACACTAACAACCCAATAGCTGAATCTAGTCTATGTCTGAAAGCCTCTAACCGATATGAGTTGCTGGGATATACCCCCAGCTAACTCGAATAATTTGAAAACTGAAAAGTAAAACTAAAAGATGAAAGCATGTATATCGTCCTCGAACTATGAGGACTCACCACTGAAGCTGCTGAGTAAGGACTGGAAATTGAGGTAAGCGCAATATGGATGCGGAGCACCTGAACCTACATCATAAAATGATGTAGCTTAAAAGTATGTGTCAGTACTTCAGATGTACTGAGCATGTAGGATATATATAACCAAGGCTGTAAAACATAGATACTAATATAGAAGTGTATACTGAACATGAACTGAAGAGTAACTGTATGAAATGATCGAGTAACTGAACATAATTATCACAACATGTTGATCTGAACTAAATAACTGAATACATGGTCAATGCAATGCTGAGTCTAACTGTGGGAGCTACTATTAACCAACATACTCTAAGCTGATCTGGCTATGGCGCCAACCTGTAACCCTGGATGGAAGGGTGTTCATACCTTGCCAAGGGTACAAACTAATCTGATGTGGATCCACTTATTGATGTCCACAAGAAACAGAGGTGTGCAGCCTAATCTAACAGCTGACCACTCTTTATACCTACGGTGGAGCCGTAGTTCTGGGATTGGAGGACTGCTACAAAAGGTCTTAGCCTAATCTGACAGCTAAGACTTTATCCCTTTATTCGCTCGGTACTAAGTCTACTCCTAATGGAAATATAAGCAATGAAATGCAAGCTAAAATACTGGAAAGCTCAAATACTGATAATTATCTGAGAATGCACATATATATACTGAAACTGATGGCATTCTAATTTTGAAGTATGATTGTCTGACTAATCTACCTAGCAAGTATAATTTATGAAATACTGAAATTAACACAATCTAGGGTTTCTGAGTTCTGTACATGTGACTATGCTAATTCTCCAAGAAACATGAACTAGATATCATATAAGTTGTAGGCACCTGAATTGCAAGGAATCTCTAAGGTTTAGAAACCCTAGCCCTGAACATATCATGGAGAAACTGAAGAACTGACTGAATTCTAGGGACCTAATGGGTGAAAGGTACCCATTAGTTAAATACCACATACCTGGAAGAAGATTCTATGGTTGAACCTTCGGATTTGGGGTTGAATTTGAAGAAACCCTCTTGCTTGTTCTTGAGAGAAAACGCTTCTTTTCTTTCTTGAAACTGCTAAGTGTTAATTTAGTTTAGGATTAATGAGGGTAAAAGAGTAAAAAACCTTCAATTACTCCCAAAATGACTTAGGATCAGAGTTAAAATAATTAGAAAAAGACCAGAATGCCCCAACTTAAAATGAAAAAGTGCAAAAAAATCCTTCACCGGATGGGCTACCCGAAGGGCATCAGACTAGCGATGGCCCATCGGCCCAGGTGTTGGAGGAGGGCAGGCTGGGGCTAGTCCCCTGGTCGGTTCCCATGATGGCTCCCATGGCCCATCGCATCCCCGACGGCTATGGTGATAGCCCATTAGAGCTGAAGAGGCATGGGAAAGGACGCTGAAGGTTTCCCACGGGCTGCCCCATGGCCCATCGGGCCACCAACTCCCGTGGGGACCCCCATAAAGATGAGACAGACTCACAGAGTCTCTGGAATCTTCCCACAGGGACCCCAATGGGGAATCATATCCATAACGCCTGTGGGTCAGCCTGTAGGGTTTGCCTTGAGATGAAATTTTCTGAGTTCTTTCTGAGTTTTGGGTTTTAAATGCTGGTCTGAATTCTGGGGTGTTACAATCCCCTCAGGAAACAATTTTGACTTACCTTTTATGGCCTATCTCACATTCTCCCAGACCTTGGGGTTCTTGCTTTTAAAGGTTGGGACAATGGGGACGGCCTCATCATTATCAACCTCTACTATATCATGGCTCTTTGTGCCAAATGTACTAGCGCTGCCAGTAGCTAATTCAGAACCCGTGTGATCTTTGCTGCCTGAGGGTGTAGCCTCACCGAGCTCGTATTCTCAAGTTTTTCTCTCACTAGATGTAGATTTAGACTCACCCTCTCCTTCTTCAGATGGAGGAGAGGTGGTCTGAGCTTGCGTCTTTTCCCTCTGCCTTGTGGTCTGAGGCTCTACTTTAGAATCAGATTTTATGGCGTATATTTCCTCGTACCCACGTGCTTCAACTCAGAGGTCTCTTCTTGAAGTTATTGTTTTAATCTTAGGGTTGCATCTTTCTCCACGTCTGTGAGATTCTTTGTGGTGTTATTTGGAGGCATGGTACATATGGGAGAAATCATTAGTATACAAACAACGAAAAGAAAATAAACAAGAATTCGTACAAGTGCATACACAAACCATGGGTTGGTCAACAGCTAGTGGTATCAAACCACGACCAATGAACCCATCAGTGGTTTCATAACTTAGCTTGTCAGTAATTTCTTTCAGCCATCCACGAGTTACTTAACGGTCAATAGTCTTAAACCACAGATCCATCCTCTAACTCGTGGTTATGCATCTCAGGGTCACCTTTTGTGAGGAATTTCAATGAGTCACTTGACGGTCAATGGTTTTGAACCACAACCAGTCCTGTGACTTGTGATTTCTCATTGAGGGCTACCTATTTTGGGAAAATACCATGGGTGAATCCACGACTGGTGAAATTAATCCATCGGTAGTCGATCCAACCGTGGAATCTTAACCACTTGAACTGTTATCAAAACTTCCTCCTTGTAAATATTTCAACCAATTTCTTTACACTCCTAATCACCATTTTTACCAATTCATACATCTTTATGCAGTTAACACAAAATCACTGAAATTTTAAGTACATAACTAGGGTTTCATAGTTGCAGAATTCAATTTAGCAACATGAAATCTAGGAACTCTCATATTAAGAAGAAAAATATACTTAAGAGTGAGTTTTAGCTTACCTTTAATGATTCACAGACTTCTTGACAGATGGTTAAGAGAAAGAGTGCACTGTGCTTCTGTTGTGATATACGTGTGTGTGCAAGAGGTGGTGGATCGATCAATTTGTTTGGGTGCATAATTATGATGGTATTAGGAGTTATGGAGGGATTAATTAGAGTAAAAGAGTTAGAAATTTGATTTTCTTTCCATTTAAATCAAAGCGGCGTCTGTTTTAGGTTTATCAGGTGAAAGGGAAAAGTGAACTGAGTTAGATCGGGTATAATAATAAAAAGTAAATTGACTCGGCTATGTACTGTACCTAGGATCGATGGGTAAAAACACTGGTCAGTCAATTTAAATGACGGGCCATTGATTAACTCGTGGATCAGAGATCACTGCTTACCTACTTCCAAAAACCACGAGTGACTTCACGGTCTATCATTTAAAAGCACGGACCATCTTGTCATTTGTGGTAGTATGTCAGAGGCCTAACATATTAGTATAATAACCATGAGTTGGTCTACTACTCGTTGAACTAGCTCACGACTAGTGAACCAAATCATGGTTTCTCAAAAATTCTGCAGTGGCACCCTTTTTCTTCCACCACCATATTTTTCTCATCTTTTTCGTCATGGTGTCCCTGCACACTTTAGCAAACATTAGCCTTGGGTTGCCTCCCAAGCAACACCTGATTTAACCTCGTAGCAGGACGTAGGTCACTTGACTACTCAAACTTCATCAAATTTCCTTCATGGGTTGCATCCCATGCAGCGCCTGATTTAACATTATGGCACAAAGCAGGTTCCTTGGTTACTCAGACTTCACCAAGGTCCCAAACTTCAACAACCTTAATTTATGTTGTAGTTCCCAAGTAGGATTTTACACGCTGAACATTTGCCTTGAACCACTTGCCTTCACGGTTCTCAAGCTCTATTGCACCATACGGGGACCCTTGTACCACTTGAAATGGTCACATCCACTTAGACTTTAGCTTTCCAGGAAACAAGTAAAGTTTGGAATTGAACAATAGAACCAAATTGCCCAGTTTAAAGTCTCTCTTTTCAATATTCCGATCATGGTTCATCTTGATTTTCTCTTTGTATAATGTTGAACTCTCATAAGCATTAAGATGAAACTCATTCAATTCATTTAACTGACCAAGTGGTTGATAATATGTGGCACACCAATCTAAGTTTAGCTTCTTGAGTGCCCACATGGCCTTGTGCTCAAGCTCCACCGAAAGATGACAGGCCTTTCAAAACACAAACTGATATGGTGATATACCTATTAGGGTCTTGTAAGCAGTCTGGTACGCCCACAGAGCATCATTAAGCTTTCTAGAGCAATTTGTTCTATGTGCATTCACAATCTTTGCAAGGCTTGTCTTTCTTTCCCGATTGGAAACCTCAACTTACCCACTCATCTGCGGATGATAAGGGGTTGTCACATTATGCTTAACCCCACATTTCTCAAGTAGAGCCCAAAATAACCTATTGCAAAAATGAGAGCCTCTATCACTAATAATCGCTCGCGGTGTACCAAATTTGGAAAAGATGTTCCACTTTAAGAATGTTGTGACACTCTTGGCTTCATGATTGGGAAGCACAACTACCTCCACCCACTTATATACATAGTCAACAACCACCAAAATGTACATTATCCCATTCGAACTCACAAAAGGACCCATGAAGTCAATACCCCACACATCAAACAGTTCAATCACAAGGATGGGAGTGAGAGAAGCTCATGCTTCCTTGATATACCATCTTCTCTTTGACATTGATTGCAAGCCTTAGCATATTCATGAGCATCTTTTTGGAGGGTAGGCAATAGTAACCTTATTGCAAAATCTTATGGGTTGTCTGAATTCCACTATGATGTCCCACAATAGGGGATGAATGACATGCCTCCAATATATACATCATTTCTGCCTCAGGTATAAATCTACAAATTATGGTATCAGCACATACACGGAACAAATAAGTCTACTCCTAAAAGAACTTCTTCACATCTGACATAAACTTTCTTCGCTGATCGACGGACAAATCAAGAAGCACCACATCACTCGCTAAATAGTTAGCAAAGTTTGTAAACCATGGAAACAAATCTTGAGAGGCATCTAACACTTGCTCATATGGGAAAGTGTCATCAATCTCGAGCTCATCCTTCAGCTTAAACATCACCTCTTCCTCTAGTATAGACAAGTAACCAGCTACCGAATACTCAGTACTCTTCCGATCTTTGACCTCAAAGTCAAATTCTTGCAACACTAGTACCCACTGAATCAACCTAGGTTAAGCATCTTTCTTTGCCAAGAGGTACCTAAGAGCTTCATGGTCAGTGTGCACGATCACCTTGGTGCCAAGCAAATAGGATCTGAACTTTTCAAAGGAAAAAACCACAGTAAGCAACTCTTGTTCTGTCATAGTGTAGTTCTTTTGAGAAGCATTCAGTGCTTTTCTAGCATAGTATATAGGATGTATAATATTGTCAGGTCTCTGGCCTAAGACTACTCCTAGTGCCACTTCACTAGCATCACACATAACCTCAAACAGTTGGGACCAGTCAAGTATAACAATAATGTGCGCAAAGATCAACTTTTGTTTGAGACATTCAAAAGCCTCCAGATATGCATCATCAAAAACAAACTTCACATCCTTCTCCAATAATTTGCACAAAGGATATGCAATTTTCGAGATGCCCTTTATAAACCTGTGATAGAAACCAGCATGCCCCAAAAAGCTTCAATACCCTTCACAGAAACTAGAGGAGGAAATTTCTCAATTACCTCAATCTTTTCTTTGTCAACCTCGATACCCTTCTTTGAGATTTGGTGGCCAAGCACTATACCTTTTTAAACCATGAAGTGATGCTTCTCCCAATTCAGTACCAAGTTATCTTCACATCTCTTCAGCACACAACTCAAATAGGCTAAACAGTCATCAAAGGAGTAACCTACCATAGAAAAATCATCCATGAACACCTTAATAATGTCCTCCCCCATGTTTGAGAAAATTGAGATCATGATCGCTTTAAAGTTGCTGGTGTATTACATAACCCGAATAACATTCTTTGAAATGCAACCATCCCATATGGGCAAGTGAAAAGTAGTCTTCTCTTGGTCTTCATGAGCAATCAAACTTTGATTGTCTCTCGAATAACCATCAAGAAAATAATATCATCCTCTACCATCAAGATGGTCTAACATCTGATCCATGAATGGAATCAAAAAATGATCCTTCTTGGTCTAAGTGTTCAGCTTCCTATAGTCCATGTATACATTCCAACCGTTGACTGGCCTCATCAGTATCAACTCATTCTTAATATTTAGGACCAAAGTGATCTTACCTTTCTTCGGCACACACTTAACTGGGCTCACCCACTTACTATCTGCAATAGGGTAAACCATACATGCATCCAACCACTTAATGGTATATTTCTTGACAACGTCTTACATAGGTTGATTTAACCTATGTTGATGCTCAATACTCGGAATATAATTCTGCTCAATTTAGATTTTATGCGTGCATATGTCTGGCATAATCCTAATGATGTCAGCAATAGACCAACCAATGGCTCTCTTACACTTGCTCAACATAGAAACTAGAGCCTCAACCTTCCATTCATCTAAATCTGCAGCAATAATAACTGGCAAGGTATTGTTAGCTCCCAAGAACACATATCAGAGGTGGAATGGGAGAGCCTTGAGTTCTAAGACTGGAGGTTCCTCAATAGAAGGTCTAGCTAGTGGGGTTTCTTGATTCTTCAAGTCCAGATCAAGCTTTTTTGGAGCATAAGTATAAGACCCCATATTGGCAAGTTCTTCTACCATCTCATCATATTCAGAAATATCTTCTCCATCAAAATTCATGATCACAACTGTAAGTGCTTTTACTCCAAGACACTCCCTAGGCACTATTGGTTGCTCATCCTATACTACATCAATCACCGATACGAGACACATGTCATCATGGTGCTTCATTGACTAGAAAAGGTTGAATATAACCTCCTCATTATTCAATTTGAACTTCATCTGCCTTATTTCCAAGACAACTAAAGCACGTTTGGTGGCAAGGAATGTTCATCCCAAGATGATGGGAACCTCAAAATCCACCTCACAATCCAGAATTACAAAGTCTACCAAAAAGATAAAAGACTTAACCTTTACAAGCACATCATATAGAATACCTATCGGCCTCTTAATGGTGCGATCTGCCATAAGAATCCACATTATCATTGGTTTGAGGGATCCCAAGCCCAATTGTTTGAATACTGCTAATGGCATAAGATTGATGCTTGCACCAGAAACACACAATGCCTTAGCAAAGTAGAAGGATCATATGCTGCATGGGATAGTGAATGCTCCAGGATCCTCCTTCTTCTGCGTAAAAGAATGAGAGGCTATTGCACTGTAATGGTGCAAATTATCAGCAGGCTCAAAACTCACAATTTTCTTCTTCATCACCAGATCCTTCATAAACTTTGCATATCCAGTCATCTGCTCTAGTGATTTTAGCAAAGGAATATTCACTGATAATTGCTTCAACATGGAGATAAATCTTTTTATACTTTCCTTCTTCGGCCTTCTTGTCTAGTCCTTGTGAGAAAGGTGGGGGATGTCGTGGCATAGGCTTTAAGACCTGAGGGACCTCCTCTTCCTTCCCTTTTGTAGATACATCTTTCTTCTGACTTGGGTTCTCATTGCTACCCTTATCTTCTGAATCAACCATAATTTCATCTTCATATTTCTCAGGCTTGACTGGTTCATCAATAACTATTGGGATAGGAGGATCAAAAGTTTGTTTCCCACTTTGAGTCATTACTGCCATGCTATGCCCATCATTTCTCAAATTCTAGACTATATTACTAGGAAGTGTACCCTTTTGCCATTGGTTCAAGGTTGTAGATATCTGACCCAACTGCTGCTCTATTTTCTTGATGGAGGTGGCATGCGACTCTACCTTCTAATTAATGCCTGAGATGTTAGTACAAATTTCTTTCAAGTTGTCATCAGTTGTTTCCATATTCTTTAGCATCTTAACCAATATTTGTTCCATCCTTGTCAGACTGGGACCTCCTTCACAATTTCCAGGAGGGACATATAAGCTGTTTTTAGCATTCTTGTAGTTATCCCTCTTGTTCCATTCACCATATCTGCACCTGGACAAATTGTATTAGTTGTCTCTATCTCTGTTTATGTTTCAACCTTTATTTCCTTGACCCTGCCAAGTATCCTAGTTAGACCCTTGGTCGTTGGCCCGGAAACTCGCCACCTGATCACTTAGAAAGTTAGCCTCTTTGTCAGATTCAGGCTCATCATGCCTAGGTGTTTTCCCTTGTGAACCCACTACATTCACCTTCTCATCTCCATTATTGATGACATGCTTAGCAATAGTATCAATGCTCATCTTCAATTCTGCCATATCTTGACTAAGCTCTTATAACTATTGCTGGTCTATAGATAACATAAGTTCCAACTCAGACTTTAAACTCCCTCATGTTTCAAGCCTTATTTGTCTTTGTGACTTTATACAGAATCTCAGCTGCAGTTGCTTAAGTATTGTCCATAAACACACCTCCAATAACAGTTCATCTACCTCATTGGTGTTTGCATTCAGGGCCATCCAGAAGATCTCTATCAAGGTTTTATTCAGAATCCTGTGATTTGGCACCTGTTTTAGCTTCTTATTGAACCTCATCCATGCCTCATAAAGTTCCCCTGTGTTCGGCTGCCTGAAATTATAGATATCTTGTTTGAGATGTAACATCTTTAACGGTGGGAAGAACCTCTCTATGAATTGACTTTTCAGTTCTTGCCATGTAGTGATCGAATAATCAGGAAGCTCGGCTAGCCAAAGAGTTGTTTCTTCTATCAAAGAGAATAGGAATAGCCACAGTCTAAAAGCATCCTGACATACCCCAGGCAACTTGTAAGTCTTAAAAATCCCCACGAAGTTCAACAAGTGTAAGTTCGCATCATCAGTGGGTTTGCCTTCAAACAATACCTTCAGGTTCAACAACTGGATCATGGTACTGGTGATATCAAACTTTATCCTAGAGGCAAGTGGTGGTGGCACTATAACACCGGTGGCTCCTTCATCATTAAGATCATCATCATCATCATCAACTTTGTAATGAGGGATATATCGAGTTTGATAATTTTGGTTACCCCTGTTCCCTCTTTGTCTAGGCTGATCTTGGTTAACATTGTGTTAGACTGCCTCCTCTCCCGCAGCTTGTGTATATAGTGCGACCTAATGGGCAGCCTCTTGCCTTGTTTGCTCAGCTAAAGCATTCTAGTGAGCTTGATCTTCGGCGGCCTGAGCTTCCTGTGCTTCTCATATCCTTTGATATTCTTCGTCCAACACCCTGGTTGTGGCCTGCTCTGGTGTCTCAGTAATCCCTTCCTTAACCATGTTTCGCAGATCTCGTTTCAATTCAAGATCAAGTGGAATTAGGGGATTGTCTTAACTGCATGTGTTGGGCCTGCACAAGTGTGCAACCTAAGAAAAAAAACAAAAATAATAGAAAAAGTAAATTAGGAAATAAGAACTAACAGTCAAATAAACATAATTGCTCGAATCCTAAACCATATTCCCAGTGTCAAAATTTGATACGCCCAAATTACACCTTTAAAAAAGAAATATAAAGCAGTCGATGTTCAAATATAGAACCTAACCAAGGTTAGGGTCGATCTCACAACGAATATGGTTGGACGTAGGTCAACTGAGTATATTTTCACTCTTAGCCATCTTATTTTCCCAATGGGGGAATTTAATGTAATAATTAATGTTTGTAAAGAAAAGTTTAACAAGTAACAAAGTATCAATTTCAATAATTTTTAATCAGTGAGAGAAGTGACTAGGGCAGTGTTCCCCATGAGTTCATAACGCAGTAAGGCATTGTACTAGCAATCTAGTTTAGTACTCAGGATGCAAGATCGGTAAGTTAAGTTCAACCAACTGGATGGTTTCCAAGATAGAATAACGTCACCACACAACATGGTCAATTTTTGGGTGTTTTCTTTACTAACCCTTACCAGTGATCCCATATTAGCTATTCTCGGACAAGGCCAAGCTAATTAGATGAGGGTTGATAGCCTCAAATCTTATTTGTCTAATCCTTTTCCCATTCGTTACCCCTTTGGTCAGGCAAGTAAGAATAAGGCAAGTTCTAACAATGCGCACCAATAAAAAGCAATCAAAGCAAAGGGAAGAACAATACATCCATGAACACTATTCTAGAATTACAAAGTACTTTGCCTACTTTGTTAATTTGTCATGGTTTCCACAACCCTAGTTGTGCATTTAGCTACTCATGTTCATAAAAAATTAATTAGATTCAGATGAAGAGATCATAATTATAACTTATAATATGAAATAAAGAAATCCATAATCTTGAATTCTCAAGAATACTTCAATAACAAAGAATCAATGATCGAAGTTGCAAAAGTATGTAAGAACAATGTTATAATCAGAGTATTCAAGTCATTTCTCTTTATAAATTGCATAAAAACCTAAGTAAAACCTTAAAGAAAGTATTTATAGACAACAAATACTATCCTAAATAGACTAGAAAAAAATAGTTGCATCAGTCATTACGAGTTGGTCCATCACCCGTCATTCTGAATGACGGTTCGTGGATTAATGGGGTCAACCATGGTTTTGTTGAGTCAAACCATCCTACTGTCAAAATCCACTGATGGAACCATGGGTCATGGAATTAATCCATGGATTGTCAACTGACCCATGGTTTTGGACTACATTTTGAAATTCCTCTTACAATTTATCACAGGCAATAGGATGGGTACGTGGTTCTGATCCACGACCATCAGACTCACTCGTGGTTTTTATTTTCCTTGTTACATGTTTGTAGGTGATCATTTCCATGACTCACAACATTGGTCATCATTTGGAACTGCAGCTAGTGGAATGACTGATTGTTTTCCACATCTACTTAGCACCTCTGCAGAAGCCCATTTCTATGAGTTACAGCATGGGTCATGATTCAAATCCACAGTTAGTAGATTAACTCGTGGTTTGTTGATTTAAGTTGCATTCTTGTAGGTTTCTTTTCACAATTTGCAGCACTGGTCCATGGTTTTGACTCATGGCCAGTCATTCCACTCGTCATTGTCACTTCAATCAGTTTTTAGTACAAATTCCAACTTTTTGGTCATAGACCCCGTTTTCCTGCACAACTCATAAAAACACATCAAATCTACTAAAAATTGCTAAAGAACATACATCAATTCTATGTTTTAAGGGTCAAAAGTTCAACAAAACCATGGCACATCACTATGTCGGGGATGGATAGACTTGAGTGGGAGGGTAATTATAGTCCTGCTCTTATGAGATTGTATTTTTTCTTTGTGCAAGGAGTTTGATAGGGAGGGGGTGTTTCAAACTCTTAGCACATCTCCAAGACACTAGTGCAGAGGTCCCATCTATCAAGTCAGTGCCGTGGTGCATGAATTTAAAGAGGTGTTTCCCGCAGATTTGTAAGGCATGCCCTCAGACTGCAACATTAACTTTTGTATTGACCTAGAGCCAAGCAATCGTCCTATCTCTATTCCCCCTTATAGGATGGCACCGGTTGAATTGAGAGAGATAAAGGCTCAGTTGCAAGAGTTGTTAGGAAATTTATACCATATCTCTGAAGTACATCATCAACAGGAATCTTGAACGTCCATAATCTCCACAAGAAGAAATTTATTTTCAATGGTACACCTGAGCTCCAAATATTCTTCCAGAAGTCTTTTACATCATTTCTATGCCTTACCACTTGATAAGCACGTGCAATTGTAAATTTTACATTAGAAGTTGACATCCACCAAGGGATATCCCAAGGTGATGCTTCCTTGCAAATGTTTATGGAATCAACAACATGATGTACTATAACAGCTGGTAAAATCTCACTCATCTTCTGGATATTCCACCCTTTATCTGACATTAGAGTTTCAACATCTCCTGCATCTTCATTAATGACATAATTAGGCTCCACCACATGATACAGAGCTCTCAATCTGGTCCAATTATCAAACTAGATATTTGAACTTCCAAAAGTTATCTCCTACCATATTCCTGTTCAATAACATCTCTGGCTTCTAGCATCTTTTTCCAAACTTGCAAAACACTCTTCCACTGAACCATATTTGGAATAAGTTTTTTGCAATAATTATTCCACATATAATTTTTCAAAAGAGATCTTGTATTCCAAAAAGTCCACAATAATTTTGCAAACATTGCATTGGAGATGTCAAAAAGGTCCTTGAAACCCACTCCCCCTTCTTCTTTTGGATAACACATCTTATCCCAAGAAACCTAGTGCTTACTTTTACCTTCTTCTCTAGTACTCTAGGGGAATCTATTAAAGATATTATGAAGTTCATACAAGATGAACTTTGGAGGAACCACAACAGATAATAAGTAAAGAGGGATACTTTGTAACACGTTGTTAATACAACACTGATTTCCCCTTAAAGCAGAGAAGTTTACCCTTTCAATTCTGAGGCTTACCCTTCACTTTCTTCATCAAATTATTATAGTAGGCCTTTCTTTTCCTTGCATGTGTAATTGGACAGCTCAAATACTAAAAAGAGAATTGCCCTTGCTCAAAACCAATCTAGTTTTTCACCTCATTCATCAAAGTAACATCAACCTTCTTGTACATGTAAAAGGAACTCTTATTCTCATTTATTAACTGACCTGAGATTCTTTGATAATCCTGCAACACTTTCATCACCAATTATAGGGATGTCTTGTCTGCAGAGGTGAAGATAATAGTATCATTGGCATAAGCTAAATGATTTAGGTTCCTGCTCCATTTATGCATCCCATATCCTGTGTACATTCCATCATCAAATAAAGCATTAGGAGTTCTAGATAAGATCTCTGCTGTTAGAGTAAAGAGAGAAGGTGAGAGTGGATCACCCAATTTCAGACCCCTAGTAGAATGAAAAAATCCAAGTGCTGGTCCATTAATAATGATAGAGTACCAATTGTTTGCCACCAATCTCCATATTAAATTTATAAAAATCTCTAAAAATCCTATTTTTCTCATCACCTTGGTCATATACTATAACACCCCAGGATCTGAACTAGCTACTAGACTATACTCAATAGGAAAATTTAAGAAAAAATTCATGTTTCCAGAAACCACGAATAAGATTACGGACCGTTGTTTGGAATGATAGTCCATCATCTTGACCATAGTTCAAAATTCCCAGAGGACCCTCACTTCATGATCCAGGAACCACGAGTTAGACCACAGACCGTAGTTTAGAACCACGGTCCATCCTATCACTCATGGTTTCTCTTAATTAGAAAACTATCAGTACAGGGCTCAGTAACCATGAGTAACATGACGAACCATCATTCGGGAAAACGGCTAGTACTGTGGACTCGTAGAACCAGAATCTCAGAAGAACCTCAGTCCAAGTCCCAGGAACTATGAGCCACATAACGAACCGTCATTCCAAACCACGGTCTATCCTGTGGAGTCATGGTTCCCTCAGATCAGAGAACCCCCAAGACCCCTAGACAGGACCACGACTCAGTTGATGGTCCATTATCCAGGCCTACTGTCCATCAACTAAGTCGTGATCCCTGAGTCACGATTTTTAGCAAAGTTCTTTTAAATTTCCCAAGGGTATTTTGGACTTTTCCTACTTCTTTTAAGGCTTATGCTACGTCATTTTGGTTATTCTAAGCCTAATTAATTAGCCAAAAACTACCCAAGTCACCTATTCTCCTAAAAACATCAGATACTTAGAAAGAAAAGGAGAAAAGAGGTGACAATTTTCTGTCAAGAACAAGCAGAGGTCTTCTTCAAGTTCAGCCCAAAAATCCAAAAGATTTCTCTGTAGTTTCTTCTCCGGGTATGTGGGATTTAACTAGTGGGCTCCTTTCACCCATTAGGTCCCTAGAATTCAGTCAATTTCTTCAGTTTCTCCATGACTACTCAGACCTAGGGTTTATAAACCTTAGAGATTTCCTTGCTATTCAGATGCTACAACTTATATGACGTTTAGTTCATGTTTCTTAGAGAATTAGCATAGTTCCATGTATAGAATTCACAAACCCTAGCTTATGTTAATTTTAGTATTTCATAAATTATGCTTGCTAACAAGATTAGTCAGACAATTAAGTTTTAGAATTTGAATGCCATATCTTTCAGTATATGTATATTGTATTCTCAGATTATATCAGTGTTTTGAGCTATCTAGTATGACACTTGCACTTTTAGCTTTATATTCAGCTGGGAGTAAACTTAGCACCAAGCGGATGAAGAGATGAAGGATCACCCGCCAGTTTAGGCTTAGACCTTTAGCAGCAATCCCTGAGTCCCAGAACTACGGCGCCATCGTAGGTTCTAAAGGGGTCACCTGTCAGATTAGAATTTACACCCTTGTCCCTTGTGGACATCAGTTAGTGGATCCACATTAGCTTTGTTCGTACCCTTGGCACAGTATGAACACCCTTCCATCCAAGGTTACAGGTTGGCCCCGCAGTTAGCTCAGCTTGGGGTATGTCAGTTAATAGTATCTCCCCCATCTAAATTTATATTGCATTGACCATGTACTTAGTATCTAGTTTAGTATTCAGTTCAGTAGATTATATATTCATGTTAGTAATTGGTCAGTGCATCCAGTTTAGTTTTCAGTTTATGCTTCATGTATATATATTTCCATGTTCAGTTATGATGTTGTTCAGCTTAGACCATATTCTGCATGCTCTGTACCTTCAAAGTACTGATGCATACTCTTGTGCTATATCATTTTATAATGTAGGTTCATGAGCTCAGCATCCAAATCGCTCTTAGATTGATTTCCAATCCTACTCAGCAGCTGCAGTGGTGATTCCTCTTAGTTCGACAATGATAGACATGTTTTACCTTTCAGTCTTATTATTTAAGTTTTCAGATTGTTAGAGTTACCTGGGGGCATGTTCCAGCAACTTATATCAGTTAGAGGCTTTCAGACATAGATTAGATTCAGCTATTGAGTTATTGGTGTTGTTTTCATTCATCACTATACCATTCATATAGCTATATATTCAGACATGTTTTGGGTTTTTCTCAATTCAGATATTAAATTATTTTTTAGCTTCCGCACAGTGTATGCTTTCAACTTGAAGTTGTTTAGATATGACATGCCATGGGTTAGCTTGGGGTCACTTGTAATACTGAGCATCATGTTGTGTCTAGGGGGTAGCCTCGGGGCATGACAAACTTGGTATTAGAGCATCAGGTTCAAATGTCCTAAGGCTTCTAGAAGTCGCGTCGAGTAGAGTCTTTTTCATGGGTGTGAAGTGCGCCACACTTATGGGGGAGACGCTATGACATGTCATTAGGAAAAACATCACTTCATTCTTTTCCAGCTCATTCTATAGAGTATGAACTCTATTTGATATCCTTCTAACTCATGCTCTTTGCATTTCAAAAAATGCCTCCCAGAAGAGCTAACGCCAAGAATCAGCCAGCACCAACAGATCCATTGAATGAGCAAGTCATGCATGCTGAATTCAGGGTTGAATTCCAAGTACTTTCCCAGGCCATGACAGTGCAGGTCAATCAGCAAGCTGTGACACCAGCTCCACCTCAGGCTAATACTGTTGCAGCTAGAATCCGGGACTTCACTAGGATGAACCCTTCAGAATTTCATGGGTCTAAATCAAAAAAAGGATCCACAAGAGTTTCTTGATGATATCCAGAAGGTGGCAGATATTATGGGTGTCACTCTAGTCAAGAGTGCAGATTTGGATGCCTACCAAATGAAGGGAATGGTGTATACTTGGTATCAGCAATGGAAGGAGTCTCGTTGTGAACATGCAGGTCTGATGGATTGAAACTAGTTCAAGACTGCATTTTTTGACAGGTTCTTCTCACTTGAGCTCAGGGAATCCAAGGTCCAATAGTTTATCAACCTGAAGCAGGATGACATGAGTGTGAAGGATTATGATCTCAAGTTCACTCAGTTGTCTAAGTATGCTCCAGCGATAGTAGCTGACTCCAGGGCCCATATGAGCAAGTTCGTATATGGTGTGTCGGATGATGTGGTCAAAGATTGCAAGACTGCTATGCTGATTAAGGAGATGGATTTCTCCAGATTGGTTACTTATACTCAGCAGATTGAGGAAGAGAAAATCAAAAAGAGGGGAGGAGACAGTAAGAGAGCCAGAACAGGTGATTTCAACTACTCTCAGCAGAAGTTAGAGGATGGTAATCGCTCTCAATTCTGTCAGAAGTCTTTAGCTCCAGCTCCATTTTATTCTAGTGCCCTAGTTCAAAAATTCAAATAGGATCGACACGATAGATCACCAGGCTCCAAGTCCTAAGGTACAGTTACTACTGGGCGCACTCATCTAGTGTTTAAGAAATGTGGTAAAAACTACCAGGGTAAGTACATGGCGGGTAGTGGAAATTGCTTTGGGTCTGGTAAGCCAGGCCCTAGGATGAAAGAGTGCCCTGTAAATTCTCAGAAGGGCAAGGATACTCATTCACAGAATTAGGCCAGCTCTGTAGCAGCTCCAGGGGGTTACCCCACTCAGCAGGGTGTCTCATCCAGTATAGGTGGTAGTCAGCGCCAGAATAGGGTGTATGCCCTTCAGACTCTATAGGACTAGGAGGATTCTCCCGTTATAGTCACGAGTACGTTGTAAGTCTTCTATTTAGATGTTTATACATTATTAGACCAAGGGGCTACGCTTTCCTTTGTAACTCCTTATATAGCAGTGAATTTTGGTGTCAGTCTAAAAATCTTCCTAGAACCCTTCTCAGTCTCTACTCCAGTTGGTGACCCAGTTATAGCTAGATGGGTATACAAAATTTGCCCTGTCACAGTATTCCAGAAAGTCACCTCAGCTAATTTAGTAGAGTTAGAAATAACTGACTTCGATATTATTCTAGGCATGGATTGGTTACATTCCTGTTATGCCTCAGTTGATTGCAGAACTAGGATTGTACGGTTTCAATTTCCAAATAATCTAGTCTTAGAATAGAAGGGTAGTACCTCAGTGCCTATAGGTCGATTCATCTCTTACCTTAAGGCCAGAAAAATGATTTCCAAAGGGTATATATATCATATTGTTTAGGTTAAAGATTCAAATTCTGAGACCCCAACTCTTGAGTCGGTCCCTATAGTAAATGAATTTCCAAAAGTGTTTCTAGAAGATCTTCCGGAGTTCCTCCTGATGGGAAATCAACTTCGGAATAGATCTCCTTCTAGATACCCAGCCTATTTTGATTTCTCCTTACAGAATGGCTCCAGTTGAGCTTAAGGAATTGAAAGAACAGTTGAAAGACCACCTAGATAAAGGTTTCATCAGACCTAGCATATCTCCATGGGGTTCTCCAGTGCTCTTCGTACGTAAGAAATACGGTTCTCTCAGGATGTGCATAGACTACCGCTAGTTGAACAAAGTCACAATCAAGAATAAATATCCTATTCCCAGAATTGATGACTTGTTTGACCAGCTTCATGGTGCTAGTTGCTTCTCTAAGATAGACCTCAGATCCGGCTACTATCAGCTCAGAGTCAGAGATAGTGACATCCCAAAGACAGCCTTCAGGACTCGGTATGGTCACTATGAATTTGTAGTTATGTCTTTTGGACTTACCAATGCTCCTGCAGCTTTCATGGATTTAATGAATAGGGTGTTCAAATAGTATTTGGACTTGTTCGTTATTGTCTTTATTGATGATATCCTTGTTTATTCTCGAAATGAGGAGGAGCATGCGAACCATCTGAGGGTTGTTCTGCAGACTCTCAAAGACCACCAGTTATTCGCCAAGTTTAGTAAGTGCAAATTCTAGTTGAAATCAGTTTCTTTTCTTGGTCATATGGTGTCTAGTGAAGGCATCCGAGTTGATTCTCAAAAGATTAAGGCTGTAAAGAACTAGCCCAGACCCACCTCTCGGATAGACATCATGAGTTTCTTGGGTTTGGCTGGTTATTACAAGATGTTTATTGAAGGATTTTCATCCATAGCTTCCCCATTGACTAAGTTGACTCAGAAAAAGGTCAAGTTTCAGTGGTCAGATGAGTGTGAGAAGAGTTTCTTAGAACTGAAGACCAGGTTGACTACAGCTCCCGTTTTTACTCTACCAGAGGGTTCAGACGGTTATGTCATTTATTGTGATGCATCCACGGTTGGCCTGGGTTGTGTTTTGATGTAGCAGGGTAAGGTCATAGCTTATACTTCCAGACAGCTTAAGGTTCATGAGAAGAACTACCCAACTCATGACCTCGAGCTTGCAGCTGTTGTGTTTGCCCTAAAGATTTGGAGATGCTACTTATGGTGTTCATGTTGATGTGTTCACAGATCATAAGAGCCTCCAGTATGTGTTCACCCAGAAAAAGTTGAATCTTTGTCAGAGAAGGTGGCTTGAGTTCCTCAAAGACTATGATATGAATGTGCTCTACCATCCGGGTAAGGCCAATGTAGTGGTTGATTCCCTCAGCAGACTGTCCATGGGTAGTGTGTTACATGTTGAGGAAGAGAGGAAAGAAGTAGCCAGGGTTGTTCATAGGCTTGCTCGCTTAGGAGTTTGCCTCATGTACATGACAGATGGTGGTGTGATAGTCCAGAATAGGTCAGAATCTTCATTGGTAGTGGAGGTTAAAGAGAAATAGGACACTGATCCCATATTACTTCAGTTGAAAGGTGTAGTTCATCAGCAGAGAGTAGAGGTTTTATCCCAAGGGGGAGATGGCGTGCTTTACTACCAGGGCCATTTATGTGTACCTGACGTGGGTGAGTTGAGGCAGCAGATCCTTACCGAAGCCCATTATTCTAGATATTTCATTCATTCGAGTGACACTAAGATGTACCATGATCTACGGGAAGTCTATTGGTGGAACGGCATAAAGAGGGACATCACAGATTTTGTGGCTAAGTGTCCCAATTGTCAGTAGGTTAAAGTAGAACATTAGAAACCAGGCGGTGCGACTCAGGACATTAACATTCCTACTTGGAAGTGGGAGGTGATTAACATGGATTTTATTACGGGTTTGCCTCGTACTCACAGACAGCACGACTCCATTTGGGTGATTATGGACAGAGTTACTAAGTCGGCTCATTTCTTGGTTGTCAAGACAATAGATTCAGTGGAGGACTATGCCAAACTCTACATAATCATCTCAGATGCATGGGGTTCCCTTGTCTATCATCTCAGATAGGGGTCCTCAGTTCACATCTTATTTCTGGAGATCTTTTCAGAAAGGTCTTGGTACTCAGGTGATTCTCAGTACAGCATTTCATCCGTAGATGAATGGTCAGGCAGAGTGTACCATTTAGACTTTGAAGGACATGTTGAGAGCTTGCGTGATTGATTTTAAGGGCAGTTAGGATGATCACCTACCTCTCATAGAGTTCACCTACAATAACAATTTCTATTCCAGTATTCAGATGGCCCCATATGAAGCACTTTATGGGCGTAGATGCAGATCACCAGTTGGTTGGTTTGAAGTAGGTGAAGCATCCTTGATTGGTCTAGATTCGGTTCATGAGGCTATGGAGAAATTTCAGCTCATTAGAGAAAGACTAAGGACAGCTCAGAGTCGTCAGAAGTTTTTTGCAGATGTGAGGAGAAGGAACTTAGAGTTTGAAATCGATGATTGGGTCTTCCTGAAAGTGTCACCCATGGAGGGGTTGATGAGATTTGGCAAGAAAGGGAAGGTTAGTCCCTGGTATGTAGCTTCTTACAGAATCTTAAAAATGATTGGTAGTGTGGCTTATGAGTTAGAGTTACCAGCAGAACTTGCAGCAGTTCATCCAGTCTTTCACATTTCGTTGTTGAAGAAGTGTATTGGTGACCCAGCATTGATTGTGCCTTTAGAGAGTGTGGTCGTGAAGGATAGCCTCACCTATGAGGATGTTCCACTTGAGATTCTTGACTATCAGGTTCGCAGGTTGAGAAATAAGGAAGTCACTTCAGTGAAGGTTTTGTGGAGGAACCAGTCAGTCGAGGGAGATACTTGGGAAGCAGAAGCATCCATGATGGCCAAGTACCCCCACCTCTTCCCTTCCGACTCAATTTAAGCTTGAGGTAATAGTTCCTCTCCAGTTCCTCAGTTTACTCCGATGTATTTCAGTCCCCATATCATGTTCCCTCATTTATTCTTGCATTTCAGCATATTTGCATATCCATGGAACTCAGATTAGTTAAATATCAGTTTCTAATACTCAGTTGGTACGGATTGCAGCTCTTTCCCTCCAAACTCAGCTTGTTTAGTCTTTATTCGAGGATGAATGATCCCAAGAGGGAGATATTGTAACACCCCAGGATCTGAACTAGCTACTGGACTATACTCAGCAGGAAAATTTTAGAAAAAATTCAAGTTTCCAGAAACCATGGTTAAGATTATGGACCGTAGTTTGGAACGATGGTCCGTCATCTCGACCATATTTCAAAATTCCCAGAGGACCCCCAGTTCATGGTCCAGGAACCACGAGTCAGACCACAGACTGTAGTTTAGAACCACAGTCTGTCCTATTACTCGTGGTTTCCCTTAATCAAAGGACCATCAGTCCAGGGCTCAGTAACCACGAGTCACACGATGAACTATCATTTGGGACCACGGCCCATCTTGTGGACTCGTGGAACCAGAAACTCAAAGGAACCTCAGTCCAAGTCCCAGGAACCATGAGCCACATGATGAACCATCATTCCAAACCATGGTCCATCCTGTGGATTTGTGGTTCCATCAGATCAGAGAACCCCAAAGACCCCTGGACAGGACCACGACTCAGTTGACGGTCTATCGTCCAGGACTACGGTCCGTCAACCAAGCTGTGATCCCTGAGTCGCGATTTTTAGTAGAGTTCTTTTAAATTTCCTATGGGTATTCTAGACTTTTCCTACTTATTTTAAGGCTTATGCTACGTCATTTTGGTTATTCTAAGCCTAATTAATTAGCCAAAAACTACCTAAGTCACCTATTCTCCTAAAAACATTAGATACTTAGAAAGAAAAGGAGAAAAGAGGCGACAGTTTTCTCTCAAGAACAAGTAGAGGTCTTCTTCAAGTTTAGCCCCAAAATCTAAAGGATTTCTTCGTAGTTTCTTCTCTAGGTATGTGGGATTTCACTAGTGGTCTCCTTTCACCCATTAGGTCCCTAGAATTCAGTCAGTTTCTTCAGTTTCTCCATGACTACTCAGACCTAGGGTTTACAAACCTTAGAGATTTCCTTGCTATTCAGATGCTACAACTTATATGACATTAAGTTCATGCTTCTTGGAGAATTAGCATAGTTCCATGTATAGAATTCAGAAACCCTAGTTTGTTTTAATTTCAGTATTTCATAAATTATGCTTGCTAGGCAGATTAGTCAGACAAATCATGTTTCAGAATTCGTATGCCATATATTTCAGTATATATATATTGCATTCTCATATTATATTAGTGTTTTGAGCTATCCAGTATGACACTTGTATTTTTAGCTTTATATTCAGTTGGGAGTAAACTTAACACCGAGCAGATGAAGGGATGAAGGCTCACCTGCCAGTTAAGGCAGATACCTTTAGCAGCAATCCTTGAGTCCCAGAACTACAGCGCCACTGTAGGTTCTAAAAGGGTCACCCGTCAGATTAGGCTTGACACCCTTGTCCCTTGTAGACATCAGCTAGTAGATCCACGTCAGCTTTGTTTATACCCTTGGAATGGTATGAACACCTTTCCATCCAGGGTTACAGGTTAGCCCCACAGTTAGCTCAGGTTGGGGTATGTCAGTTAATAGTATCTCCCCCATTCATATTCATGTTGCATTGACCATGTACTCAGTATCTAGTTCAGTATTCAGTTCAGAAGATTATGTATTCGTGTTAGTACTTGGTCAGTGCATCCAACTTAGTTTTCAGTTTATGCTTCGGTATATATATTTCCATGTTCAGTTATCATGTTGTTTAGCTTAGCCCGTATCCTTCATGCTCAGTACCTTCAAAGTACTGATGCATACTCTTGTGCTACATCATTTTATGATGTAGGTTCAGGCGCTCAGCATCCAGATCGCACTTAGATCGATTTCCAGTCCTACTCAGTAGTTGTAGTGGTGAGTCCTCTTAGTTCGAGAATGATAAATATGCTTTACCTTTTAGTCTTATTATTTCAGTTTTTAGATTGTTAGAGTTAGTTGAGGGCATGTCCGAGCAACTCATATCAGTTAGAGGCTTTCAGACATAGATTAGATTCAGTTATTGAGTTGTTGGTGTTGTTTTCAGTCATCACTATACCCTTCATATAGCTATATATTCAGACATGTTTTGGGCTTTTCCCACTTCAGATATTAAACTATTTTTCAGCTTCCTCACAGTGTATGCTTCAACTTGAAATTGTATAGATATGGCATGCCATGGGTTAGCTTGGGGTCACTTGTAACACTGAGCACCATGTTGCATCTAAGGAGTAGCCTCGGGGCATGACATATACAGCCATGACACTCTATTATAAGCCTTTGACATATCCAGTTTAAGAACAACATTATCTGGTTTTCCCCTTAGTCTAATATCAATAACAATCTCATGTGTTAACAAGACATTTTCAATAATGCTCCATCCTTTGATAAAGCCTGATTGATTGCTAGAAATTAATCTAGGTAACAAACCCTCCAATCTATCATGCAAGACTCTGGAAATTACTTTATTGATGATATTGTTAAGGCTTATAGGACTGAGATGTCACGCACCGAGACTACCCCCTAGACGCAACACAGGAACTAGGACCACAAGTGCTCCAAGTTAACCCTTGGTCATAGCATAACTTAATCACACATGAAGAAATATAGCGGAAGCATAACTAGTAGAAATAAGCAACCATATCTACATCAAATAAAGGTCTACGAATACCAAATTTGAAAGTACAAAATACAAGTCTAACTATGTCTAAAGCCTCTAAACTGACATAAAACGTTACTGGGACAATACCTCAGCTAACTCAGAAATTCGAAGGAAAGACATAAAAGTAACTAGCATAGCTATGGCCCTCGAGTGATGAGGACTCACAAACAAAATCTAGATAACTGGTAACGCCTAGCCACACACCTGAGGAAAGGAGCCTGAATCTGCATTATAATAGAATGAAGCACAAAATATGTGTTAGTACAGTAGGATGTACTAAATATGTGAAACATGCATAAACATGGTAAAAACGTACTTAAAACATAATTAAAACTGAGTTTGTGCATAATAAGTGAAATCATAAATAACATCATTATTAAGCATAAGGTAAGAAATAGCATAGCATAAGGCTTAAAACCATCTTACATGGAGTTTCTCGTAACCTACATAAACCATGATAAGCTACATGGAGTATAGTGTCATACAGCCACATCAAAAAAGGTTATCCTAACCAACCAATATTAGAACCTTATCGTAATAGGATCCTGTCATAAGCCACAGAGGGCACCCTACGGTGGCAACGTAGTTTTAGACTTGGATTATCTAGAACCCTCATTGCTCGATGCCAAATACTTCTCCCAAAATATACATATAGCTCATAACATACTTGTGACATATCTAATGCCAAAATCTATTTGAAAAGCATAAGAACATATCTAATGTCATGCAAATTCAAATCATAAGTCTTAAAGCTTAGCATAGCCATAACCACTTTTCTTTCTAAATTTATAACTTGAAGAATTAGGCATGCAATTACATAAAGTACTTGAGATCATAATATCAATGCATGAAATTTTCCTTAAATCAAGTCATACATGTAAAATTGAACTAGGGTTAGCCTTCAAATCATGAGATAAGTAATCATTTGCAAAACTCACGTGAATCATGAAATTGAACTTAGAATTTATTGAAGAATCATGAGGAAACACTTAATACAAAAGCCCATGAAAATTGGGTATGAACGCTAACTTGAAACTTCATCAATATCAATTTGGGAGAATTAGGGTTTTGGGCATAAGGGTGGGAGAATCCCCTTATTGAATATTCACATACCTGATTTGAAGCTTTTCTAACTAAGAATGAGAAGAATGGAGACTTAGAGTTGAAACTCTTACTTTGGAGCTTGAAACTTGGAGTTTATGAGGTTATTTCCTCTTTTGGGAGCTTGAATGAGGAATAATGAAAGGCTTAGGCTAATTGGGGTATAAAACCTACTAAAAGTCGCCAAAATGATCTCACTTAAGAGTTAAAATGGTGGGTAATTATCAAAATAACCCAGGGACTTAATTTATAAAAACTGATTTTAAAACTCGACTTTAGGTTCCACGAGTGGAGTCTACGACCCGTTGACCCAACCATGACTTGTGGTTCCTTCTCATGGTTTCTAAACCAAAGTTCAAGCTGCGGATAACTTTCCACGACTCAATAGTATGACTTATGGAACCTTCCACGAGTCGTAGGAACATGTTGTGGTTCACTGGGAAAACATGAGCCTTAGTCTAATTTCAATGAGTTGGTTCCATGACCCATGGAACCATCCATGACTCGTGAAACTGACTCGAGGTTCTCAGAACTGAGGAGGGGGTCTGCAGAATAGTTCCCATGAGTTCTTTGCATGGCTCGTAGTCTAGACTCGTGGTTCTTGGAAAGTTCAAATTTTTTAGAGATTCTAAGTTTAAAAGCTGATTCAAATTCGGGGGTGCTATAATATCTCCCCCTTGGGATCATTCATCCTTGAATGCAGACTAAGTAAGGAAAACTAGAGATAAAACAGCCCAACCAAGCAACAAAACATGAAAAGTCAAGGATAAACATGAAAACTGAGCTTTTTAACTTAAAACATGACTGATCTAACTTCGGAAAACATGAATGCATGCTAGGATCATGAGAGAAGATGAAGGATTAGGATCAGAGGGACAAACTAAGGAGGACACTATTACCTCAAACTAAAACTTAATCGGAAGGAAAGAGATGAGGGTACTTGACTTTCATGGTTGCTTCTGCTTCCCAAGTAGCTCCCTCAACTAGCTGATTTCTCTAGAGGACCTTTACCAAAGCGACTTCTTTGTTTCTCAACCTCCAAATATGATGATCAAGTATCTCCACAGGAACTTCCTCATAAGTAAGGCTATCCTTCACACTCACATTCTCCAAAGGAACAATCAAGGTCGGATCACTAACACACTTCTTCAACAAAGAAACATGGAAAACTAGATGAACCGCTTCTAAATCCGTTGGCAACTCTAACTCATAAGCAACACTACCAACTCTCCTCAGAATTCTGTAGGAACCTACATAGCAGGGACTAAGTTTCCCTTTCGTACCAAACCTCATCACACCCTTCATGGGTGACACCTTCAGAAACACCTAATCATCAACCTCAAACTCTAACTCCCTTCTTCTCACATTTGTATATGATTTCTGTTGACTATGAGCAGTCTCCAACCTCTCCCTAATAAGCTGAACTTTCTCCATAGTCTTATGAATCGAATTTGGACCAATCAAAGCTGCCTCACCTACCTCAAACCAACCAATAGGAGATCTATACCTCCAACCATAAAGTACCTCATAAGGAGCCATCTGGATGCTAGAATAAAAGTTGTTGTTGTAGCCAAACTCGATAAGAGGTAAGTGATCATCCCAATTACCTTAGAAATCAATCACACAAGCTCTCAACATATCCTCTAAAGTTTGAATAGTATGTTCTGCCTGGCCATCCGTCTGTGGATGAAAAGTTGTGCTAAGCTTAACTTGAGTACCTAAACCTTTCTAGAATGACCTCTAAAATTGGGATGTAAACTGAGTACGCTTATCCAAAATGATAGACAATGGAACATCATCCAATCTAACTATCTCATGAATGTAAAGTCTAGCATAATCCTCTGTTGAATCTGTAGTCTTGATAGCCAAGAAGTCGGCTGATTTAGTCATCATGTCGACAATCACCCAGATAGAATCATATTTCTTGCGAGTACGAGGCAAACTTGTAATGAAGTCCATATTGATCGCTTCCCACTTTCAAGTAGGAAGATCAATATCCTGAGTCATACCATCCGATCGCTGATGCTCTACCTTTACTTGCTTAAAGTTGAGACACTTAGCCACAAAACTTGCTATGTCCTTCTATATGCCATTCCACCAATAGACTTTCCATAGGTCATGGTACATCTTGGTGGCACCGAGGTGAATAGAATACCTGGAGCTAGGAGCCTTTATTAAAATCTGCTATTTCAACCCATCTATGTTAGGAACACACAATCGACCCTGATATCAAAGCACACCATCTCCTTCTTGCGAGAAAACCTCTACCCTTTGCTGATGGACTACACCCTTCAACTGGTGCAAAATAGGATCACTTCCTTGCTTTTCTTTCACTTCAGTAACCAAGAATGATTCGGACCCATTCTGAACAATAACACCACCATTTGTCGAATCCATAAAGCAAACCCCTAATTGAGAAAGTCGATGAACATCCTTGGCCAATTCTTTTTTCTCGTCTTCAATCGGAGACACACTATCCATAGACAACCTACTAAGTCCATCCGCTATGACATTGGCCTTACATGGAGTTTCTCTTAACCGACATAAAACATGATGAGCTATATGTAGTCCAGTGTCATACACTCACACTGAAAAAGGTTGTCCTAACCAGCCAAGGTTAGAACCTTATCGTAATAGGATCCTATCATAAGACACAGAGGATAACCTACGACGGCAACATAGTTTTGGACTTGGATTATTTAGAACTCTTATCGCACGGTACTACATACTACTCCCAAAATATACATATAGCTCATAACATACTTGTGACATATCTAATGCCAAAATCTGTTTGAAAAGCATAAGAACATATCTAATGTCATGCAAATTCAAATCATAAGTCTTAAAGCTTAGCATAGCCATAATTCACTTTTCTTTCTAAATTCATAACTTGAAAATTATGCATGCAATTTCATAAAGTACTTGAGATCATATTATCAATGCATGAAATTTTCCTTAAATCAAGCCATGCATGTAAAATTGAACTAGGGTTAGCCTTCAAATTATGAGATAAGTAATTATTTGCAAAATCATGTAAATCATAAAATTGAACTTAGAATTTATTGAAGAATCATGAGGAAACACTTAATAAAAAATCCCATGAAAATTGGGTATGAACCCTAACTTAAAAATTCATAAAAATCAATTAGGAGAATTGGGGTTTTGGGCATAAGGGTGGGAGAATCTCTTTATTAAATACCCACATACCTGATTTGAAGATTTCCCAACTAAGAAAGAGAAGAATGGAGACTTTGAGTTGAAACTCTTGCTTTGTAGCTTAAAACTTGGAGTTGATGAGGTTCTTTCCTCTTTTGGGAGCTTGAATGAGAAATAATGAAAGGCTTATGCTAATTGGGATAGAAAACCTACTAAAAGTGGCCAAAATGACCTCACTTAAGAGTTAAAAGAGTGAGTAATTACCAAAATAACCGAGGGACTTAATTTAGAAAAACTGATTTTTAAAACTTGACTTCAAGTTCCACGAGTAGACTCTACGACCCATGGACCCAACCACGACTCGTGGTTCCTTCTTGTGGTTTCTGACCCAAAGTTTAAGCTGTGGATAACTTTCCATGACTCAATAGTACAACTCGTGAACCATCCATGAGTCGTAGGAACCTCTCATGATTCACTAGGAAAACATGAGTCTCAGTCTGATTTCCACGAGATGGTTTCATGATCTGTGGAACCATCTATGACTCGTGAACCCGACTCGTAGTTCTTAGACCTGAGGAGGGGGTTTGCAGAATAGTTCCCACAAGTTCTTTCCACGGCTCACTGTCTGGACTCGTGGTTCCTGAAAAGTTTAAATTTTTTCAGAGATTCTAAATATTCCATGATCCAACATCAACAATCTTTAATCTATTTGAGTGGTATTTCTTAGATTAGTATTGCCGAATTCCGAGATGTTACATGAGATCAATAAAGTTTTCCACAATTTTCTTCTTTGGGATCAACACCAGATTTGTATGTGTAATGCCTTTTGGGAGAGTATTACTTTCAAAGAAATTCTTCACCCTAAAACTTAAATCGAAATCTAATCTCGTTTTTCATTGTATGTGTAAGAGTTACTGTTTGGGAGTCAAACAATGTTTTTATTATAATTTTTTCTCACTTTTTTAAAATATATTCAAATCATTAGTTGTGTTGATTTCTAGTATTGTTTTTGTAGTTTTCTAATATGTAAATTTTATTTGAAAATAATGAAAAATCTATACTCGAATTTCTAATCAAAATTAAGTGTTTTGACTCTTGTACTCTGAACGTCTTTACATATATTGGATCGAAGAAAGTATTAAAGTGGTACAATAATAAGATGAGATTGGCTCACAACACCAGCCATCATAAATTCTACTAAAGGTCAACACTCTATTTTTAATCACTCATCGAATTTACTTATTATGAGTCAAATTGATGTGTTGTTCCAATTTTAGAACTATTGCAGGCAGTACAAAAATGGAGAATTTATAGCATGAGAAAGCAAGAAAGACCGCAAAGGAAACAAATTTTTGTAAGGTCATAGAAAACTTCTTAAGTTTGTTAATTATATACCATATTTTGATGGTTGAGTGACGAAGGAGAAGATAGATAGCATCCCAACTGGTTAGAGTAAATAATAAGACTGCTAGACCACATGTTTTTGTCTTGAGGGAAAAAAAGGATATTCGATAATTAAGATGACCATTTTTAAAAAAAAAAAAAAAAAAAAGACATCAAATCCATCCTAAACTATACCCGAAAAGTCAAAGACCCTTAAACTATTGTCACGACCTAATACACACTTGTACTACTTAAAAGTAAATTTATTTACTTCCTAAAACTGACGTGGCAGATTTTTTTATTAAAATTAAAAAATAGGCGCATCTGAGTCTAAAATTAAAGTAAAAAAAAAGTCAAAATCCCCCCCCCACCACTTTCTTCTTCACATCCCACCCACCCACCTACACCTCTTTTTCTTCACACTCCACCTCTTTCTCACTGCAAAATTGTCAAAAAATAGTGAAGAGTCATTACACTACCATTAATTTCTCCATACCAATTGAAACATCAATGAAGAAGAATCATCAGCTCTCTATTAATTTTTGTATCACCACCAAAAAATTATAACTTTATCACTCGATTTCACCACTCCGGTCATACCTTCGTCACCTAAACCATCACCACCAATTTCATTACTGGCAACCACCACTAATTTCATCACCTACCATCAATTTCATCACAATGTCACTATCAATTTTATCACTTGACTCATCACCACCAATTTCATTACAATGCCACCACCGATTTCATCACTTGACCCACCATCACCAATTTCATCACCTGCAAATTTTATTTTTTTAACACATTCGTCTGATTTTTATCGGACATTTTCTCTCTCTTTCTCTTATCACTTAGACTTGTTTCACATCTCACTTCTTTCACTCTAAAAAAAATTGTTACCTCATCGGAAAATCAATGAAGAAGGAGAGAAGATGGATAATAAAAATGGATTAGAAGAAATGAGTGGTGATGACAACTTTGTTGGTGGATAATGATGGTAGTGATAAATTGATTTGGATTTGACAATGGTGATTCCATTAATAACAATAGAGATTTTGTGTTAGATATTAAAGAAAAGAAGAAAGAAAAACGTTTAAATTAAAAAGAAAAAGAAAAAAGTAATGAATGTTTAAGGTGCTGACATGGCGCTGATGTGGCGGGTGAATGTCACATTCAGTGAGAGTGGTGTTATATGTATTAGGGCGGTGTTAAATTCACTTTTTATATGTATATGTGTGTATTAGGTCATTTCGATAGTTTAGGTGCGTCATCAATTTTTCGTGTATAGTTTAAGATGATTTTAATGATTTTTTCAAAAATAAAAATAAAATAAGAGTTCACAGAGTTTTCAGTTGACAATGAGGGTTATATGGGACAAATTGATAGGACAACAAACACACCAATGAAGAGCCAGGTCAATAGAAGAAATATATTATTGTTAATCTACTAAATAATTACTAAAATACAAGGAAGAATAAATCAACAAGTAATGTAAAAATAAATCTAACAATAAAGTAGTTAAACTTGAGTTTTCTGTTTCTATTATTAAAAAGACTACTAGGAATTTATACTAATTATCATATCATCTAGAATTTCATGAGTTACCTCTTATGCCCAGGGGCGGACCTACGTTGATTCAAGCGGGTTCAAATAAATCCGCTTCGTCGAATTTTTTTATTTTTTACATGTATTAATTTATTGTAAAATGTGGAATGTAAATAAAATGAACTCACTTGATGCAGTAAAAAGGCGTAGCTCAGTGGTCAAGTGAGTTCAGTTACTTCTCTCGTGGCCTAGGATCGAATCTTGCTAGAGGCTATTTATTTTTAGTTTTTTAGCTTTTGATGCTTACTTGCTAGTGGGCCTAGGTATTAATTATGTTTAAATAGTCACCAGGTATTAATTATGTTTAAATAGTCACCAGCTAGTGGGTCCATAGTAGCATTTTTCTGTTAAGTTTCTTATTTGAAATTGTTTAAATTGTTAGTAATAATTTAGGTTATATATTATTAGCTTTTAAATAGTACTTTTTATTATATTAATTTAAATTATTTTGTGATTTACAAAGTTGTGTTTTTTTCTCTTCTTCCTTGGTGTATATGAAGGTTAGATTAGCAATTTTTTAAAATTTATTATTTACAAAATTATTTTCTTATTTTATTTATGATTTTTCAAAGTTGCTATATTTTATAATTTTATTGTTATTTGTAAGGGTAATACTTAGCATTTTAAAATGACGATATGTGAAAATTTCAATCTTATAAGTAGTTAAAAAGTTAAAATATCTTTGTTAGGAAATAATATTGTTATGTCTAATTATTTATCCTCCTTTGAATTGAACACCACCAAAAACTATATTCTCAAAGGTATAAGGGTAATGAATTTTTTTTATCGATAATTATTATTATCGACTACCATCGTCGTTCATTGTAATTTGAACCTGCTTGAACAAAATTCTGGGTCCGCCACTGCTTATGCCATGTAAAATTCCATTCGACTAGTCCGTGGCAATTTGATTATCATTGCCATATGACATAAAAATTCGGATCAATATGCTTTTATTAACTAGTTTTTAGAAGAAAGAGTCCAGTTTCAACACACAAGCAAATTACATCACAGTAGCTGTTGCTGTCAGTCACGATAAGATATTCACTTTTTTCCCACAAATATAATTGATTTGATAGTGTAATTTATCTTTTTATATTTAGAACTTAAAACTGATAA
Source organism: Jaltomata sinuosa (assembly GCA_003996215.1). Taxonomy (NCBI): domain Eukaryota; kingdom Viridiplantae; phylum Streptophyta; class Magnoliopsida; order Solanales; family Solanaceae; genus Jaltomata; species Jaltomata sinuosa. The sequence continues at coordinate 138,774 of QJPP01001205.1, read as the reverse complement.
AATTAAATACAAGACTATTAGTGTATGACTGGAATTGTGAGTAAATTTTTCAAATACATCACTCTATTATGTGAAGTTATTTTCACTTTTGTATCAATAAATTCACTCAATTTCTAAATTTTCTAAGTTATAATCTATTTAGATTCGTCACTTCCGGTCATTAGAAAAATCTGACTTGGTAAAATAAATTAATTTCTTATACCATGTAAATATGCATCCCACACTTAATAATGCATAAAATATCAAAAGACGCATATCAAACGACCCGACTCAACTTTTGAGTTTTCTCACTCAAGTCAAACAAACATTACGTGTGCCAACCAATATGAGTTGAAAAGATATGCTAAAAAAGAGAAGTTTATTTACTTAAAGAAAGAAAACTTGGCAGACATCCACCAACCCCAACATACATCAAATTAAAGTCTAGAAGTAATATAATTCTCTCTGTGCTCCAATTCTCTTTCAAGTTCCAATCTTGAATAGGCATGGAAGGTCTGATTCCATTGGTGTGCAAGACCATCAAAAGGAACAAAACTCTCCGCAAATACGAAACCCTCTCCTCTGCAGCCAAGAGCTATAACAATATTATTATTGAAGACTTTTATCCAGAATATGCTAATGGTGGTGTAGAGAAGTACCAGTACCGGCGGACTAAGTCACTTCATGCCAATTATGCGCCGGAGAAGAATGTTTCTACTCCTAAGGATAAACAACTTGTGAGGTTCACAAGTCACAGAATGTTCTCATGTGTAACCGGTGCATGAAGAAAAACAAAAGTATTTCTCCTCTCAAGTATACTTAGCTTGTGCTGTGTTTTCACTTTTTCTTTTTTTCTTTTTTGAGTTTTATAATTTACTTATTACTATCTTTGTTTTGATTGGGTCATTTAATGCTTGAAAAAATGTAAGCGTTAGGTTCTTCACTTGCAAATTGTTGTGAAACTTCTGCTATATATGTAAATATTCGCAAAAGTAGGGAGTCAAATGTGACACTAATGCAAGTTTAAATTATTACTGAATGCTTGTTTTGTTAAGCCGGGAAAACAATCTCTTTTTTTTTTCAGTTACAGTGGGAATCAGGGAAGGAGAAAGGGACTAGTGAGAATTGAACCCTACTTATTTTTCCAGTCTAATATTACGCCATCATTTATCTTTCTATTTTCTTACTTCTTTTTTATTAGAAAGATACTGAGAAGTGGATTCAAAATCTAAAATTTGTTCATATAATAAGCTCAAGTTAATATTACAATAATTATTGAGTTCATAGCTAAATATCTCTAATAGTTAGATTTCCGCAAACGGCTCTAACTTCAGATCATACTTTTATGATTTCCAAGCACACTTCTGGATTTATTAGATTTTCCAACAATTTTTTTAAAAAAAGAAATTTCTCGACGACAATATTGAATAGACCAACTCCAATATATCTATAGTGTCAACAGTTGGAGTGGGTGGGGTGGGTTCCGTTCCACTAGCTTGTGGACAAACGAATAATTGTTTTGTCTTTTTCTCTTGCTTTTCTTTCCAGTTCAAGTTGTGAAAATGAATTAAGGAATTGCTTTAATGATTTTCCTTTACTTTCCATTCTTCTCTTTAAGTAGATGGCACTTAAAGTAAAAACAGGGGAAAAGAGCACATGTACCCCAACATCATGTCTTTAGACTTGCTCTCTTATCGGACTTGCTTTGAGTCTATGGTGACATATACTCATAAACTCTTACCTGTCACCATTTACTGAAATTTCTTGAAGCAAAAAATCAAAGGGGATGTGTCTAGCATTAGTGTTCTAAACTTCTTATTAGTACATTGTTTGACAAGTAGTTATATGTAATAGTACCCTCTTATTAGATATGAACTTTCGTATATTCTAGGTGTAAAACTGTCACGTTCCAATTTGTTTACGCCGCAACGACACCTAAACCTACTCATTAGGCGAATCCATTAGTATACAAGTTCCATTTCAATTATGAAAAGACAGTAAAAGTTCAATAGCAAGTAATAACCGAAAAATGAGGTTAATTCATAAAATTGCGGAAATACTAAATTACCCCCATGGTCTGGTGCTATAAGTCATGAATCACTAATTCAGACTACAGAGTCCATATAGAAGTCTTTACAAAAATAAATATTTGTCTGGACAATAGAGCAATAACAAAAAGATAGAGGAGGAAGTCTGGTGCTGTGAACTAGTCCAAAGAGCTTACCCTGAACATTTTCAAACAGCTCTTAGCCCGCTCTCTAGCTCTACTAGTGCACGAATCAGTATATGCACACAAGTGTAGCATAAGTACAATAACAACACGCACTTCAAGAAGTATCACCAGTCATCTCCATCAAGGTAGTGGCGAGGGTTGATTTAAAATACTTACTTTAACCAACTCGTACAAAAAATAAATAATCTTTGCAAATAATAAGCAATAACAACCAGAGATATAATGCACAGGTGCAACATTTAGTTGAAATGAATGAAATCATGTGCCAGAATCAAATATGCATTACAAAGACTCCACTTTGCTCATAACTACTGCTCCCAACACTACTCTCTGCGCACACTGTCTTGGCTGCCTAGGATGTACAATGACTCAAGAGGGGCAAATCCATATTAACATGTTATACGAATAACTCATGTGTCACATACAACTCACGTTCCTAAACCACATCTATGTATGACAATAGATATACACATATTATGCTTATGTACGGCGCACAACAACAATTAAACATGTAATCAACATGTGCGTAGATCATAATGTTACTTTAGTATGAAAACAATGCCTATAACATTATTCTAGTATGGAAGGATGTTCAAATAGTCATGTAACAAGTAAAACATGAAAAATAGACATGGTATATCATAATACCCCAATATATGGCCCACAATATATGCATATACACTCGTCATCTCACATATATGTTACCCCCATATACATAGTATATCATAAACAAGTCAATTTGGAGAAAATTTTCTCATTGACGTCAAAGTCTTAACCTACCCTGATCCAAAAAACTCTAGTCTCGAATTGCCATTCCTTATGCCAAAATAGCTTAGTCTATTGTACGAGGTTTGACAAATCCAACAATACCTATATTGTAATTTTTTTACTAGGTCGAAGTCAAACTCAACCGAAAACTCAATTGACCCCGTAGTCAAACCCCTAAATTGATTACGTTTCTAGGTTACCCATAACTTTACAAGCCCAAATCTATAATAGATTCTCAATCGGAATTCTAACTGATGATCAAAACTCTCAATTTCACTCGCTTAAATTTAGGACAAAAATTACTAAATTTAAACCTCAAATCAATAATATAGGGGTTAAATCTAGCATTGGTTCATGTATATATAGTCACTATAAATTGTTAAAGAATTGTTACCTTGGTGTTATATGGCGTTTCCCCTTCAATTCCCTCTCGAATCCAATATAGCTTTGCTCTCCCAAATTTGAGTAAGAATATTAAAAATCCCATAATTAACCACTTTTATACCTCAGCTACTGTCGTAATTGCGGAGGTCAGCCTCGCAGTTTCAACTCCACAATTGATGCTTAGTTTCGTAATTGTGATGGCCCCCAATTTTGGGTATTTCAAAAATGCGACCACCCCCTCGCAATTGTGGTCTCACAATTACGACCATTTGTTCGCAAAAGTGGTTGCACTAGAAATAGAAAATCTGCAACATATTCAAATGTGTTTTCTCGCTCAAAACGCTCAGGTTCTAACTCAAACCAACCCGGCAAGTCCCAAAACACTATATGAACTAACGAGAAGTATCAAATCAAATAGAGTAACACAATTCAAACACTCAAAATTAAGAATCAAAATGTTACAAAAGCAGCAGGCTATATGTTACGAAAATAGAACAATTTTAAAATCTTCGTTAATACTTCTTCCATCCCAAAATAAGTGTCACTTTAGCAAAAATCACGTCCATTAAGAAATCAATAAATACAATATGTAGTTTACTAAATTATTATTATTTAATAAATGTCTCTTGAAAATTGAATACTATTAAGTAGATGGGGTATAAAGGTATAGTTGAAAAAACATACTCCCTCCATTCACTTTTACTTTTCAATTTTAGACTTTGCACGCCTCTTAAAAAACAATAATTGATATGACTATTTTACCATAATACTCATCTTAATTGATGTTTAGGGTCTGTTTGGAAAGTCATTTGGTAATTGAAATTGGTTTAATTACTAGGTAGTAATTACACAACCTAGTAATTACACAACCAAATCCAATTCCCAGGATGGCTTTCCAAACGGGTCCTTAGTATTAGATCTTGGAAAATGATTTGAGAAATAACTAACTAATGCTAAGAGTAAAACATGGAAAAAAATATTGTCTTTTCTTGACATGTTAAAAGTGACAAGTTAAGTGAAAATTTATTTTTGAAATAGTGGAGAAGTAAAAGTGAACAGAGGAAATACTAACTTGTGTATTGAATTTTTTAAAATGACACTTATTTTGGGATAAATTTTTTTGCTAAGATGACACTTATTTTAAAACGAAAAAAGTAGTAAACAATATCCACAGTGTAAAATGGTTTATTAGTTTTGGGGAGAGGAAAAGGCTTTTGTTTTGAGGATTTTCAGTTCTAATGCAAGTTTAGATAGTTAGAAAAATTAGGTGCAATTGGAATACCTTTGTAGCACTAGCAGTCAACTACCAACAAAATATTGTTAGGTTTAGACAGTTGCATTTTGAAAATTCATAGTGGTTAAAAATTGACATTATCAAAGGCCTTTTTATATAAATAATGTATTATGAAAGCTTTATTATGGATTATAGTATAATTTTTATTCTTACATATTATAACCTTTTTTTTTAATCAAAAGTAGCAGAATCAGCTAAATACATATATAATATATTTGTAATACAATTTTAATATATTAACACATAAACTAATTTAAATAGCATTTAAATTTTTGAAACTCATGTATAATATATTTTTAACATCATTAATAAATAACTGAGAGAAAAACACAAATAAGCAGTAAAAATAAGTAAAAGCACCTACTCTGCATATAAATTCTCCCTACATCATTCTAAGGATTCTAGGCTAGCCACGACAATTCTACAAGCCCCTATACCAAGGATAAACATGGTAGTACTATTCTACAGTCCCGAAGATGGCCAAAAAGAGTAGAAAATAGGATTTAAGCCTATTTCTAACCTAAACCTAGCCTAACATTCATGCAACTCATAACATATAAAATTTAACTAACCCAATTCTAAAATAAGTAAACTGTAACCTACCTCAGAGCTAAACTGCAAGCATGAACTGTTACTCGTGCGCCTTCCTCTTCCAAACAGCCCTGGGATGTTGCCATCCTATCAAAAACATAATCGAGGGGTCAAGACGAGAAGAATGACACCCATATTGCTATACAGAAATTTGATCCAGAAATTGAGTTGGAAAATGATGCTCAGGGTCCATGCAAAGAAATTCAAAACAAATTTCACAATTATATTCACAGTGAGTTTATAAACTCATGCCCAAAATTTGAGTGCAAATGGGGTAATTTCGGGGCCCAAAATAGCCCCAAAGTCCACTTGATAAAGAATTTTAAACAAGGAATTAACAGAAATGTAACCCAAAAAAACGTGAATTAAGTGACGGAAAAGGAGTAGGGAGTATGATGGACTTACCAGAATTCTTAAGAGGGAGTGGAAGCTTCAAATCAGCTCTCAGGCTCTTTAATAATGGAGAAATTTTTGATGTTTTGAGGAGAAAATGAAGTTTGAAATTTTTATAGCTGCCAGGCCAGGCCTATGCGCATGCGGCCACTCCATCGTGCACGCGGCCTTGCGTGGGTGGTGAAGTGCTCACACAGGCACAAGGTAGGCAGAGGCAGGCCTATGTGCCTCTTCAGCGTACACGTGGGCTTGCCATTGTGCGCAGGAACACGCATGCAACCAAGGCCCCGCATGGGGAAAGAGCTTAGGGAGGCAAGGCCAAAGCCCCCTCTTTACGCATGCAGTCTACCCTTCACGTGGGCGAAGGGTTGGCTACTGCTGCAATAGAAACCAACCAACAACAACTTTTTGGCACCTTAAAAATCACCGGATGGACCCTCAAGATTTATCCAAGGTCCTGCGGATGCAAACGAAGTATGCTACTCAACTAAAATGGCATTCTGGACTTAATAGAACCAACGAAATTCTCAACGGAGATCATTTTAATGAAAACTGGGTCCCATGCCCAAAAATCAACTTTTACCAAAAATGGAACTCAGTAGCCCAAAATGAGTTTGGAAGCAAGTCAATATTTCAAAGCTAACAATGCTGACAGAATTTTCATCTGAGGCCGTCTTCTCTGAATGTAGACCAAAGTCAACTCTACCATCTTTAAGAGTTTCAAAAAACAGAAATAGACTTAAAACACAATCAAATTTCTTGAGAATAAAACCACTAGTCTCGTCAAGTCATTAATGACCTGTAGCCACTATGAGAAAGCTCGAAATGCAGAAAAAGCATAAAAATCAAGAAAATAACCTAGAAGGTCATTACATATGTTCATCAACTGAATAATTTTTTTTAATTAAACTACTTTAGGATAACTTTTATATTATTTCTTTCTTAGTTTTTGAAAATTGGAAAACTCCTAGTTGCAAGAAAATGTTTATTGAAACTCGTAAGGGAAAGAATGGACAATTTGTGAATGATGAGGCACTGACTATAGGGGTAAGAATAACATTGACACATTGTTTTAACATTAACGTCATTGTTATGGTATAATGTTCTACATCACAAGTCTTACTATTTTGTACTTACTACTGATATCTATGTGCTCGTAGGAACAAATTGAATTGAATATAACTATGTGACACCAATGAGTTTGAAGTTTCCCAGGATGATATTATTGGCAAGATGTTAGGGGAAGAGCACTCAGGGAGAGTAAGATATATGGGTATGGGAGTAGCTCTTTCAACACATTTTTGAATACCAAATGATTGCTTAGTGAGCTGAACATTTCTTCATCTAGATATGGTACATCATTGTAACAACCTGTTCCATCATTATAGTAAAGTAAGGGCATAAGTACCTAGCTAGAAAAGTTCCTAAGGTGAGAGTTAATAAAATCTTAGGTTAAGGTGAGCTTTAATGAAAATATAGTATTTTGTGCCTCACAGATAATTGGGATCTTTTAGTTCATTAAATAGTAGTGTAGAGTCTATATTTTGATAGTTGACTATCGTATGATCCTGTAGGAATTTCAAGATGGAAATCGGGTTCTATCGATTCATAGAACTTTGGTTATGGGGATTGTCGCAGTGGGATTATTCTAATATGTCTATAAAATAAAGTGTGTTGTAAAATGAGGGGTTTGGGGCGAGAATGTGACATTCTAGAAATTGACGTCCATTACAACGAAGGGTACTCTCGAAAAGACATGCCATCGTGGTGATTCATCCTCATAGTGATTACTCATCATAGCGAGAATTAGGCCATCACAACGAGGAAATGGACAATTTACCTGCACTTTTCAGTTTTTTTGAGTTATTTTCCCCATAACTCCTATATCGTTCTAGAACTCTAAGAAGTTGTTTTCTCAAGAAACTAGGACATTCTTCTTTGTTTGAGGTAAGTAACCATAAAACCTCTTCATATGTTTATTATTAATCTTATTAAGACCTTTTTATTGAGGATTAATGGTGGAATTCTTGAATTTGAGACCTAAAAGCATAAACTTGGGGGAAAACTCTATGGGTAGGTGCAATTTCACCGGAAATTAATCCTAAGTTGTATTTTTATGATTCCTAACATAAATTTATTAGTTCTTAACTTGATTAAAGCTAGTGGGGAACCTTGGGTTCCATAAAGGTAAAGCCTTTAGGCATAAAAATGGCTAAAAGGGATGAACTTGATTAGAAACCCTTTGGGAATTGATTTTATGAATGCTAAAAGACTAGTTAATCATTTATTAACCCTTGGGGAACACTAGAAACCTCGTTTAAGGGTAGAATTGATGGGTTAAATTCCCAATGCTTGAAATGAAGAGTAAATTATTAATTACTCTTGTATTATTATTGTTTATAGACCTTGGGCATTCCACACAGTTAAGGAAGGATAAGACAATTGCGTAGTAACTTGTGGGTGGTAATAATTCAGTTGAGGTAGGTTATGATTTTAATTCGAGTTGAGACTCATTTTATTACATGATACATGGTTGAATTACATAACATGTGATTGGTCTTCAAACATGTTTGAATTACATATGTTTTCTTAGTATGCTTGAGTACATAAGCTAGATGTACAAAAAGTGATGAGTGAGTTGAGAGAATAAGTGTAACTGTATTTTGAGTCACTTTTTATACCATGAGGGATAGGTTTGAGAAATAAGTTGCATTGATATAGATATTGATATGATTATCATGGAGAAGATACCATGTCGGTAAGGTACATGGATGCCTAGGGTCCCCTGTAGGTCATGGGTAATTATTGTAACACCCAAGAAATCAAACTAGCATAAAACTTAGAAACTTAGAAAAATTCTGCAATTTCCAAAATCCATGGGCACGTTCCATAGGTTGTGCTAGGCACGATGAACTTTTAGGTAAGCCATGGAAGCATCTCCATCCAGCTCATCCCCAATGGTCAGTCACCACGGGCATCAGAAGTCCAACGGGCCATGGGATCTACCATAGGAAACCTCTAGTGGCTTTAAGGCCATTTACTAGCCCCAACGGCTAAGGTCACGCATCGTGGGAGCTACCACAAGATTTGGGGCCCTACCCTGGGAACTCCTTAGGGGACAACTCCACTTGTCCCATATTGACAGCCAGTTACAATAGACCGTCACAAGTCTGACGGTCATAAGATAGCCCGTCCAGCGGGAAAATTTTTGTAACTTCCCTTTTAAGTTAGGGGAATTTCAATCTTTTCCCTACTCTTTTAACTACTTCAATAAGTCATTTTTGTTATTATGTAGGAGGTTTTATTCAGACTTAGCCTTAAATCCCTCATTTTCTCAAATTCTAATCAACACTTAACATAATAAAGAAAAAGAAGTGTTCTTCTTCTCCAAAGCAAAAACCAGTTCTTCAAAGTGCAGGCTCTAAACCCAAGGGTTCTCCAAAAGATTCTACTTTTAGGTATGTGGGAATTTATCAATAGGTATCCTTTCACCTATAGGTCCCTAAGTAATTCAGTATCTCCAGTTTTCAATTTAGTCTTCAGGACCTAGGGTTTCTAAATTCATGAACTTCTTGTATATCAGTTGCCATTGCTATGAATGAATCTTATCATATGGTTTCTTAGAATCTAGCATAATACACTTAGAATTCTCAAACCCTCAGCATGTTGTCTAACCCATGACTTTGAATTATGCTCTTGAATTGCATAATTTGTTCAGATCCTACAATTTTGTTTAATGAAATTCAATTTCTTAGGATGGTGGGTTATGAACACCAGATCAGTTTATGTTTTAAGCACTTTCAGTCAGATACACAGTCATACATAATCACATGATTTGAATGCTTTCAGTCTCAGTATTATGTTGCATTCTCAGAAAGTCAGTATTTTGAGCTATCCAATTTATTAGTTTGTTACATATTCAGTTGGGAGTAGTACCTAGCACCAAGCAGATGAAGGGATGAAGGCTCACCCATTAGTTAGGACTGATACCTTTAGTAGAAGTCCCTAAGTCCAAGAGCTATGGTGCTACCATAGGTTCTAAAGGGTCATCTGCCAGATCAGGCTTGACACCTTAGCCCTTCTGGGCATCAGTTTAGTGGATCCATGCTAGCTAATGTTCGTACCCTTAGCACAGTATGAGCACACTCCCAACCTGGGTTATAGGTTGGCGGCATAGTTAGCTCATCTTAGGGTGGGTCAGTTAACAGTAACTCCCACAGTTTAGATTCAGTTATTATAGGACCTTGTAATCAGTTATTCATCTTAGTATTATAGAGTTACATATTTATCTACTTGGTCATTGCATCCGATTATACCTTTAGTTTCATATTCATGTTATCTCATCATATTCAGTATGTATAGATTAGTGTATTTCCTGAATGCTCAGTATATTCCAAGTACTGACACAGACTTTTGTGCTACATTTTTTATGATGTAGGTTTAGCCATTCAACATCTGAATTGCGCCTAGCTCAATTTCTCAGACTTCTTAGCAGCTCAGTTGGTGAGTCCTCATTTTTTTGAGGTCATGACTTATTTCATTATTTTAGTCTTTTACTTTAGTTTTCAAATTATTAGAGTTAGTTGGGGGCCTGTCCCAGCAACTCATCTCAGTAGAGGCTTTCAGACATAGAATCAGTTTTTTAGCTTATACAACTAGTTGATATTTTTTTCAGATCCTTTTTCATACATTCAGAGGTTGTTGGTTTATATTCCATATCTTTTATGATTACATCAGTTTAGCTTCCGCTCAGATATTATGTTAATTTGAATGCTTAGTATATGACAGGCCATGAGTTAGCTTAGGGTCACTTGCGACACTAAGCACCGTATTATGTCTAGGGTTGTAGCCTCGAGGCATTAAAAACTTGGTAATAGAGCATCATGTTTAATGTGTCCTAGGGTGTCTAAAAGTTGTATCAAGTAGAGTCTTTTTTCATGGGTGTGAAGTGTGCCACACTTATGAGAGGGAGGCTACAAGACATTTTTAGGAAAAACTTCTCTTCTTTCTTTTCCATATGGTGCTATAGAGTGTGAACTCTACTTAATCTCCATCTAACTCGTGCTTTACACATTATAGAAAATGCCTCCCAGAAGAGATAATGGAAAGAGGAATGGCAATGGAAACCAGCAAGCATCACCAGTCCCGGTAGACCCTTTGAATGAATAAGTCACTCATGCTGAGTTCAGGGATGCTTTTCAAGTACTAGCTCAGGCCATGACTACCCAGGTGAACCTGCAGGCTGTGGAACCAGTTAACTCATAGAATAGCACATCAGCAGCTAGATTCTGGGACTTCACTCGGATGAATCCTTCAGAGTTCCTTGGTTCAAAGGCTAAGGAGGATCCACAAGAAATCCTCGATGACATCCAGAAAGTTACAGAGATAATGGGTGTCACTCAAGTCAAAAGTGCAGACCTGGTTGCATATCAGTTGAAGAGAGTGGATCACACTTGGTACAAGCATTGGAAAGAAGCTAGGGGTGATGCACGCCCAATTGATTGGGATCAGTTTATGACTGCTTTTCTGGATAGGTTCATCCTACTTGTACTTAGGAAACCCAAGGTTCAGGAGTTCATCAACCTGAGGCAGGGTGACATTAGTGTGAAGGACTATTCTCTCAAGTTTACTAAACTGTCAAAGTATGCTCTGATAATGGTAGCCCATATGAGTAAGTTTGTGTCAGATATTTCTGAAGATATGGTTAAGGAGTGTAGGGCTTCTATGTTGGTGAAGAAGATGGATATATCTAGGTTGATGACTCATGTACTCGTGTGCAGCAAATCAAGGAGGAAAAGATCAAAGAGAGAGAAAGAGACATCAAGAGAGCCACGACAGGTGATTTTAGTTATTCTCAGTAGAGGTCAGATGGTGGTAATCACTATCAATTTTGCCAGAAATCTTCAAATCCAGCCCCATCCTCTACTAGTTCCCCAGTGTCTAAGTTTCAGACAGGATCAGCGGGATAAGGCACCAGACTCTAAGTCCCATGGTAGTGTCACTAGTGGGTGTACTCATACGATTTGCAAGAAGTGTGGTAGGAACCACTAGGTTGAGTGTATGGCAGGAAGTGGTAATTGTTTTAGATCTGGCAAGCATGTTTATAGGTTGAGGGAGTGCCCAGTGGCTTCGCAGGGAGGCAAGGCTGCTCGTCAGTAGAAATAGGCTAACTCCTCAGCGGCTCTAACAGGTTGCCTTACTCAGTAGGGTGCCTTATCTAGTATAGGTGGCGGTCAGCTCTAGGATAGGCTTTATGATCTCCAGACTCATCAAGATCAGGAGGGCTCCCCCGATGTGGTCACGGGTATGTTACTAGTCTTTCATCTTGATGTATGTGCATTTTATATCTTGGAGCTACATTTTTTTTGTGCCCCTTATATAGCAGTAGATTTTGGTGATAGTCTAGAAAATCTCCCAGAACCTTTATCTCTACTCTTGTTGGTGATTCATTCACAGCTAGATGGGTATACAGAAATTGCCTGGTCATAATCTCTCAGAAAGTCACCTCAGCTGATCTTGTAGAGTTAGATATGATTAACTTTTATGTTATCCTAGGCATGGACCAGTTACATTCTTGTTATGCCTCAGTCAATTGTAGAACCAGGATAGTTTGGTTCCAGTTTCCAAATGAACAAGTTTTATAATGGAAAGGTAATACCTCAGTGCCTATGGGTCGATTTGTCTCCTACCTTAAGGCTAAAAAAATGATCTCCAAAGGGTGTATCTATCATCTTTTTCGAGTTAAGAATTCAGATTTCGAGACCCCAACTCTTGAGTTAGTCCATGTGGTCATTGAATTTCCAGAAGTGTTTCAAGAAGATCTTTTTGGAGTTCCCCCCAAAAGGGAAATTGACTTTGGAATAGATCTTCTCCCAGATACCCAGCCTATCTTAATTCCCCTTGTAAAATGAATCATGTTGAGATTAAAAAGTTAGTGTAATAGCTAAAAGATCTTCTAGATAAGGGCTTCATGAGACCCAACATCTCTCCATGGTGTGCTCCAGTTTATTTCGTGCACAAGAAAGATGGTTCTCTTAGGATGTGCATCGACTATCGTCAGTTGAACAAAGTCAGAATCAAGAATAAGTATCTCATTCCTAGGATTGATGACTTGTTTGACCAGCTTCAGGGTGCCAGTTGTTTTTCTAAGATAGACCTCAGATCTGGCTATTGTCAACTCAAAGTCAGAGATTGTGACATTCTAAAGACATCCTTCAAAACTCGATATAGTCACTATGAATTTGTAGTAATGTCTTTTAGACTGACAAATTCTCCTGCAACTTTTATGGATTTGATGAATAGGATGTTCAAGCAGTACTTGGACATGTTAATTATTGTATTCATTAATGATATCCTTGTATATTCTCAGAGTGAAGAAGTTCATGCAAATCATTTGAGAGTTGTGCTGCAAATTCTCAAAAATTGCCAATTATTTGCAAAGTTTAGCAAGTGTAAATTCTGGTTGAAGTCATTTGCCTTCCTTGGTCATGTGGTGTCTAATGAGGGCATCTGAGTTTATTCACAGAAGATAGAGGCAGTAAAGAACTGGCCTAGACCACTTCTCCGACTGGCATCAGGAGATGGGTTTTCTTGGTTATACAGGAGATTCCTTAAAGGGTTCTCATCCATTGTTATTTCATTGACCAAATTGACTCAAAAAAGGTTAAGGTCCAGTGGTCAAATTAGTGCGAGAAAAATTTTCTTGAGTTGGGGATCAGATTAACCACAACTCTAGTTTTACTCTACCAAAAGTTTTATATGGTTTCATTATGTATTTTGATGCATCTAGAGAGTTCTTGGGTTGTGTCTATATGAAACATGGTAAAGTCATCGCTTATGCCTCCAGACAACTTATGATTCATGAGAAGAATTACCCAACTCATGACCTTGAGCTTGCACTAGTTGTATTTGCCTTAAAGAAATGGAGACACTACTTGTATGGTGTCCATGTGAACGTGTGTACAGACCATAAGAGCCTCCAACATGTGTTCACACAAAAAGAGTTGAATCTTCATCAGATAAGGTGGCTCGAGTTCCTCAAGGATTATGATATGAATGTGCTCTACCATCTGGGTAAGGCCAACGTAGTGGCTGATGCGATTACCAGATTTTCTAGTGTGTCACATGTTGGGAAAGATAAAAAGGAATTAGCTAAGGATGTTCATAGGCTCGCTCGCTTAGGATTTTGCCTTATGAACATAGCAGATGGCAGTGTGATAGTTCAAAATAGGTCAGAATCATTTTTAGTGGTTGAGGTAAAGGAGAAGCATGACAATGATCCCATCTTACTTCAGTTAAAGGGTGTGATTCATCAGCAGAGAGTGGAGGTTTTCTCCCAAGGGGGAGATGATGTACTTCACTATCAGGGTCATTTATATGTTCCTAATATAGATTAGTTGAGGCATCAAATCCATGTAGAGGCCCATAGTTCCAGATATTTTATTCATCCCAGTGCCACCAAGATGTACCGTGATCTACGGAAAGTCTATTGGTTGAATGACATGAAGAGAGATATTATAGATTTTGTGGCTAAGTGTCTCAACTATCAGCAAGTGAAAGTAGAACATCAAAGACCGAGAGGTGTGACTCAGGATATTAACATTCCTACTTGGAAGTGGGAAGTGATAAATATGGACTTTATTGCAGGCTTACCTCATACTCACTGAAAACATAACTCTATTTGGGTGATAGTGGAAAAGGTGACTAAGTCAGCTCACTTCTTGGCTGACAAGACTACAGATTCAACAGAGGATTATGCTAGACTCTACAGCAGTGAGATAGTCAGGTTGCATAGGGTTCCCTTGTCTATCATCTTAGATAGGGGTACCCAATTTACATCCCATTTCTAGAGATCATTTCACAAAGGTATTGGTACTCACGTAAATCTCAGCATAATATTTCATCCATAGATGGATAGTCAGGTAGAGCATACTATCCAAACCTTAGAGGATATGTTGAGGGCTTTCATGATCAATTTCATAGGTAGTTTAGATGATCACTTACCTCTTATAGAATTTGCCTTCAATAATAGTTTCCATTCTAGTATTTAGATGGCCCCGTATGAGGTACTTTATGGGTGGAGGTACATATCACCAGTTGACTAGTTTAAAGTAGGTGAAGCAACCTTGATTGGGCCCGACTTTGTTTATAAGGTTATGGAGAAAGTTTAGCTCATTAGGGAAAGGTTGAGGACTGCTCAGATTCATCAGAAGTCCTATGCAGATGGGAGGAGAAGGGACTTAGAATTAGAGTTTGATGATTGGGTTTTCCTGAAAGTGTCACCCATGAAGGGCGTGATGAGATTTGGAAAGAAATGGAAGATCAGTCCCTGCTATGTAGGCCCTTATAGAATCCTATAGAGGGTTGGTAATATGGCTTATGAGTTAGAGTTGCTAGCCGAGTTAGTAGTAATTCATCCAGTCTTCCATATCTCACTGTTGAAGAAGTGTGTTTGTGATCCGGTATTGATTGTGCCATTAGATAATCTAGGTGTGAAGGATGGCCCCACCTATGAAGAGGTTCCAGTTGAGGTTCTTGACTATCATGTTTTTAGGTTGAGAAATAAGGAAGTTTCTTTAGTGAAAGTTTTGTGGAGAAATCAGTCAGTTGAGGAAGCTACTTGGGAAGTAGAAGTAGCTATGATGACCAAGTACCCTCACCTCTTTCCTTCTGATTTAGCTTCAGCTTGAGGTAATAGTTCCTCTCTGATTTCTCAGTCTACTCATGTGTAATTTCCCTTAGTTTCATGTTCCTCAGCTCTTCCTGCATATTCCGCATGCTTTCACATCTTTAGAACTCAATTAGGTCAGAAATCAGCTTTTAGAACTCAGTTGTTAGGGTTTGAATATTTTTCCCTCCAAACTCAGCTTGATTAGTCTTCATTAGAGGACGAATGATCCCAAGGGGGAGATATTGTAACACTCCATAATTCAAAATAGCATAAAACTCGTAAACTTAGAAAAATTCTACAATTTCTAGACTCCACGTGCACGTGCCACAGGTCATGCTAGGCACGACAACCCATCAGGTCAGCTATGGGAGCAGATCCATCCAGCTTAGCCCTGACAGGCAGTCACCACAGGCGTTGGAAGTCTGACCGGCCATGGGACCCATTGTGGGAAACCTCTAGTGGCTCTAAGGCCACTCCCCAACCTAATAACCAGGGCCACGCACCGTGGGAGCTACCATGAACCATGGGACCCTGCCGTAGGAACTCCCCAGAGGACTATCCTAGCTTCTCTATCCCGATGGCCAGTTCTGACGGACCGTTGTAGGTCCAATGGTCATCGGGTAGCCCATCTGGCGAGAAAATGTTTTCAACCTCTCTTTTAAGTTAGGGGAATTCTGATATTTTCCCTACTCTTTTAACTCCTACACTAAGTAATTTTGGGTATTATGTAGGAGTTTTTAATAAGACTTAGCCTTAAATCCCTCATTCCTTCATATTCTAATCGACACTTAATAGAGTAAAGAAAAAGAAGTGTTCTTTTTCTCCAAAGTAGAAACCAGGTTCTTCAAAGTTCAAGTTCCAAACCCAAGGGTTCTCCCAAAGATTCTACTCTCAGGTATGTGGAAATTCATCAATGCATATCTTTTCACCTATTGAGTCCCTAAGTAATTCAGTATCTCCTGTTTTTAGTTTAGTCTTCAGGACCTAGGGTTATTCATGAACTTCTTGTATATCAGTTCCCATTGTTATGAATGAATGAATGAATCTTATCATATGGTTTCTTAGAATTTAGCATTTGTATACACTCAAAATTCTCAAACCCTCAGCATGTTATCTAACCCATGACTTTGAATTATGCTCTTGAATTGCATATTTTGTTCAGATCCTGGAATTGTTTAGTGTAATTCAATTTCTTAGGATGGTGGGTTATGAACACCCGATCAGTTTATGTTTCAAGCACTTCAGTAAGATATATAGTCATACAGAATCACATGATTTGAATGCTTTCATTCTCAGTTTATTATGTAGCATTTTCCAAAAGTCAGTATTTTGAGCTGTCCAGTTTATTAGTTCATTACATATTCAGTTGGGAGTAGTACTTAGCACCGAGCGGATAAAGGGATGAAGTCTAACCCATTAATTATGACTGAGACCTTTAGTAGAAGTCTCTGAGTTCGAGAACTATGAGACCACCGTAGGTTCTAAAGGGTCATCTGTCAGATCAGGCTTGACACCTTACCCTTCTGGGCATCAGTTTACTGGATCCACGCAAATTAATTTTTGTACCCTTGGCATAATATGAGCACACTTCTAGCCAGGGTTATAGGTTGGCCCCACAATTAGCTCATCTTGGGGTATGTCGGTTAACAACAGCTCCTACAGTTTAGATTCAGTTATTGCATGATTTTTTAGACTTCTCACCAGCAACTCATCTTAGTAGAGGCTTTTAGACATAGAGTCAGTTTTTCATCTTATACAATTAGTTGATATATTTTTTAGATTCTTTTTCATACATTCAGAGGTTGTTGGTTTATATTCCATATCTTTCAAGATTACATCAGTTTAGCTTCCACTCAGATATTATCTTCATCAGAATGCTTAGTGTATTCCAGGCCATGGTTTAGCTTGGGGTCACTGTGTCTCTAAGCACAATAATATTACATCTAGGGGGTATCCTCGAGGGCATGACCTGTCAAGCCCCAAAATAAGGGAGGCGCAACTTGCACTCAATACCTTATTCAATTGAGTTAGCCACTGAAACATACTAACTGACTCAATTATGGGCCCAGAAGGTCGGACAACATGATATTTGAAGTATTAAGTCTGAACCATTAAGGTCATAACCTGAATGACAGCAAGTCACATAGATGTAGGTACATAAGCCAAAAATTATTAAGTACTAGATGGTCGACGAGGCCGCAACTGAAGATATATATACATACATATACATACATGACAAACCTATGGGGCTGGAGGATGGAAGATGTAAAAAGAAACTCAGAATACCATGTCCACAATAGCCTCTAAGAGTGTCATAAGCACTGGTCAAGACAAGTCCCCGACTATACCCAAATTGTACAACAAAAGTAAATATCCTATGATAGCCTCAGGAAGAGGTGGAGCTTACCAACTCACAGCTGAACAATGAATCCTAGTAGAAGGGTCGATCAAAATCCCTACTTAGACCTGAATGCATGAAACAAAAATGTAGTGTCCCTAGGAAATAGGATGTCTGTACGAATAAAAATGTACTGGTATTAAGGCAGAGAGTTAAATCATAAATAGCTGTTGTTAAAGGATAATAAAGATACCACCTGAAACTGAAACTTTGATAGCCTCTATGGCCGACATTTGACCTTATAGAAATAAAATATGCATGGTATGATCATGTAATCATATATTGTGAATATGTATACATATACCAATGCAAATACATGTCATACCCAACCAAATTCTAGCAATAGTAGTGTCTTCTGGTAGCTAACCGGTTTCATATGTACCAACTTGTGGTCATCTGTGTCTCATACGTATAAATATACGCAATAGAACTTATACCTTCTGATTATAGCTCAGGAGTAGAATGCATATCATGTCATGTCATAGATTCGTAATGCAGGAATATCATCATAATCATGTATCCAATCTTGGCCCGCTAGTACTCTTTATTCTCATAATCTCGTAATCACATACATATAACATATAAACTCCTCGTAGATCCTCATATGCTTTTAGAATAAACTTGAACACTTAACTCGACTTTTGAAAGGTAACTTAAACCTGAGGATGTTCATAAAGAGCTTAAGGTGCTTCATTTAGTTTATATATATATATATGTATCCTTAATAGTTTGCAAAAGAAAGTATTTCAAAAAAAAAATGTCCTTTAGTAATTTAAACATACGAGTTACATTTGAGAGTTTTGAAAATCTACGTATTATTTTAAAGTTTTCTGAAAAATAGTTTAGCGAAGAAGGAGGACTGATTACAAATTCTTAATGTTCCTTCATAACCACTTTAAGTCACAACCCCCAAAGAATAATAAGAACTCCTACATATAGACATATAGTTAAGGAAGTCAACAAAATAACATATAGATGTCGAATACCCTTTATAATGGAACGAGTGGAATATCAATATAATAGAATCAAGAAAATACTTCAGCTGCGATCTCAATGCCTTTCACAGAAGGTCTTTCTAGCAATAGAATAGTAGAATATCGTATTTGACAATTTAAGAGTTTTCTAAAATTCGTGCTCAAAAGAAGGATGAAGCTTAGCCTTAAAATACCTTTTAACTGAAGCCCGAAGGTGTATCTATGAAGCTTTATTAACCAAGGTAATGCAACAATTGCTAGAATTGATAAGACTGCAAGAACGACCCATAAAAAAATGATAAAGTGTTAAGGTCGTCACTACTACCGTCCCTCTCTAACTCAATCAATGAAATCATAATCTCTGCTAAACCAACAGCTAATATCCATAACAAGAAACTATCAACATCTCACAAGAGCGACGAGCTCCCGAGGAAATATAACAAGACATACTTCACGCCACTTAATACAACAATTGTCGTACGTGACTCTAATAAGAATCACACCAACTCCCCAGTCTCTCCAACACCTTAAAACCATCAATATACAACAATAACAACCCAACTCAATAAGACAAAGGGCTTCCCGGAGCCATGGAATCCAAAATACCACTTCATGGCTTGGAAATCTATAAAATGATACTAGAACATAGAATTACGAAGGAGGGTCGTAGGAGGAAGATTACCCTGGAAAAAATCTTTCAAATATAAAGCTAACCATTTTTCCTCCTTGCATTAACAATGATCGAGCCCGAACCACCAAAAAAACTACTACAAGTCATTGGAAAATATAACTTTTCATAACTAGAAACATAGAATCTCAATTCAACAAATAAATAAGTGTACAAGATCCTGACCTCAAAAATATAATTACATAGCTACTGCCACATACTCAATAAATAGCTGATAGTTCGCTTCCACAACACCCATGGAGATACACCATGAAATTAACGGGGCAAATTATACAAAAATGACGAGCCCGCAATGTAGAGAAACTTCCGTTAAACTTCTGAGTTGTAAGAATCAATATCCATGGAGAATTTAGGCATTTTCCTACTGATTTTCTTTGAATTTTGGTTGAGTTTTCTGAGTTCAAACGAATTCAAATGAGCTTATATAAAGCTAAACTGACTTGGGGCTAGGGGGCTCACCTTGATGTGCCTGCTTGTGCAGTCATACAAAAATGCGAATATCTCTCTATTTTTAAGTTGTATGGATGAACGGTTAAGTGTGTTGAAAACTAAACTCGTAGACCTTTGATTTGGTAGGTTAGAGTCCCTCTAAAATTATATAGATTGGGAGAAAATTGCCGAAATATTTGACCCAAATTTCAGAAAGTTGTTGAAGAAACTTACGCCAACTTTTGTCGACTTTTGTTTCACAACTTGCTTGACTTCAAAACTTAACGTATGACCATTGTGTGACTACATTACCTCATAAAACATCCTTCTAAGAACATAATACACTCTTAGTATTACCCCAAAAGTATGGGTTAATTTAAACCTTCTGAACGAGCGGGGTATTACACGAGGCATTTTTTTAACTCAAACTTGTTTTAGTGCATCCTTGATCTAAAACTTTAGTTTAATTCTTTGAAATATTACCACCGCTTTGCAAAATTATTCTCCTGACATGCTACACCAAGTCATATACACCTTATTCATTCATGTCACGCTACGTATATTACACGGAAGTTGGGGGGTTTGTCCCAGCAAGTCATCTTATTAGAGGCTTTCAGATATAAAGTCAGTTGTTTGCTTACATAGTCAGTTTCATAATTCAGACTTATTATTATTATTATTATAATTATATATATATATATATATATATATATATATATATATATATATATATATATATATATATTTCAGAGATGTTTAACTTGCCTTACAAACTTATATTTTTATACGGTTTGACTTCCAGTTAGATTATTATTATCACTCGGAATGTTTAGTATATGCCAGATCATGGGTTAGCTTGGAATCACTTGTGGATCTAAGCACCATATTGCATATAGGGTGTAGGCTTAGGGCGTGATATGTATCAACTTCACCCTATCCATGGAATCTCTCAACAAGTCTGTACCCCATAATCTAACTTCAAAACAATCAAACCAACCAACAAGGGATCTGCACTTCCTCCGATACAATGCCTCAAATAATTCTATCTGGATAGTAAATGGTAATTGTTGTTGTATACAAAATCCTCCAAAGGAAAAAAATTTCCCATTGACCATCAAACTCAATTACGCAAGCTCAAAGCATGTTCTTCAATACCTCAGTAGTCTGCTCCAATTGGCCATCTATCTAGGGATAAAAGGCCATACTAATCTCTAACTGAGTGCACAACTCTCGCTGGATAGAACTCTAAAAATATGATGTAAATTGATTTTCTATATTTGAAATTATCAAAATACGCACACCATGTGTAACACACCAGAAATTCTAAGCTATGAACCAGCCCAGGAAAATACTAAGTATGAATTGTCTAAGACTCAGACATGATCCATGGACCCAATCCATGAGCCATGGATTGGACCACGAGCCGTGGATGGGCCTCATGAAATCAGCCCTATAGACCCATCCTCTGATCTGATACCATGATAGGGATTCATGGGTCGGGGATCACACCAAGGTCCGTGGTCCTCCCTTGTGGATTCATGCTTGAGGACCATTAATTTCTCTAATAACCACGAGAGGTTTTCATGGGTTGTGGAACGATCTACAAGCCGTAGACCTCCCCGTGAAATCATACCCGTAGCTTGTAAATGTTTCTCGAATATCACGACCACCAACCATGATCCATGGCTCATTCCATAGGACGTGGTTCTGGCTCGTGGAAGCCTGCGCCAAATGTTTTCAGCAGTTCTCAATTTAATTCCTTAGGGGTATTTTAGGATTTTTCTCTTATTTTTAGCTCTGACAATAAGTCATTTTAGGCTTATTTTATGAGGGTTTTAATCAAACTTAGAAGATTTTTCCCTCATTCCTTCGCTAAAGTCTTAGAAAGAAAGAACCAAAGCAGTTTTCTCTCCACCAACCTAGGGTTTTCTTCTCCAAAGCTTTAGAACTCCATCCCTAGTTCAGATATCATCTTCTACCAGATATGTGGGTATTCATTAAGGGTATTGCTCACCCTTATTCCCAAAAACCTCAGGCTTTACATTGATTTCCATGATTTAAGAAACTAGGGTTTTCACTCTATTATGCAAATTTTTATAGAATTCAATCTTCATGCTTATTATATGGTTTTTATCATGTTTAAATGGTTTATCTGTTAGTTTCAATGATCTACATGAGTTTTTACAATGGTTTGAGAAATCAAGAACTTAGCCCTAAATTGTAGTATCTTCTCATGAATTAGCTTTCTTTAGAATTTAACCTAGATTAATAGTATTGTCTTTTAAATAAAAGTTAGTCAACTTTCAATTTACAACCTTTCAGAAAGTAGTGTTTTCTGAATACCTAAGTTCTGACACAGCATTCCAGAACTTCAGTTTTAAAAAGAGCTAATAGAAATCAGTTTTGGGAGCAGTACTAAGCACCGAATTTGACTAGGGTGTAGTGTACCCTAAAATAGTTGGGCCTCAGAACTAGTGATCATGCCAGCCATGCCTTTATACCCCAGCAAGGTATATTGGGTCCTCTCAATGGGGCATATACATCAAACTCTATGTTTAGCTTACGTGGTTTATGTCGATTAACAGATTCTCCCACCGAATTAGATTCAGCAGTTAGGTACTAGGCCCTCAGTTTAGTTTTTCAATTTTACTAGGTCTTTTAAGAATGTCTTTGCATTTCAGATTCATGCATGATTATATTTGGGACTATGTACTACAGTTCAGTTTACAGTTTTTTTAAACAACATATCAGCATTTTAGCATGTTCAGTTATATTGCATATCCCTTATGTTCAGTACATTTGAAGTATTGACGCATACTCTACGTGTTGCATCCTATCATGATGCAAGTTCAGGTTCTCAGATTTAGTAGCGCGATTAGCTCAGCTCAGTTTTACCTCAGCGACTACGTGTGGTGAGTCCTCATCATCAGAGGATGGACTTTTGATGCTTTTCTATCTAGTTATTTTGGTTTTTAGTATTTTGTAGTTAGCTGGGGCCTGTTCCACCAACTCATCAGTAGTAGAGGCTTTCATACATAGAGTCAGGCTTCAGCTTATTCAGTCAGTCTTACTTTTCAGGCGTATAATATATTTAAAGATTTTTAGTTAAAATTTGTAAACTTATATTTTATTTAGTTTAGTTTTTACTTAGCCATTATTGTTCAGAATGCTTAGTATATATCTGACCATGGGTTAGCTTGGGGTCATTCTTGGCACTAAGCACCGTGTTACGTCTAGGGTGTAGACTCGAGGCGTGACAAACTTGGTTTTAGGGCATCAAGTTTAAGAGTCCTAGGGTGTTTGAAAGCTGCATTAAGTAGAGTCATTTTCATGAGTGTGAAGCGCGCTACACTTACGAGAGAGAGGATACAAGATATTTTAGGAAAATCCACTTCTTTCATGTTCTAAGTATGTGATAGAGTATAACCCTATTTCTCCCTCCTAATCTATTTGTTATGCATTTTAGATCATGGCTCCTCACAGATCCAATGCCCATTATACTAATCCTCCAGTCGCAAGCCACGAGGTCATGAATGTTGAATTCAGGAATTCCATTCAGATATTGGCACAAATTGTGACTGCTCAAGCTAATCAACAGCCACCTGTTCCTGCTAACCTAAATGGTGGGATAGCTGCTGCTAGAGTTAGGGATTTCTTCTGCATGAATCCATTGGTTTCTGTGGATCGAAGGTAGATGAGGATTTGCAGAACTTCATTGATGAGGTGAAGAAGGTTCTCAAAGTGATGCAGATTTCAGGGGTCGAGAGTGTTAAGCTAACATCCTACTAGCTTTGAGAGAGTCTAAGGATAAGGAGTTTGTGAATCTGAGGCAATGATCTATGATAGTGCAAGAGTATGGGTTGAAGTTTACCTATCTCTCTAGATATTCTCCAGCAATGCTAGTTGAGCCAAGGGCCCGGATGAGAAAGTAGATTTCGGGTATTTCTGACTTACTTAAGAAGGAGTGTAAGACAAATATATTGGTCAAAGATACGGAGATCTCCAAACTCATGACTTATGCTCAGAAGATGGAAGAGGATAAGCTTACGGAGAAAGAGATGGAGAGTAAGAGGGGCAGAATAGGGAATTTTGACTATTCTCAGTAGAGGTCGGGTGGTGGAAATCGCTCTCAGTTTCACCAGAGATCTTCAACTCTAGCATCTTCATAAGTGAGTACTCCATCTCCCAGACCTTGCCATTATCAGAAGAATAAGGCATCAGGCTCTAAGTCACAGGGCATTGTTTCAGGTAACGGCATATTATGCCATAAACTAGGGGAGGCGCGACTGGCACTTGATACCTTATTCAACTGAGCTAGCCATTGAAATATACTATCTGACTAAACTATGGGCTAAGAAGGTCGGGCACCACAATATTTGAAATAAAACGCCTAAACCATTAAGGTCATAATCTGAATAAAAAAAAGACATATAGACAAAATAATACAAGCCAAAAATAATGAAGTACTGGCTGGCTGACAAGGCCACAACTAAAGACATACATACATACATATAAATACATTCCAATCCTATGGGGCTAGAGACTGGAAGTTGCAGAAAGAAATCCAAAATATTGTATCCATAATAACCGCTAAGAGTTTTATAAGCACTAGTTGGGATAAGGCCCAGACTATGCCCAAACTGTACAATAAAAAGTAAATACCCTTTGATAACTCCAAGAAAAGGTGGAGCTCACCAACTCATAGTTGAACCCCAAATCCTAGCGGAGGGATCGATTAGAATCCCTGCCTGGGCCTGTAGGCACAAAACAAAAATACAGCATCCCCAGACAATAGGATGTCAGTATGAATAAAAATGTACTGGTATGTATGGCAGAAAGTAGAATCATAAATAGTTGTTGTAAAAAAGGTAATAAAGATACCACCTGAAACTGAAACTATGATAGCCTCCATGACCGACATCTGACCTTATAAAAATCAAACATGTATGGTATGCTTGTATGGTTGTATATTGTGAATATACATACATTGATGCAAATACATGTCATACTCAACCAAATGGTAGAAATAGTGGTGTCTTCCGGTAGCTCATCGACATCATAAATGCCAACTTGTGGCCATCTGTGTCTCATACATATAAATATAGGCAATATGTCTCATACCTCCCAATTATAGCTCAGGAGTGGAATGCATAGCATATTATGTCATGTAATGAATATATGTCGCCCATAATCATGTTATCAATCTTGTCCCGCTGGTACTCTTTATTCTCATAATCTTGTAATCACTTTCGTATAATATGTTAATGCCTGGTAGAACCTCATATTCTTTTAGAATAAACTTAAACACTTAACCCAACTCTAGAAAGGTAACTTAAACCTGAGAATGCTCATAAAAATCTTAAGGTGCTTCACTTAGTTTCTATATATGTATCCTTAATAGTTTATAAAAAAGTATCTAAAAAAACCATGTCCTTTAGTAGTTTAAATATATGAGTTATGTTTGAGAGTTTTGGAAATCGACGTATTATTTTAGAATTTTCCAAAAAACATTTTAGCGAGGAAGAAGGATTGGTTGCAAATTCTTAATGATCCTTCATAATCATTTTAAATCACCACACCCAAAGAAGAATAAGAATTCATACATATAGACATATAGGCAAGGAAGTTGACAAAATAACATATAAATGTTGAATACCCTATATAACCAAATGAGTGGAATATCAACATAATTGAATCACAAAAATACTTCATTTGCAACCTCAATGCCTTTCACAGAAGGACTTTCTAGAAATACAATAGTAAAATATCGCATTTGACAATTTAGGAGTTCCTAAAATTCATGCTCAAAGAAAGGATAAAGCTTAGCCTTAACCTACCTTTCCAACAAACATCTGAATGCCCATAGTTCCTTCACGCAAGTTGTTCCTTACATCCTAAGCTTTACAAATACTATATATATGCAACTTATACGCATCTATAAATTGTTTATAATTAATCTTAAATCACAGATTTGCCATAGGATCATAACTTGATGAAACATCCGTAGAACTTCATAAAAACAATCATAAAAGATCCTCGAGATGGTTACTTTAGCAAACCAAGCGTAAAACTTGAAGAACCACCAAGAACTACAAAGTTCTATCTTCTGAAACTAGCTCCAAATGTGGCTAATCAAAGGGAAAAATCATTTCCATTTGTAGAGATCATATTTCTACGCATGGGGGCAAACTTAAAGATAGAAATCACTAAAAATGCACCTTGATCACTCAAGGACTCTCTTGGAATGCTCTCTATATTTCTCTTTGTTTTTAGAACTTCTTAAAGAGTTTTTCACGACTTAAAATGTCAATTGGATGATTTATTCTTATTTTTACCTGACCCAATTTGCGACCCAATTTTGCCCAGACAGCCCACGGTAATATAGTCATAACTCTGTACTCCAATATTGGTTTGATGTGAGGTTTTATGCATTAGAAACTAGACTCGTAGACCTTCGATTTGATAGGTTGGGGAACCTCTAACTCTTTATATATTGGGAGAAAATAACTAAGACATTTGACAGAAATTACAAAAAACTTATTAAAGAAACTTATGATAACTTTTGCCGACTTTTATTTCGCAACTTGCTTGACTTCAAAATTTAACATATGGACATTGCATGATTATAATACCTTATAAAATATCCTTCTTAGCATATTATACACACTTAGTTTTACCCCAAAGGATTGGGTTGATTTAAACCTTCTGAACGGCAGGGTGTTACACGAGGCATTCCTTTAACTCAAACTTTTGTTTAAGGGTTTACCTTGACCTAAAACCTTACCTTAATTCTTTGATATTATCACCCATTTGTAACCTTATTCTCTTGATATGCTATATTGAGTCATATACACCTCATACACTCATGCCACTCTACGCATATTATGCAGGAAAAAAAACACCAGAGTTTGTATGGACTATAGGAAGTTGAACTACCAAGAAGGAGCACTTATCTATGTAATTCATGGACCAGAGGTTTGATAGACTTACATGTAGAGGGTGGTACTATTTTCTTGATGGTTATTCAGGCTATACTCAGATATTTATTACTCTGGAAGATCAGGAAAATATTAGTTTTACTTGCCCTTATGGAACCTTTGTATTTAAAAGAATGCCGTTTGGTCTATATAATGCACCTCCTACTATTCAGAGGTGTATGATGTCTATATTATCAAATATAGTTGAAGACACAATCGAGATATTTATGGATAATTTCTCAATTATTAGTGACTCTTTTTAAGCTTGTCTTGCTCACTTGGCAAAAGTGCTTAAATGGTGTGGGGAAACCAACCTTGTACTAAATTGGGAAAAGTACCACTTTACGGTGAAAAAGGGGATTATGTAGGGCTGTTAGATTTCTAAAATATGAATAGAGGTAGACAAAGCAAAAATTGAAGTTATTCCCAAGCTGCCTCCTCCAATTTTAGTTAAGGGTGTTTGTAGATTTCTTGGGCTTGCTGGGTTCTACCGGTAATTTATTAAGGAATTTTCAAAGATTATGAACCCCTTATGAAAGCTGCTTGAGAAGAAGTCACAGTTTGTATTTGATGATGCATGTTTAAAGGCATTTGAATGCCTAAAATGGAAGCTCACTTCAGCTCCTATTGTTATTGCACCTAATTAGTCCAAGCCATTTGAGGTGATGTGTGATGGTAGTGGGGTGGCTCTAGGTGCTATTCTTGGCCAAAGAAGAGAGAATATTTTCCATCTAATCTACTACACCAGCAAAGCATTTAATATGGACCAAAAGAACTACACAGTGACTGAGCAAGAGATGTTAGGTATGGTGTATTCATTTGAGAAGTTCAGAGCCTATTTTCTGGGTACTAAGATTGTTTTTCAAATTAACCATGCAATAATTTGGTACCTCATAGCTAAGAAAGATGCAATTCCTTGATCGATTAGATGGGTTCTTCTGTTGCAAGAATTTGAGTTTGAGGTTAAGGATCGAAAAGGGACCAAAAATCAGGTTGTTAATTACTTGTAAAGGTAAGAAGAAGAGGGGAGGCCAAATGGTGAGCTTGAGATTAATGAACCCTTCCCTGATCAGCAGGTCTTGGTAGCATCCTATGATCTCATTTCTTGGTTTGCTTACTATACAAATTTTCTTCTTAGTGACTTGATTCCTGAGGACTTGAACTTCCATCAGAAAAGGAAGTTTCTTCATGATGTGGGGAAGTTCTATTGGGATGAGCCCTATTTGTTCCGGATTTGTGCTGATAATATGAATTGGAGATGTGCACCTGAGGTAGAGATGATGGATATTCTAGAGGCATGTCATTCCTTTCCCTTAGGAGGACATCATGGTGCAATCCAGACTGCGCTTTAAATTCTTTAGAGTGGGTACTATTGGCCCACCATCCATCAAGATACCTATGACCTTGTTATGTCATGCGACCAATGCCAGTGCCATGGTGGTATATCTAGAAAGCATACACGGCCAATGTCCCCAATTATTGAAGTTGAGCTATTTGATGTGTGGGATAAAGACTTCATGGGTCCTTCTATTAGCTCACATAGACAAAATTACATCTTGATGGCTGTGATTACGTGTCAAAGTTGGTGAAAGCTATTGTACTTCCCAACAATGAAGGTAAAAGTGTCAAAGTGTTCTTGAAAAAGAACATATTCTCAAGGTTTGGCACTCTGTGGGCGATCATCAGCGATGGAGGTTCTCACTTTTGCAACCAGGTGTTTAACATATTGTTGGCATATATGGGGTCAAGCCTAAGGTAGGAACTCCTAATCATCCTCAGACCAACGGACAAGTTGAGGTCTCCAATCGAGTGGTAAAGACCATCTTAGCAAATACTGTATACTAATCGGACAGATAGGTCTAGAACTGATGGGTCTACGAAGTTCAAGGGTGGTAAGTGGGTTAAGGGAGCTTCTAGGATGAGAGTAGAGTCTTAGAACATATGGACTTCAACAAAGAAGTCCATAGATCTAGTAAAGATTCTCAAGAAGATGAGGATCAATATAGCTTGTGTCTAGGAGGCCAAATGGGTAGGAACTAAGTAGCAAGATGTGGATGGGTATAAGTTGACGTACTCAGGAGGAGCGAGGAATAGGAATGGAGTAGGAATCTTAGTAGATAGTGAGCTATGGGAGAAAGTGGTAGAGGTTAGGAGGGCTAACAGTAGGATTATGTGGTAGAGATTAGGAGGGCTAACAGTAGGATTATGACTATCAAGTTAATTGTTGGAGGGTCCACTTTAAACATTG
Source organism: Jaltomata sinuosa (assembly GCA_003996215.1). Lineage (NCBI taxonomy): Eukaryota > Viridiplantae > Streptophyta > Magnoliopsida > Solanales > Solanaceae > Jaltomata > Jaltomata sinuosa. The sequence continues at coordinate 109,748 of QJPP01001205.1, read as the reverse complement.
TTAGTGCATACACACCACAAGTGAGATTGAATGAGGTGGAGAAAAAGTGTTTTTGGGATGATTTGGACTCAGTGGTGAGACGCTTACTACACACTGAGAATTTATTTGTAGAAGGATATTTCAATTGTTGCATCGGGTTTACTCTGATGGGTTATAACAATGTGCATGGAGGTTTTGGTTTTAGATATACGAACAATGAATGAGTCACACTTTTGGATTTTGTAAGAGCTTTTGGTTTGGTGGTAGCTAGTTCGAGATTTCCCAAAAGGAGGGGCACTTGGTAACCTTTAATAGTACGGTGGCTAAGATTTATCTAAGTTATTTTCTTCTTAGAAAGGATGACAAAGGTCTTTGTAAATACTACAAGTTTATCTCGAGTGAGAACCTTAAGACCCAACATAAATTCATGGTGATATATTTGGTTATCAATAGGAAGAGAATGAAGAGAGTTGTGGATGACCAGGCAAGGATCAAATGGGATAGCTGGACTGTGGACAATACTTAGGGGATAGGGGAGATGTTGATGGTTATGGGGATTTAGGGGAGTAGTAGGGATGCAAATAATATGTGAGATAGAACTTCTAATTACCTTTGAGGAAGCGGATAGAGAGGTTCAGGGAGTCTCAAAAGGTAGTTTGGGTGGGTATCGAGGGGACTGAAGGTGGAATAGAGAAGTCCTAAGAAAGGTAGAGGCTCAAAAAGTGGTGTATGCAAAGTTTGTAGAGATTAAGGAAGCGAAGGAAAAGCATACAATTAGGGAATTATATAAGGTGGCAAAGTTAGCAGTTATGACGGCAAAGACGTCAAGCTTTGAGCTTACACCCTGGACAGGATTAACACTCAAAGTCACCTGGTGACACATGCGGACCCTTTGTCTGGCAGACTACTAACTTAGAATATTCATTTATGAAGAATCTCAGAGAGTAGTCGAAACATAAGCTAATCTTTGCTTTTAGAAAATAATCCCAAAATGAGATAAATCCTTACCATAAAGAAACATAACTCTGAAAAACTTTAGAAAACAACTGTATATCTGTCTAATGAGGCCTCTAAAATAACTAAAGAGTAAGTCTATCGAGATAACCCCCCCCGCTACCTTTATTTACAATCTCAACCAAGTATAAACAAAAAGAAGTGGTACCATGAGCCCTCTTAATGAATATAGTCTCACAATAAATCTAAATGTAGAAGAATTAGCAAATTAGTTGATTGCGGTCCTGAACACCTGTATCTGCATCATGAAAGATGCAGCGCCAAATGGTGTCAGTACATTGAATGTAATGGTATGCAATATAATTGAATGAAACAACAGAATACTAAGGCTGAACACTGAAATATGGGACTGAACAATATGACCATAGAACTGACATATACTTGTAAAACTTGTATGCCATAAAGAAGACAAATTTCACGGTAAAATCAGATGGATAAGTGCTAATGTACTTTAGAAATAATACTTATCTCTTTGGAGAGTTTCTTATAACCAATATACATCATTAAGCTCATGATGTCCAATCATCACCCAATTGAGAAGCCATTCTATACCTTGCCAAGGCATAGATCGTGAGCTATATTTGTGGATCCAAACGGAGCCTCTTAGGCTAAATGAAATTGCCCGACTTGCAAAACAATCCCTTCCTACATAGGCATACGCAGTTTTGGGATTTGGGTTTATCTGAACTCCTACCTATCTCGATGCTAAATAGTCTTTCCAAAACATAATTATATGCTCATACTTTAGAATCTCTGTTTAAGAAATACTGAAATCATTCCTGGAGGTTTTTCTCCACTTCCGTTATTTATCTGAACTATCTTTAAGCCAGTGCTCAAAAATTTCAACTATCTCAAAGAAAATAAGAACTTGCAAGCTTAAACAATCGATTTGAGAATCTCTCTTGAATTACTCTTTAATTGTTTTTAAAATATTTCTTAAAAAGACTTGACACCCAATTTTGACCTCTGTATACCTCTCACGGGATGTTGTTTTACTAGTTATTCTTATTTTTTAAGCTTAATTTTCCTCGTGTATTGTTTTTATTTACTAAATAAATCATGTATTTTATCGCCGTCTTGACACTTTTAAAATTTGTATACAATTTATAAATATATAATTTATTTCTTAATTATTACTATTTTATCGTAAATTTCATGTAATATTACATGTCATTAATTTTACGTACAATGTATATACATAATTAGCTTTAAATAATATTCTTCGTTTGATAATTATCGTTAGTTGTTGTTTTATCTATTAAATTATATATACGTAGTATTTTATTTATTAAATAGCAGCCCAATTTCAATTTTCTTCCCAATTGTTTTTAATTCTAGCCTCCTTTTATTCAATTTATTTCAATTCTAGCCTAAAATTGAGTCAATTTGGGCTCAATTTCAAATGCTCCATTTCAAATTCCAATTCGGGTACCCATTGACCCGTCTGACCCACTCCAAAACTCATCCATTCAAATTAAATCTCAGTCGTTGATCTAATACGGTCAACGACCAAGATCACTTCACCCTTTCTTTCCTTTTAAACCACACATCCCTCAACCCTAAGCCCCATTTACTCAAACCAGCCGCCCCACTCACCCCTCAGCTCTCTTCTCCATCTCCACGCCACCATTGGCTTCCCCGCATCAAACCCACCGCCTCCACCGGCCAGAAAAACCATCTCCAACATACCGCTGCCATCATCTCTCTTCACCGCCTCTCTCTCCTCTTCCTCACGCTACCAGCCGACCAAACCCCACTGTCTCTGCCTCTTCTTTTCCTTCTCCTCTCTTACTTTCACCTCAAAACACCACCCACAAACCCACGCCGTTGCCGCTGCTCTAACGGACCACCGAAACCCCAAACAACCGCCACCCCTCACTTCAAAAGCTCTTCCTCTTCTTTCTTCATCACTGCCAGCGCCCTCCACCAGCCGTCGGACAGCCCACCACCGGTGAAATCCCAAAGGGATCCCATCACCGCCGCCTCCGCTTGTCCGGTGAAGCGCCACCAGAAAACCCCATGCAACCTCAGAAAAATTGCTAGTCACCACCATTACTCCGATAATGTCCCACCACCAATAAACTCCCTTTTCTGTTTCTTTTAGAAAAAATCCAAACCCCCAAAGTTCTGTCTTTTCTGAAGAAATCAAAAGGATCGATGAAGCAAGCACCGCACACGGTTTGTAAATGGTTCTCATGGTTAAATTAGAAGGTTTTTGAGGTTAGCCTTGTTCTATTTCGATCTCCGAGGCTCCAAGTTTACAGTGAACTCTTATGAATTCACCCTTTTGTGATTAGTTTTCGATCATTTTCTCTTGATTATCACTTGCTCGTGCACTTGCATTATCATAGGACAATACTTCTAATTCTACATGTACTTCAATGTTGGCCTGATTGTTTAAAGATGCATATGTATCCATGCTTTAGTTTTTTTTTAATTACAGGTCTTGCATATTTTTTGATACTAATTCTCAACCTGTTTTGTTGTAATTTGAATCATAATGATAGAAATCAATATGTGATCTCATGTCAATATCTTTCTGAGTTAATTATGGTGAATTGTAGTTCAAAGCATGCGAACTACTTATCTATCTTTGGTAAAAATTTGATAGTGTTAAATGATTATTTCCTTTCTTGTTTCAAGACTAATTACAACAGCCTTGTATGTTATTTATAGTAACCTGAACCAATTTGCTTTGCTTTCCCTTTAAAATTTGAATCATGACAGCCCCTTTGGTAAATCTGATTGTGGTAATAACTTTTAGTACTTGTCTATTTTCGGTAAAATTGGATAGCTTTATTATTGGAGTAACTTTGGTAAACCTTGATTGATTGTGTGCTAAATTGGTCACTACAAAGTATGGGAAATCCTTCATGATTCTTACTCCTTTCTTTTCTACTGAACAATTTTAATACTTGTCAAAATATGGTAGTCATAATTGTCATGATTTCCTCCTTTGTTATTTAGTAGTCATGATTTTAGTACTTGAATAATTGGGGGATAACTTGGCATGATTTTCTGCTAATTGATTCTACTGATCCATTAAGGAAAAGATTTCTCTTGATTGATGCTTTGAACATTCTCTTCCTCTAATGTCGCCTTATATTTTACTATATAAACAACCCCCCCCTTTTTCTTTATTCCAGAGACTTTACAGACACTACTACTCATATTTTTAACTTCTCTTCTTGGTTGATAAAGGCTACTTATTGCTAATTGTGAAGGCTTTGAATATTTCCTGTTATTTGCGGATAATTGGTTAGTGTTTTATCAATGCATATTTCAATTCATATGCATGTTTATCTTTAGTTTGGAATATGTATCCATCTGTGTTTAGCCATGGCTGTTCTGTGATTTATTTATAAAAGCATGTCTATAGGATGTCAATTTAGAACTTATATTTCTGTTTGCATTAAACCACTGTTAGCATGAACTTGTTAGTTGGCTTATGTTGTTTGACTGGTTGGTTTATGTGATTACCTTTGCTTCTGGCTTGGTTTTGTTTTCGTTGTATTTTGTGGAATACGAAGGTCCCAATGTATTCCCATACCTCGACATAAGCACTTCCTAGAATCCTTGAGATTCTCAGGAACTCTGACATGTCGAGGGTAGTTTCATGGGTCATACTAGGATCTTCCAAATCCTATGCTATATTTAACAGGTTTCTATTAGAAGATGGTTACACAATGAAGAGTTGCCCGAGATTTGGGAGTCTCCAAAGCTTAGATCTGTCTTATTTTATTTTCTCATTCATTCATTGGTCTGTAATAATTATTGTATAAAATTTGATAATAAATGAAATACATTAGGGGTGCAACGGGGGAGGGGCAAACTACCTGCTACTTGCTTAATTGTAAACCGTAGAAATTATGCCTATAGGACTTCTGTTAATTTCATTTGTTAGAAATTATGCCTATCGGAGTGTATTAATATCGTTTGTTAGAAATCATGTTTTAGGTTTTAAACTCTGCTTTGTCTTTTAAAAAATCAGAAATCGTGCTTATATAATATTTATGTTTCAACATGTTAAATATGATATTATTTACCTAGAAACCATGCCTATAGGCTTAAAACTGTTTTCAGTTGTGAAACCACGCCTAAGAGTCAAATCCATATTAGCATATTAAAATTATTTTCAGCATGTTTAAATCTGTTAAATTTAATTCAGCATATTAAAGTCAGTTTCAGCATGTTTAAATCTGTTAAATTTAATTCAGCATATTAAAGCCAGTTTCAGCATGTTTAAATCTGTTAAATTTAATTCAGCATATTAAAGCCAGTTTTAGCATATTTAAATCTGTTAAATTTAATTCAGCATATTAAAGCCAGTTTCACCATGTTTAAATATGTCAAATTTAATTCAGCATATTAAAGTCAGTTTCAACATGTTTAAATCTGTTAAATTTAATTCAGCATATTAAAGCCAGTTTCAGCATGTTTAAATCTTTCAAATTTAATTCAGCATATTAAAATAAGTTTCAGCATGTTTAAAATCAGTCTTAGTATATTAAATGGTTGTCGTTTATGGACTTAAGTTAGTTTCAGCATGCTAAATAATTAGAAGCTTTGTTCATAGGACTTGATAATTTTTTCAAGTGCATATCATTAAACAAATTGCTCATAGGATTAATTAATAAATGGTTTGCACATTTTCATCGCTAGATATCATGCTACATAAAGTGTTAATTGTACAGATAGTGAGGCCTATGTGAGTTCATTTATGTGCTACTTGTTTTCCAGTCCATGTATGTTTTGATTGACGTTAACCCCGTGTCTACTTAGGAAACCTAAGATTTTATTTGTCTAGATCCACATCCAAGTTAGTAAGTCCAATGCCTCTTGGATATTAAGTTGGGACGGGTAGGCATCCTAAGACGCGTTAGATTTTTCTCATTTCTTTAGTACGCACTTAGGTAAAATACTCTTAATAACCAACTTAGGTGGGTAGATAGACGGATATGATGGAAATTGACCCGAGCAGAATATGACAATGTCTTTGGAATTGTCTTCGATAATAAGCCGGGCGCTAATCCGAATAGGTTAAAACTAACCTAAGTTTAGCTCTTGTTTTATTATATGGTTGGGGTAGTTATCTAAATCACTTACTAATTAGGTTTTTTTTTTCTATATTCTGGTGTTAATTCTGTCTTCTTGCTGATCTCCTTTTCGTTTCATTATTTATTTTAATTGCGGTTTATATGCATGATCTTTTTTTTTCACTTAGACTATTAGTAACTAATTTATCTACTTGCTTAAAATAAAGGTTTATTTGCTTAATTACTTAGTTAATAATAGGCTAATAAAACTGTTGACCCTTTGTTTATCACTTAATTCCCACATAAATAACGAATCCGGCAGGGATCCACATTTGTGGACCTCGAAAGGTGCTTAACACCTTCCTTTTGAGGTAACTTGAACCCTTACCCGATTTTTGGTGACGTAGACCTTAAATTAAATTAACCGTAGTTAGTTTAGAGCGGTGCCCTAACGTGCCTTTAATTCGTTAGGTGGCGACTCTTCACTCTTTTCTATCTTAAAAAGAGTTGTCACGTCGATGGCCCACTTTTCGCGAGAAAAATAGGGCGCGACAGAATGGCGACTCTGCTGGGGAATATTTAGGTTCTAACCATTACGGGTTTGTATTTTATGTGGGATTTCGTGTTTTATTTATCTTTTTTTTTGTCACCTTCATAGGATTGAATTTGTTTTTATTTTTCGTCAAAAGGAAAAAATTATGATTAATCCCTTTTCCTTTCTCCCTTATTTGTTTCCTTAAATAATCGAGTTTGTTTCATGTTTCATATTTTTCTTATTCTCCTTACGTGTTTTCTTACTAGTATTTCATGATTAGTTTATTATTTGTTTATTCTGTCTAGTTATTTAATATATCTCATGATGCATTTATTCCTTTCCTTTTATTTATTTACTTTTATTTCTTGATCTTGCTTTATTTATGTTGTTATTGTTTCGTTAAACTGTTCAATGTGTTACTGTTTTTCACTATATGCTACTTGTTATCGCTTTTCATAACTGCCATTCCGCTCATACTTCTCCGACTTGGGAACTTCACACTTTCACACACTATACACGTGAGTTGTGCCTTTGCACTCCTCCAAAATTCTTTCGAATACCCATTTTAGAGAGTTGGCATAGACGTGGAGTGAGCGAATAGTTTTACTACCGTGTGACCACGTGCCTCCTCGCATAGGAAAACTTTGAGTCCGTATCTATCCAAATCTCAGAAACTTAGGATAGTGCTGTATCTACCCCTTTATATAAGTCATGCATGCATCAGCCATAGGTGGTTTGGCCCTAGGAGTCAACCCGCGAAATTAGCAGCCTCCTTATTTTCAAAGGGTTCCCATCAATCCAAAGACAAATAATCATATTATGTGCTAAGTGATCATGACAAATTAATCCAAGCCAGTTTAATATGAAAGAAGTTTAGAAAAGTTTGTTTTGTTTCTCTTTCAGGCTGTAGAATGGAAGGCACACCGGTATTTCCCAACACTAGAATGGTTGTGGGTGTTCCCCACAAATTAAGGAGATGGTGGGAAGATATGAAGAAAGAACATGGTAAAGAGATTCGTCGGTCCTTGGGTTTCCTGACCTCATTGATTTATGTAGCTCCAGATCGGTATTTGATCAAGGCTTTGTTGCAATTCTGGGACCCTGAAAAGGTGGTTTTCAAGTTTAGCGATTTTGAGTTAACATCGACCGTGGAAGAGATTGGAGGGTTCACTGAGTTGCGGTACCAAAATAGAGGGGTGATCTTGCCTCACAAACAATCTGGGAAAAAGTTTCTGCATCATCTCGGATTGAAAAACAATCTCAAACTAGCTTGTCTGGACTTTGACTGGATTTCTTTGGATTTCTTGTATGAACGTTTTGGTCGCAGGGATGGTCATAAGGTTTTTCAGAAAGAGTTCTCTTATTCTGTTGAAAAATGGGAAAAGAAATGACTGAATCCTTTTTCCATAGCCTTGCTAGGCACTCTAGTGTTTCCAAGGGAGAATGGTAAGATTGATACTTGCCTTAGTTCGGTGGTTCAAGCTTTATGGTGCAGTATTGATAATACGGAGGCCACCTTGGTACCCATGATCTTTGCTGAGGTATTTAGGGCACTGTCCAAGTGCTTTAGGGGTAAGAGGTTCTTCGAATGGTGTAACCTTCTGCTGCAGCTATGGGCCATTGAGCACTTTTACAAACGGCCCAACTTGATAGACATTTTGATGGGAATGGGAAACAAGATCGACACCCATTCTCAAAGGGTTAGTTATTCAATAACTAGGCTCATAACATTCATATAATCAACCCTCAAACGGTGTTCCAACTATGTTCATTTCTTTTAACCATTTTTATGCCTAAAGATTTCAGCTTTATGGAACACAATGATCCCCGTTAGCCTTAATCATATTAAAAATAGTTAATTTCATGATAGAAGTCAAAATATACATCCTATGATCAATTTTAGGTGAAATTACACCTACCCATATGGTTCTTCCCCAAGTTCATATTTCTAGGGCTCAAATTCAAGAATTCCACCATTAATCCCCACCATAAAGGTCTTATGTAATGACCCTCTAGGTTATATCTGTTTTTCATGCTTTTTATATGTTTTGATCTTTCCCACAATAGCTATAGTTCATTTATGACTTGTCGTGACTGACAGTTTGATTCCCTGGGTAGTTCATTTGTGTTTTAAGCTTATTTTCCTCTTTTACAACTCTTAAGGCTGGTAAATTTTACTTTGGTCAACATTCAGAGAAGATAGCCTCGAATATTAATTTTGTTAGTGTTGTTAGCTTTGGAATGTTGACTTTGGGCTAGAGGTACCTTTTGTTCAGGTCTCGAGGCTTCAAGACTCATTTTGGGCTATTCGGTTTCATTTTGGTAAAAGTTGGTTTTTGGGTGTAAGGCTCACTTTTCATTAAAACAAACTATGTTGGAATTTTTGTCAATTTTGGTGAGTCTAAAATATCATTTTAAGTTGGGTAGCATAGTTCATTTGCATCCGCCAGACCTCGGATGAATCCCGAGGGTCCATCCGGTGACATTTTTGAGTTGCCAAAACTGTTGTTGGATGGTTATTATTCCAGCAGTGTCTAACCCTTAGCCCACACGGAGGGTGGCTGCGTGCGTGAAGAATGGGCACTGACCTTTCTCTCTTTTCCCTTTATCCATGCGGTGGCTTAGCTTCATGTGCGTGCCTACGTGTGCAGTGGCAAACCTGCATGCACACTTTAGTAGCGCCTGGGCCTGCCTCTGCCTGTCTTGTGCATGTGCGTGTGCCTGGACACATGCACAGTGGCCTGGCTGCATGCGCACAAGATTGTCCTGGCAGCTTTATATACTTCAAACTTCATTTCTCCCCCATTAAAACCAAAATTCTCCATTTATTTGAGCTTCCAAGAGCTGGTTTGGGACTAGTTTTCACTCCTATTATTCTGGTAAGTTCCTCCTAACATCTTTCTCCTTTTCCGTCCTTAATTCATGTTTCATTTTGTATAAATTTTTGTTGATTCCTTGTTTTAATTCCCTGATCAAAGTGGACTTTGGGGCTATTTTGGGCCCCAAAACGAGTCCCATTTGTGCCCAAATTTCGGGCGTGGGTTTATAAACCCTCCTAAACATAATTGTGAAATTTTTTTTTGTTTAATCACTCGGGCCCCGAGGGTCATTTTCAAACTCGATTTCTAGCTCAATTTTCCTTATAGCAATATGGGTGTCATTCTTCTTGTCTTGACACCTGGATTATGTTTTTGATAGCATGGCAGCATTCCGAGGCTGTTCAAAAGGGGAAGGCAGACAAGTAATGGTGCATGCTTGTAGTTCAGCCCCGAGGTAGGTTATGGTTTACTTATTTTTAGACTTGGCTTGGTTAGACTTTATATGTTATGAGTTGCATGAACGTTAGGCTAGGTTAAGGTTAAAATTAGGCTTAAATCTTGTTTCTACTTATCTTGGCCATTTTCGGGATGGTAGATTAGTATTACCATGTTTATCCTTAATGTAGGAGCTTGTAGAATTTCCGTGGCTAGCCTAGAATCATTCGAATGATTTAGGGAGGTTTTAGAGGTAGAGTAGGAGCTTTTACTTATTTTCCTATTTATTTCCATTTTCTGCTCATCTATTATAATATTTGCGTATCTGTGGGCCTGAGGCTATAGCGTGGGTTGGACGAAGTTCCAGGTTAGTCATCTTTTTTTGATGGTGTTTTTGTCATGCCCCAAACTCAGGGGCCACAACTGGCACCTAATACCAAAACATAGGCCAAAGACGACCCTGCTAAACTATTTGCCAATGGCACATAACAGCCACACGCAATCAAGAAAATAAATAAGTATATCTCGGCTTAAAAATAAGTCCTTGGTTGGAAAATCACTGTCAACAGCTCTAGAGAGAAAACATCTACTCCCAATAGTTCATAAAAAAACAATAAGTAGGTAGCACGTAAGTCCGATTTTGTCTATCGAGGCCTCCATGATATCTAGGAAAGTATAAATGCTATGCGGGCCATTGAGGCCACCATGATCTCTATACAAAAACTGAAAACATGTGTATACAATGTAAACTAGGACAGTGAGCCACTAAACTACCAACAAAACAACAATAAGGCCCAATTGGCTAACAAGCTATAGCTAGTAAACATACAAGGCCAAAATGGCCACCATCGTAGCTATGCAACCCAATTGACTAGTCTGCAAGCCTCTATGAGTACAATACTTGATGGGATAGGGCCCCAACCTACCCAAAGACTATAAATAGAAAAAAAAAACCTCTGAGACTCTGGCGACCCCTAAAAGGAAAGGAGTCAACCAACCCACTGAAAGCTTGGGTATGCTATCCGACAGGTCTCTCTGGTCGTCTCTAAGAACCTATAGGCATGAATTCAGTTCCCCAAGGAAATGGAGTGTCAATACAAAATAATGTACCAAGCATGTAAGAAAAACTGAAAGCTGAAACTGAAGTGTAGTGACTGAACAAAAGGCCAGGAGTAAAACAGAAGTACAATAACTTACCTTCTTGTAATAAGGTACTATCTAAAGCACATGGCAAACAATAACCATAACTGGCCCCTTGAATCCTAGTAGGTACAAACAACACACAATTGCAATAAGTCCTAGAAGGCGCAAACAGTTGCTAAATACCCAAACTGACCTCCTTACCTGGACCCCAGTGATAACCTTATCTGAACTGTCTGAATGTACATGTGTCATGAATCAGTACAACTTTGAGGTTCTGTGGTACCATATAAGTGCTTCCCCATAGGTACAACCTTTCTGTCCCATAGGTACGGTCTGCCTAGTCCAAAGGCACGATAATCTAATATAACTATTGTCTGTAGCTTGCCCATCTCTTAGGTATAGTCTACCCGGCCCGAAGGCACGGTAATATAATATAATTGTTGTCCTGTAGGTATAGCCTACCCATCCCGTAGGTATGATCTGCCCGGCCCAAAGACATGGTAATAATAAGCAGAATATAGGCTCCAAAACCCTGCAGTGTCAGTTTCTGCTGAGGCCAAAACATGCTCATAGGTGGCAACAAGATAATAAAAATAACACAATAATACCATGTAATCACATGTGACTTCAATACAATCATAACATGCTTTTTTAGGCTGCTAGGGAAGGAATAGAGTGCTATTGATAGTCTCTATATCATGTTGTGGAGTGAAGCTCAATACAATAAGGCCACAAGTCAAATAACGACGTTATAGAGGCTATAAAAGCTTTGTCTTTAAAGGTCATTCTAGAAAGTGAAAATGAAGCCTTAACTTACCTTTTAACCGAAGCCCCAAATGTGTCTCGAAGAATCTTGACCAACCAAAGGTAAAGCAACAAGTGCGAGGATCAATAAGGCAGCAAGAATAAGCCAAAGCCAATCAATAAGGCATTAATGCCACACCCGTGATCATCCAAGTCCAGAGCATAAAATTAGCCCAATAAGAATAATGAACAACAACTATATCAATTGAAGATATTCCAACAACATCTCAAAGGAGCGACAAGCTCCCGAGGTAATATAACAAGGCGTACTTGACGTTATTCAATCCAATAACTATCGTACGCGATCCCAATAAGAATCGCACAAATTACCCAATCCATCCAGGACCTTAACACCATCAGTACACAACAACAATAACCAAACGTAATAAGATACATGGGCTGTCCAAAGCCATGATTTCCAAAACACCACTTTGTCGCCGGAAAGCTGTAAAAACATTACTAAAACATGTAATTACGAAGGAGGGTCATAGGGGAGGATGTTTCCCTGACAAAAGGAACTAAATTCCAATGCTAAACAACCTTCCTCCTTGCAGTAAGAACAAATGAAGCAAAAACCAACAAGAAAATACTACAAGTCATCGGCAAGTACGACTTTTCATAACTAGAAGCTTAGAATCTCATTTTATCAAATAGATAAGTGTACGAGATCCTTACCTTATCAATACAACTCTTTAGCTACTGCCGAATATTAATAATCCTCTGGAAATCTCGCTGTCCACACCCCAAATGAGAAGCACCACATAAAATACGGAGAAAACTCGTCATGACGATGAGCTTAACGTGTAGAACAACTTTTGTGAAGTCCTTAAGCTTTAGTTGGCAAACGTTAGGGAGTATTTTGGTATAGGGTGAGGTTCAGCTATTTATCAAAGCTGTGACGAAGTAATTTGTAGATAAAATGAATTTTCAAGGCTAAAATCACAATATATATCCATTCCACCAACTTGGGCCCACCTTGACGTGCCTGCTTATGCAGTCTTACGAAAATGAGGATATGTCCCTATTCTGAGGTCATATGAATGAATGGTTTGGTGTGTTAGAAACTTAGACATGTGGACCTTCAATTTGGTATATCAGGAGCCCACTAAGTCTCTATATTTTGGGAGAAACACCCCAAGACATTTAACCCAAATTTCAAGAGATTTCTTAAAGGAATTTACAATACCTTTTTTCACCTTTTATTTTACAACTTGCTTGACTTAAAACTTAGCATACAACCATTATGCAATTAAAATAACTCATAAAACATCCTCCCTAACATTTTAGGACCTTAGTCTTATCCCAAAAGTATGAGATAATGGAATCGTTCAAACGGGCGGGGTGTTACATCCTCCCCCCTCTTAGGAAAATTCATCCTCGAATGAAGATAATGTACATGTAATACCTAGAACATCACATGAACTTGTAAACTACCAAAGTTATGTACCTCAAGTACTCAAATGAAGGTCTACTATCTATCTATTCTAAACATTATCTGAAGGAGTGAACATGTAGGGATATCTGGACTTCATGTCCTTTTTAGCTTCCCACACCATCTCCTCGATATTATGGTTCTGCCATAACACTTTCACTGATGCTATGCCCTTATTCCGCAATCTCCTAAACTAGTTGTTTGATGTGGCAACAAGGACTTCTTTATAAGATAATTCCTCTAAAATCTGAACATCTGTCATTAGTATTATATCTATTGGATCTCCGATACAGTTCTATAACATAGAAACATGAAAGACTGGGTTCATTGCCTCTAACTCTGGAGGTAGCTCTAGCTGGTACATAACTCTGCCAATTCATCACATGATATGGTTAGGTCCAGAATATCAAGGGCTCAACTTTCTCTTCCTGCCAAATTATTTAATGCCTTTCATCGATAAAACCTTTAAAAATTCCCAATTGTCAACATTGAACTCTATGTACCGTCGCCTAATATTTGAATGAGTTCTTGCTTCTATGAGCGATCAACAACCACTATCTAATTGATTTAACCTTTTTTATGGCATGCTGCACTATGTCAGGTCTAAACAATCCTGACTCTCTAACCATGAACCTATAAATAGGGGATCATTGTTTTTGCCCACATAAAGCCTTGTATGGTGCCATACTAATGCTAGAATGACAGTTATTATTATAAGCATACTCAATTAGTGACATATGATCATACTAGTTCCCGATGAAATCTAACACACACACCCATAATATGTTCTCGTGCATTTGGATCCGGCATTCCACTTGTCCATCTATCTAAGGATGAAAAGCCATACTATGATTAACCTGAGTCCCCAAACCTTTCCAGACGGATCTCCATAAATATGTTGTAAACTACTCCCTTTTATATGAAATAGTCAATATTAGGACACCATGAAGTGTGACTATATCTCTATGTAAAAACCAAGATAATCTTCAACCAGAATATTGCCTTGACTGGCACAAAATTGGCCCATTTTATCAACCTATCAACAATCACCCAAATAGAATCGTACTTCCATTGGGAACGAGGAAAATGTTGGACAAAATTCATAACTATCTCTGCCCACTTCCAAACTGGAATATCTATCTCATGAGTTATCCCACTAGGCTTCTGATGCACTACCTTTACATACTAACAATTTTGGATACTATTCCACGAACTCAGCTATGTCCCTCTTTATTCGCAGCCACTAATAAATCTCCTTAATATGATGATACATTTTTGTGGATCTTGGTTGAATAGAATAACAAGAATGGCGTGCCTCTTCCTTAATCTACTGTTGAAGCTTTGCAACATGCAAAACACATAATCGATCTCTATATCCAAGGACCCTATCTCATGCTACATCAGTTGGTAATGACTCACGCTATTGAGCCTTTCCTCTGAGCTGCTCTAAGATGGGATCCTCATATTATCTTGTCTTTACCTCTACAACTAGAGATTATACGACTATTTTCTGATCTATGACCCCAGCATCATCAGAGTCTAATAATCTACGCCCCAAACTAGCTAGCTGATGGAGCTCTCAAAACATATCTTGCTTCTCCTCTCCAAAATACAATACTCTCAATAAACTTATGACTAAGGGCATTCACAACTATATTGGCTTTCCCTGGATAGTATAAGATATCCATGTGATAGTCTTTAAACAATTCAAGCTATTGGGGCTATCGCAGGTTCAACTCTTTCCATCTAAAAATATAATAGAGACTCTTATGATTTGTATATATATCAACATTAATGACACACAAGTAATGCCTCAAAATCTTCAGGGAATGAATAAATGTAGCCAACTCTAAATCATGGGTCGGGTAGTTCTCATTCTTCTTTAAATGTCTAGAAGCATAAGAAATTATCTTTCCGTGTTGCATTAAAACACAAACTAGCCTAATGCTTAAAACATCACAATACATTTAGTAGCCCTCTAGACTTTCATGTATGGTCAGAACTGGTGCTGAAGTCAATCTATTTTCAGCTCTTGGAACTCTGCTCATAGGTTATGGTCTACTAAAACATTGCTTATTTCTGAGTTAGCTATATCAAGGGCGCTGAAAGTGAAGAAAATCCTTCCATAAACCTTTTGTAATACCCTGTTAACCACAAAAAGATACAAACTTCTATCGGGATTGTGGGTATAGGCCAAGTCTTCATGAACTTAATATTCTGTAAATCAACCTAAATACCCGTGTCTGATACAATATTGCCCAAAAGGCCATATACTGCAACAAGAACTTGCATTTTGGGATCTTAACATACAACCTCTAATCTCAGAGTACCTGAAGCATTGCTTAGACATGGTTTCTATGCTCGATCTCTGAACGAGATATACCAAAATATTATCACCAAAATAGAATGAGAAAAATTCTAAGAATGGCCTAAATATACTATTTATCAGGTCCATAAATACCATTGGGGCATTCATCAACCCGTAAGACATCACAAGAAACTAAAATGGACATATCTGAGCCTTTAGGCTGTCCTTGGAATATCACTCTCTCTCGAAGTACATGGTTGTAACCTAACTGTAGGTCAATCTTTGAGAAGCATCGCGCATCCTGTAGTTGGTAAAAAAAGCACATCAATATTTTGTAGTGGATATTTGTCCTTTATAGTCACCTTATTCAATTTTTGATAATCTATACACTTTTTCAACAAGCCATCTTTCTTCTGCTCAAATAACACTAGTGCACCCCATGGTGACGTAGTAGGCCTGATGAAGCCCTTATCTAATAAATCTTTTAGTTGTTCATTCAATTCCTTCAATTCTTTTGGTGCCATTCTATATGGTGGAATTGATATCAGATGGGCATCTTGTAATGTAGCAATAAGAAAATCAATCTCTCATTCTAGGGGAATACCAGGAATCTCGTATAGAAACTTATTAGACGCTAGAATAAATTGAAGAGTCGGTGTCTCAACATCAATATTCTAAACTCGAAATAATATGGTAAATGCACCCTCTAGTGATCATTTTCTTTAACATAAGATAAGAAATAGCCTTCCTTTTCGCGTTGCCTCCTTTCACTTACACTCTCGAACTACTTCCCTTAGAAGCTGGAATCTAACAGACTTTGCTCGATAGTCAATATTGGCATAACAAGATGCCAGTCAATCCATGCCCATAATAACATCAAAGCCAAGCATCTATACCACTATCAGGTCCACATGGGTCTGATGGTCAACAATCTCTACCATACCATCTTGATAAACCCTCTAGGCAATAATAGAGTTAACAACTGTGGTAGATACAACAAAAAGGTTGTTGTAATAGCTCCGGTACTATACACAACTTCCCAGCAAGTAATGGGATAACACATGATAATGTAGAGCCTGGATCTATCAAAAGATAAACATAGTGGGAGAAACCACCCAATATACTTGTCAGAACATCTAGCGATGGCTATGAATCTTGAAGACCTGTAGTGTCCATATGCAATTCTGGCCACTGCCAGAACTACATGCTCCTTCTTGGCGTTGACATTTACCTGATAAAATCTAGGAACCATGCTTTACAGGATATACTGAGGAAGATGATCCTGTTTCTAATTTGTCTGTCTTTTATGAACCTTGTTGGTCCCTAAATGGATAATATCTTTGTATATGATCCTCTTGGCCATTAAAATGCATGTTGTGGATCCCCGATGGCATCTCTCTGCATGTGTTTATTGCATGTATAACAATGTGGCACAACTTATCTAAACTGCTCTAGGACCTTGTACTATTGCGAGCTTGATGATCATGAGCTCTCACCCAGACCTGAACACCGTTGGTAATCAAACCTGCTACCCTGGGAATGCTGATGTCGGGTACTAAGTTGTCTCCCAGAATATCGAGGTCTGGAGCCACCTTGGGCCTTTGTCTAAAACACGTGGGCCTAGATGTTTTCTGCTGCCCTCTCTCGACCCTCCCAATCATATACTGTTGATGTCAAAGAACCTCTATGTTATATGCAGCGACATGCATTCACGTGATGTTCATATTGTCATTATGTGCGATTTGGGTACAAGCCCAATAAAATCGTAAGCCAAAGAACTGTAACCTTAGGACTCATCTCTATAACACGATTTGAGCAAGAAATGGGTAACTATCCTGAACAATGTATGTAGCTTCCTGCTTACTGAATGTAGTGCACAACATATTTATAAACAAGAATCTACTAAACACGGCTTGTTGACTCCCTAGGATACGACATTGCTCTGATGCCAAGTTTATCACATCCCAAATTCGGGGGGCAAAACTGGCACCTAATACCAAAACTTAAGCCAAAGCCGACCCTGCTAAACTATTTGCCAATAGGGAATAGTATCCATACACAATAAAGAAAACAAATAAGTATATCTCGGCTTTAAAATCAACCCTCGACCGGCAAGGCCACTTTCAATAGCTCTAGAAAGAAAACAGCTACTCCCAACACTTAATACAAAGCAATAAGCAGGTAACACGTAAGTCCTGTTTGGGCCGTCGAGGCCTCCATGATATCTAGGAAAGCATAAATTCTACGTGGGCCATTGAGGCCACCATGATCTCTATACATAAACTGAAAACATATATATACAATGTAAACTAGGCCAATGAGCCACTAAACTACCAACAAAACAACAACAAGGTCTAATTGGCTAACAAGCTATAACAAATAAACATAAAAGGCCAAATGGCCACCATCGTAGCTATGCAACTCAACTGACTAGTATAAAAGCCTCGATGAGTACAATACTTGGTGGGACAGGGCCCAAACCTACCCAAATACTATAAATAGTAAAAAAGTAAACCAACCTGCTGAAAGCTCGGCTATGCTAATCGATAGGTCTGTATGGTCGTTTCTCAGAACTTGCAGGCATGAAAGAAACGCCCCCAGGCAATGGGGCATTAGTATGAAATAATGTACCGAGCATTTAAGGTAAATTGAAAGCTAAAACTCAAGTGTAGGGACTGAACAAAAGGTCAGGAGTAAAATAGAAGTACAATAACTTACCTTCCTGCAATAAGATACAATTTAAAGCACATAGCAAAGAATAACCTTACCTGCCCCCCATAAGCCCGGCAGGTACAAACATCATAAAATTGCCATAAGTCCTAATAGGCACAAATAGTCACTATATATCCAATACTGACGCCCTTACCTAGACCTCATCGATAATATAATCTGAACTGTATGAATGTACATGTGTCATGAATTAGTACAACTCTGAGGTTCTGTGGTACCATATAAGTTCTTCCCTATAAGTACAACCTTCCCATCCTATGGGTATGGTCTGCCAGGCCCGAAAGGTGCGGTAATATAATATAACTATTGTCAAATAGGTACAACCTATCTGTCCCATAGGTACGGTCTGTCTGGCCTGAAGTCATGATAATATAATGTAATTGTTGTCCCGTAGGTACAACCTGCCCATCCCGTGGGTACAGTTTGCCCGACTCAAAGACACGGTAATAGTAATCAGAATATAGGCTCCAAAACCCTACAGTTTCAGCGACTGCTGAGGCCAAAACAAGATCATATGAAGTAGCAAGATGATAAAAACAACACAATAATATCATGTAATCAAATGTGACCTCAATATAATCATAACATGCTTTTCTAGGCTGCTAGGTAAGGAATAAAGTGCAATTGATAGTCGCTATATCATGTTGTGGAGCAAAGCTTAATACTATAAGGCCATAAGTCAAATTATGATGATATAGAGGCTATAAAAGCTTTGTCCTTAAAGGTCATGCTTGAAAGTGAAAATAAAGCCTTAACATACCTTTTAACTGAAGCCCCAAATGTGTCTCAAAGAATCTTGACCAACCAAAGGTAAATCAACAAGTGAAGGATTAATAAGGCTGCAATAATGAGCCAAAGCCAATCAATAAGGCGTTAATGCCACACCCATGACAAGCCAATTCCATAGCATAAAATTAGGCCAGTTATAATAATAAATAACAGCTATATCCAATAAAGATATTCCAACAACATCTGGAAGGAGCGATGAGCTCCCGAGGCAATATAACAAGGCATACTTGACGTTGTTCAATCCAATAACTATCGTACATGAATCCAATAAGAATCATACAAACTCCCCAATCCCTCCATCACCTTAAAACCATTAGTAAACAATAACAATAACCAAACATAGTAAGATACAGGGGCTGTCCAAATCCATGGTTTCCAAAAAACCACTTTGTGGCTGAAAAGCTGTAAAAGCGATACTAGAACATGAAATTAGGAAAGAGGGTCATAGGGGGAACATTTCCTTGACAAAAGGAACTGAATTCCAATGCTAAACAATCTGCCTCCTTGCAGTAACAACAAATGAAGCAAAAACCAACAATAAAATACTACAAGTCATAGGCAAGTATGACTTTTCATAACTAGAAGCTTAGAATCTCATTTTAACAAATAGATAAGTGTACGGGATCCTTACCTTACCAATACAACTCTGTATCTACTTCCCAATATAAATAATTCCCTAGAAATCTCGCTGTACACACTCCAAAATATAAGCACCACATAAAACACGGACAAAACTACATCAAGACGATGAGCTTAACGTGTAAAACAACTTTTGTGAAGACCTTACGCTCTAGTTGGAAAACTTTATGGAGTATTTTGGTCTAGGGAGAGGTTCAGCTATTTCTCAAAGCTGTGACGAAGTAATTTGGAGAGAAATTGAATTTTCAAGGCTAAAATCACAATATATATTTCCATTCCACCGACTTGGGCCAACCTTGCCATGCTTGCTTATGAAGTCTTACGAACATGTGAATATCTCCCTATTCTAAAGTCATATAAATGAACATTGTGGTGTGCTAGAAACTATACTCGTGGACCTTCGATTTGGTATATCGGGGGCCCACTAGTTCTTTATATATTAGGAGAAACTGATACGCCCAAATTACACCTATTTTTAGAAGCGTAAGTGGTCGCTGATCAAATATAGAACTCAACAAAAGTTGGGGTCGATGCCACAGGTAATATGCTAGGACTATGGTCGATTAATGTTTACACATGTTTTAGTCATTTATTTCCCTCGAGAGGGGGGGTTTTAAAGTAACAAGTAATAGTAGTAACTAGAGTATAAATAGGTAACAAACGTCAATTTCAACATTTGTTATCCATAATGGAAGCGACTAGGGTAGTGTTCCCCATGAGATCATAACTTAGTAAGGCTTTTGTACTTGGTAAACTAGTTTGATACTTAGCATGCAAAATCGGTAAGTTGGGTTCATCTAACTCCTTGGTCCGGCAGCTAGACGAATTTCACCACATGTCTTGGTACGGCCGCGGGTGTATGCTCTACTAACCCTTACCCTGGATCCCAGATTAGCTATTCTCGGGCAAGGTCAAGCTATTAGATGAGGGTTGGTAGCCTCAAATCTTCATCGTTGAACAACCCTTTTCACATCCGTTACCTCCTTGGTTCGACAAGTAAGGATAAGGTGAGATCTAACATTGTACACCGCTAGAAAGCAATCATTATGAAGGGAAGAACAATACATGCATAAATATCGCCCTAGAATTACTAAGTACTCTACCTACTTCGTTAATCCTTCATGGTTCCCACAACCCTAGTTGTGGATTTAGCTACTCATGTTCATAAGTACACAATTAACGTTTGTTTGAGAAATCATCAATAAATACTTACAAGTGGGAATAAATAAATCCAAAATCTTGAAGAATAATAACAAGAACACTTCAATTAATCAAGAACTTGTATTTAAAGTCAACACCAAAATAACAATGTAGTAACTTTCTGAGAATATTGTGTGACAACAGAAAATAAAACCTAAGGGGACCTATTTAGGGACAAAGAGACTAAATCCTAGTAAATCTAGGAGAATCTGGATGCGGCAGATCTAATGGGATGACTCACGGGCCATCACTGGTGCGACGGGCGTCGTGGGTACCCGTCGACCATCTTCAAATCTTCAAGTCAAGTCTCCTGCCTCGATTCCACAGGCTGAGGCAATGGGATGTTGTAGCTGTGACGCCTGACGTGGTCCTCACATTGCCTTCCTTGGGCTTTTCTCTAGCTCTCCTTCCTTGTTTCCACGGGCGACAACGATGGGCCATTGAGGTTATCACAACCGTCGAGGTTATCACGGGCGTCGTGGAACCCATCTCCCTTCCATGGCTTCTTGCATGCTTCCTTGGAGCACTTTGACGGGCACTGTGACATCCCATCGTGTCTTCTACGACCGTCATACTAGCCCGTTGGGTTCCACTGCCTTAGAATTCCCTGTTGTCTTGTTCCAATGGCTTGCCCCATGGGACATCGTGGGTATGATGCCCGTAGTGGCCTGTCTTTTGCCCAGATAACTGCAAACTTTTGGTACTTTCATCTATTTCATACTTTGTCCATGCACAACTAACAAACGACATTAAATCTAACAAAATATACTCAAGAACTCCCAAAAATCCTTCATTTTAAGCGTCAAAAGTGCCGTTAAATCCTGGCACATCAACACCGTCAACATAGAATGTTTTCTTGTCCTCAAGCACTAAATAAAACAAAAGCAAACGACGCTTAAGTAAAAGAAAACCAGAAACTACAATGGCAACCAGATTCATCAAGCTTTTACTTTCCAAGATAGTGCCCACTCCTTGACAGCTCAAAAACCAGTGCATTTTATCAAAGTATCAGAATAACACCAGACGGATCCATGAATGACAACACGATATTTACGAGTAAGCTAACATACACACCAGACATTCAACCAAGCAATTAGCAATCCAGTCTACTCTAGTGCCCTCACAAAAAGAAGTCCTAAATCACACAAAATATCAATTTACACTTAGGGACTGGGAAACCACTCACTCTCATAAAGAAGTTCAAGCTGTACATGCACGATACCATAGGCTTGCCCTTATTTTCTATGCTTTGGCTTTCAAACAGCTCGGTTAGGATCACTATAGGGCTTTGCTAGGCTTGTAATGTAGGCTTAAGGATGTGAATGGTATATTTGGGTAAATAGTGACTATGCCCTCCTTGAGACTACAATTACGTCGTTATTTTCTCCACTTTTTAGTTCTTACCGGTTGCCTCCGTTCTTCTCCTTTTCTTTCACTCTTTTCCTGCTTTTATCAAGCTTCGGGTGTGGCTTTTATTGCATTATTGCACTTTGTCTTTTCATTCATTTTTATTCTCTTTTCTTTTCAATTATATTTTTTCTTCTTTTTCTTTTGCACGCCAGCCACACCCAGTGTATTTCTTAACCATTCTTTTCATTCCCAACACTTCCTACTCACTCCTATAGTAGACACCCTCAACTTAGGCTTTTAGCCTGAGTTGAGGTGCATGATATCCAAGGAGGGACCAGGGCAAAAATAGAGGTCTATAGGAAACGGGAAGGTTAATAGGCTAATGACAAAAAAGTTCACTTTACGGCTCAAAGTTAGGGATCAAGTGGATTACTTAACATTTGGGTAGGTCATTTTGGCTGAAGTGGACTAATTCAAAAAGGGCCTATGATCATGTCCCAACTAAACCATTCTACAACCTAAGCACGACTAACCAGGCAAGTTCTAGATCGCACAGTACAGCAAGAACATATACTAAGCGGCTCACTTCACACATGGCACAGAGTTAAAGCTACAGATTAGCTAACTACTAGTTTCATTCTTTAGCTTAAGCTACTTGTCTCATATATATGCATGCTGTCATTTACAGATCCACCTAATTCAGTTCTAACACTTTATTGCACAAAACATTTGGAGGGGTCTCCATTTTTCACAGAACTCTATTTCCAAAAATAAAATTATGGTTGCAATTAGTTTCCAATTCACTTCTATGAACACACTTCCTATACGAAACTTGCCGGTTCAACAGAAATTAAGAATCCTTAGGGAAAGAACGCAGGCAAGAAAATCCTAAGGATTCGGCTACCTTGTGAGTACCCTCATGAGTTGCCTCCCATGTAGCACTTGATTTAATATTGCAGCACGACGCGTGTATTTTGGTTACTCAGACTTCGCCAAAACGTTCTACAAAAATACACCAGATGACCACAACTTCCCCCACCCCCTCTCAAAAGTGGTGCATTGTCCCCAATGCATGAAAAATGATAAGCAAGGGATACTAGGCATACTTATGGAGCTTAAGCACTATCATCGGGTGTAGCATAAGTCGAGCCCTCTAACTCAGTGCCCATAGATGTCTTAACAACACAGGTTGCCTCTACCGTCCTCTCAATCACAGTATCAGCTACCCGGGTAGCGTAGTATCACCAACTCCCACAATGGGGTCTAAAGAAGTTTCTTCTCTCGGTACCGCACCACCACTCGTGGAACCACCAGTCCTAGTGCCATAAACCTCAAATTGCTACATATCCAGGAACTCTTTTGATGCTTTTTTCAGCTCTTTTCGGGATCTCTTTACAGCTCTCTCCTCTTGTTTCTTTTGTGAGTTTGGGTTAAGAGGAGAATCATCGGCTTGAACCTGCTTGTCTTTGATATTCCTCTTTGTTGCGCTTATAGGGATCAGGAGGTAAATCAGCTTTTTTTTCAGGCTCCTTTGCTGTTGCTGGGTCCAAGTTTTCCATTCGTAGGTCGGGATCCACCAAATCCCACAGATTGAGTGTGGGCTCCGGCATGATATGTGGCAAGACCACTGGAGCCTTAGCCTGAGAAGGTAGGGGATTCTTCAATTTTTCCACATCGACTTTGAGCTCAGCAACCTCCTTTTTCTACTCGGTAAGCTCCACCGCACCCATATCTTTCAGTCTCTCATCCACCCTATCCTCCAATGCATTAATCCGAGCATTTACATTCAGAAACTGTGATATTCCCTTTGAATTGAGGCATTCACAATCATTTGGAACTATGCCAAGAATGCCTTCATTTGTTCTTTTAGCTCAATGGTCCGCTGGAATGTATCGGCAAAATTAGCCAAATGAAAGGCGAAGATCGATTCTGAATCTTCCTATGAAGGTGCTACCGAAGTAGATGGGCCAGCTGCAGTAGTGGATGGGGCAGCAGCGGTGTGCTCGGACTGACTACCCTATAGGGTTTTTACTTCTAAATGGGATGTTGTCCCTTCAGGTGTTGGCCCGTGGGCCTCAAGTGTAAGAGCCAATGGCTCAGACGTACCGCTCAACCCCAGTACTCGTGTCTCATATTTGGACCTCTCCAGATGGTGAGTTCTTGTAGATCTTTCAGCCCTATCAACCCCTGTAAACTTCGGGATTTTTACTTCTTCACATAACTCAGTGATCAAGCATGGAAATAAATAAGAAGAAGCTATTTTGGTAACTCAGTCCCGGATCTCCTCTGCAATGATTTGCCCAAAATTGAGGTTGTACTTGGACATTAAAGCAACCACTAGGATGGACCTTTCAAGAGTGAGTTGGTTGTCAGCACCCGTTGGCATGAGCTGAAGTCGTAGTAGTGTCCAACAAAACTTAGCCTTAAAAGAGAGAGAGGCTTTATAGATCTTCTCCTTGTCTTGGCTAAGCCACATTGGTGTCCCAGTCATGGTCAGGCACTTGGCCAACAACTTTGTTCGGTTCTCCTCATGTTTCACTCGGTAGTCATAATCAATGGTTTATGTGGGTGCCTTGTAATCTAGCCCAAAAGAAATCTGTTAATGGTCTTTGTTGAGATGTTGATTGGGACACACCTTACTAGGACGCTCTCAAGAGCAAGCAAATCTGTAGTTTTCTGGCCCTTTTTGCACAACCCTTCTTGGATGGCTTGATAATTGGCATATAACTCTCTTACGAAAGTTGGCTGAAAATCTGAGAGGGGCTTGCTAGTCTATCCCAACCTATAATGTAAGAAGTATGCGTCTAACTTGGGGAAGTTCTTCAATTTGAATGGGTCTATTCTCCACTCTTCCGCGATGGGCCTTTGCAGATTACCCCTTGCTGTGACTTCAAGGCCATAGTTAAATATTTTCTTCGCCCCCTCAACCCTCAACCCTCAACCCTCAACCCTCCATTTGACTCTCTCTCTAGCAAGTCCTAGTGCTGCACCAGCGCCGAATGGAGTAGGTGAAGGGGTGTCCTTTTCCGTTGTGGTAGTTTCCATGTCAAACTCAGAATTACCCTCTTCTTCTCTTGCTTCACTGTGTTTCGACCCCTAACCTTCCTCATCTCTCGACTTATTTACTATTCCACTTGAGACTTGGGTAGCCAATTATTTACTGGTATTGGCATTGTCGCTTTCTAGACTAGTCTCAGATGAGCTGGAAGATGATCCTTGTTTTTCAGTAGATGCATTGCCCCCCTCCTCTTCAAACTAGGAGGGAGACAGAACCAGCTTCCTCCTGGCGATTCGTAAAAGAGGGGTGTTGTCTGAATCACTCATTTCGGCTTTGGAATCAGTGGGTTGATCCTTTAGCCGAGATGGGTTGGAGGCGTTCTTAGCTTTCTGGGCCCCCCTCATTGTAGTGGTGTCTTTGGTGTCATGTAGTACCTGCATGTAACAAATTTTAGCATTCGGTAACAAAGTACAAACCTAGAAATTTTTTTACACTTCGAGAAATTTACAGTAAAATCAAACTCCCACGGGCGTAGGAGGGTCGATGTCCCGTGGCCCCATTCATTAGAATGGACCAATGGAGTTTATAGGGAAATTCTCCCTCCCGCAACCCTATGCCATGGGCGTAGGAGGGCCGATGTCCCATGGGACAGGGAGTCAGAATGTACCAGTGGGCTTTTTACCGACATCTGTATTCCCACCGGCTCCTGCCTTGGGCGTGGGAGGTCTGACGTCCCATTGGGTTGGGCATCAGAATTGGCCAGAAACCTTTTCAAGTTTTTGGGTTAGTTCTACGCACTGACCGACACCTGTCGTGCCTCAAACGTTCGTCTACTGGCCCGTGGGATCCAATCAGTGCAAAAATCTCACTCTCTCCCTTGTTCTTTCACACATAGAAATTTCAACACCCACATAAAAACCAAGCAACGAAAATCAATTAAAGCATCATGTCAATCACACAAGAACCTTAATTTCCCATCTATGCACATTTATGTACTCCTACAATCACTAATCAACTATTCATAACTAGGGTTAGGTTTCTTAAAACATTATGGACGGATTCATAACATCAAAAACCCGTAGCCATTGTTTGCAAACGTCAAGTAGGGTTGAAAAACTACAAGAAGAAGGTACTTACTTCTTTGGTTGTCAAACATTCTTGAAACAAACTCCCTAGTATTGATTGGCTTGTGATTTGTGGAGGGTTTATAGGGATGGGAGTTGAGTGATCGTGGGGAGTGAATTGGGGCTTGAGCGGGGTGGATTAAGCGTGTGTGTGAATTGATGTTGGCAAGGGAGAAGTTGCATTTATGTTTGAACTCAATTGAATAAGGTCAAATACTTATTAGACGTGGGGAAAAAGGGAAAGGGTTCCGGGTTGGGTCGGGTTGGAAGCCTGAGAAGGAGCACTAGCTGTAGAATGCACATGTCCTGACGACTTTTTCTGAAAGGAAGAGCGATGTCCACCTCCGAACTTCTGATAGCTAAACCTCGAACCCTCAGATCTGACTCTTTAGTTCTCCCTAG
Source organism: Jaltomata sinuosa (assembly GCA_003996215.1). Taxonomy (NCBI): domain Eukaryota; kingdom Viridiplantae; phylum Streptophyta; class Magnoliopsida; order Solanales; family Solanaceae; genus Jaltomata; species Jaltomata sinuosa. The sequence continues at coordinate 83,011 of QJPP01001205.1, read as the reverse complement.
CCATTTCCCTAAGCTTGTCCCCTTCGATCTGGTGAACATGGGTCATGAGTCTGGAGATGTTCATATCACTCAAGAACATAGCGGACCGATCCTCCTTATTCACCATATCAGAAACCTTATAGATAAACTTAGTCATCTGATCATGCGAGTCAGCTACCATAGAGGGGGAATACCTAGACAACTGAGTAAACTTCAAACTCTACTCTTTAACTGACATCGACCCTTGTCTCATGTTCAGAAACTCCTTAGCCCTTGCCTGCCTCCACTTTCGGGGAAAGAACCGGTCAAGGAAGGCCCTCTCAAAACACTCCCAAGTCATAAGGACCTCGTCCTTAGCTCTAGCTTCCTTCCATTGCGTGAACAAGATATGAGCCACATCCTTGAGTTGATAGGATGTGAGCTCCACATAATCAATATAACCCACTTGCATTCACATTGAAGATCTTATTTGCCTCATCAATAAAGCTTAGTGGTTCTTCACCCATCTTTGAACCCCAAAATTCAAGCAGGTTTATTCAGACAAAATCATGGACCTGGGCCGCTACACCACCTTGAGGGTGGACGAGGATAGGAGCCGGTTGGTTGGATTGAGAAGCCATAGTCTGGGCTAGCAAATGGATGGCATTCCTCAATTCCTCATTCGTGACCTCAAGGTCCGGAACAGGAGGGGCAGCATTCCGAGCAGCTCGGTGAGGCATAGCATGTCGAGGCATAATTTGAAACATACAAGTTAAAGATTAGAGGGATATTAGAGCCAAACTCTAATGCACGATATGATCATAAAAGGAGTGAAGTTTTTCTAATACATCTCATAGCTTCCCTCTTATAAGTGTGGTGCACTTTACACACATGAAGGAGACTCTACTCGATGCGGTTTTCAAATATCCTAGGACTCTTGAAACCCGAGGCTCTGATACTAAGTTTTTCACAGCTTGAGGCTACTCCCTAGACGTAACATGGGATATGGAGCACAAGTGCTCTAGATTTAACCCTTGGTCATAACATACTCAAGAAAAATAATAGATAAGCGGAAGCATAGTAAGAAGATTCAAAATCAAACATATAGATAACTGAGTCAAAGGGAATACAACTCCAAGGAAGAGACTCGAATACTGTCTATGTCTGAAAAGCCTCTACACATAACATAAGTAGATGATAGGACATGACCCTAGCTAACTCAAAGTATGGAAGTAAATAACCATAAACTAACTATCATAACTAGCCCTCGAACTATGAGGACTCACCAACAGCGGACTGGGAATGGCCTGAAATCTCTAGCCACGTGTCAGAGGGAAGGAGCCTAAATCTGTATCATCAAGAGGATGCAGTGCAAAATATGCGTCAGTACTATAGGATGTACCGAGTATGTGAGATATGGATTATGATATTGAAAACATGCTTAAAACATGCTTAAAACTGAGTTCATGCATAAAAGGGATATCACAAGTGAACATCATAACTTGAATAGTAAACATGAGATGAGAATCAAAACTTTGAAATAGATTTCATAAGCTTAAAACAAGTCAAAACAATCTTATGGGAGTTTCTTATAACCGACAATAGACCATACGAGCTACATAGAATCTAACTATATAACCCTAGTTAGCAAAGCTGACTTAAGCCGTGCCAAGAAATGAGTTACCATACCCAACTATATAACCCTAGTTGGCAAAGCTGTCTTAATACCCACTAAGAACAAGACACCATGATCAATATGTGGTACCACTCTCATAAGCCCATAGGGCACTTTATTTCATAACCTACGCTGGTAATGTAGTTTTGGACAAGGGTAATCGAACCCTCATTGTTCGATGCTAAATACTACTCCAAAAACATATACATATAGCTCATAATTTCATAGTGGCACAATCTCATGCCGAATCTTGTTTGAAAAGAATGGAAATATATCAGGCATCATGCAATTCTCATGTCATAAGTTCATGAAACTTAGCATAGCCATAATTCAAAATATTCTTTTCTTTCTTAAACCATACTTGAAGAATTAGGCATGCAATTTCATAAATACATATGGACATATTATCTAAACATGTAAACTTTCACTTGAAATCATGCAATTCAATCGAATCATGTTAGAAATAAATTTTGATGCATGGGCTTTTGAAACCAATTAAGGAATCTTGATCAAATCATAAATAAACCATAAGAAACTATAAATTGATACATAGAAACTGATTTCATAGGTTTTCCCCAATTTAGATCAATACCTTAATTTCACAAGTTCATAATTCAAAATAAGAATTTGGGGTTTTGAGCATAAGGGTGAAAGTAACCCATTATTGAATACCCACATACTTTGATTGAAGCTAACCTACTTGAAATTGAAAAGACTAGGATACCGGAGCTTGGAGCTTGAGAACTTGAGCTTGAGAGAGTTATTTTTGTTTTTGGGAGATGATTAAAGATTTTAGAAGGGACTTAGGCTAATGAGGGTGAAAAACCTTTTAGAAATAGCCAAAACGACATCATTTAGGAGTTAAAAGAGTGGGAAATAACTAAAATACCCTTGGGACATAATTAGGAAAAAGCTAGAAAAAGTTGACTTTCAGGGACCACGAATGGGTTCCATGGGTCGTAGACCAAACCACAGCTCGTGGTTTCTATCCGTCATTCCTGGCCAAAAGAACAAGCTGCAGAAGGTAGTCTACGGGTCAACATGACAGACCCGTAGAGAGAATCATGGGTCATAGACCCAAGTCGTAGTTCCTAAGGGACATGCAATCCTTTGAATCAAGTTCTACGAGTTACAGAATGGTCTGTTGTTTGAACTACGGACCATAGACTTGACTTGTGGTTTCTGGGGAATAAGTTAGCCTTCAGGTTAGTACCATGAGTTAACAGGATGGACCTATAGATTGAACTATGGTCCATAGAACCAACTTGTGATTCTCAGACAAGAGTCTAAACCTGGAAAGCTCAACCTACGGCTCCATTCCATAACCCGTGGTTCAGATCACGGTCCGTGGTTTGGACCCATGACTCTTGGAAACATGGAATTTTTCAGAGTTTCAAACTTAGAAATCTAGTTTGTTTTCTGGGGTGTTGCATGTACTTTAGATGCTCTTGTACTGGTGACACCAGGTCCAGGGTTAGTCTTGTAGATGTTTTGTCTTCTCGATCACTTTTGGGCCATTTTTGTATATTTATTGCGGTTGGTATGTATGTATACTGTTGGCTCCCTTCTCATATGATTCCCCTCGTATTCCATTATTTAATTTGTTTTACTATACTTCCATATTATTGGGTTGGCTTGCCTATCGTGGGGTTATGTAGGTGCCATCACGGCTCGATTTTGGATCATTATAGAGTGGAATTAGAGCTTTAGGTTCATCGATCTGGCCAATACAAGAGCAAAGTATCGAATAGAGTCTCATAGATTAGTATGATAACGTCTGTATCCTATCTGCAAGAGGCTATAGGGCATTCCTAGAAAATATTCCATCTTGTTTGATTCCTGATTGTGTGTTTTTGACTATATCAACTTCCAAGTATCTTTTGTTTCACTCATTCTCAGATTGTTTGGACGAGATCGACAACAAGTAATGATAAGATTCCTGCACCTACAGTTAGAGCCCAGTTGGGGGACGGTTGTGTCGAGCCAAAGGTTGAGGTAGGGGACAGGATACAACGCCAGCTCGAGCCCATACTAGGTTACCATCACTAGAGCTTGATATTAGGGTTGATGAGGTATAGTATGAACTGGAGAGTGTAGGTCCAGCCCAGCATCTGAAAAATTTTATGGCTACTCCAGTACTACAAGACACATTAGTTTTCTTGCTTGGGTTTCTTGAGGGTATGTCACGGCCAACAGCTTCACCCGGTACTCTGATTGGTTCTCAGGTCAGAGACGAGGCTCAGACTTCAGCCCGGGCAGCGCCACAGGGTTCAGGAGTATAGCCTCCTACTGCGACTCTCCGATTAGAGGTATTGTTAGTTCCTATAGTTGTTCTACCTATTCCAGCTGGGCCGGTCATGTGTTCTAAGGAGCAAAAGATGCTTGGTAGGTTTCTATGGTTGGGTCCCCCGATGTTTTCTAGTGCTCCTAGGGAGAATGCATATGAGTTTCTGACTAGTTGCCATAAGAGGTTGCATAACCTTGGGTTGGTTGATTCTCATGGAGAATATTACACCATGTTTCAGCTATATGGTCCATTGAAATAGTGATGGGGGTCCTATATATCTTGTAGACCAGTCGGGTCACCTTCGCTTACTTAGGCACAGTTCTCCGTAGCTTTCTTGGAGATGTATGTACCGTGCAACTAGTGAGAGTGGTTGATGGATGAGTTCTCTAGGTTAGAGTAGGGCTCCATGTCTATCTCAAAGTATGAGGTTCATTTCCATGAGCTTTCTAGGCATGCCACCAAGATTCTGCCAACCGAGCATGAGAGGGTGCGTCGCTTTATCAGAGAATTGACTTTACATATCCATTTAGCAACAAAGGGTATGGTAGCATCGGTCCGGTCCTTCTTGGAGGTTGTGGATCATGACTGCACTATTGAGGGCATACTTCATGAGGCCTAAGGGAGCAGGATAAGAGGCCCCACCATCAGGGTAGTTAAAGTGGCTCACAGACATGTGGCAAGCGCTTCTTTGCTAGAGGCCAGCATCAACATCGTTTCTAGCCAAACCGGCTTTTTCAGGTGGCCCTACAGATTGCTAAGGGTCAAAGTGGTCAAGGTTTGATTTAGTCTTCATGAGGTGCTCATTCTGGGTCCACAAGCTGTGGTAGTCATTCTTATTCAGTCGCGTCATCGCAGCAGTGTATGGTTGGCCGGAGTTGTTATGAGTGTGGCAAGTTGGGCCACTTTGCTAGGGAGTGTCCTTTAGTAAAACACCATAGGCGACATGATCAGCCACTTTAGGCCCCCAGTGCTCAAGCACCACCAGCCAGAGGTGGTGAACAGGGTAGTAGAGGTGGTCCACAGGGTACTTGAGGTGGTCCTCAGTTCGGTAAATCAGGTGGTCAAGGAAGTCAGAGCCACATGTATGCATTTACAGGCCATTTGAGTCTTTAGATGCTGTCATCACAGGTACGATCTCCATTTGTCATTAGTGATCTTCTATTTTGTTTGATCCGGGGTCTATATTCTCTAATGTTTGTTCTTATTATGCTACTCGTCTGGAGTCTTCTTGTGAGTTATTGCTTGTGCCTTTGTGTATAGCTACCCCAATAGGAGATTCTTTAGTAGTGGATCATGTATATCTGGCCAGTGTGGTGAATATTTTGGGGTATGACATGTGGGTAGACCTGATTTTTCTAAATATGGTTGATTTCGATATGATTTTAGGCATGGATTGGTGGTCTCCCTACCATGCAGTCTTGGATTGCTTCACCAAGCCCGTTACTCTATGGATGCCTGGTATCCCTCCTATAGTATGGAAGGGTGATGACGTTCAAAAGTACTCTCTCATAGGAAGTGGTAATAATCGGCAGGCAAAACAAGTAAGTAACCTAATGGAGAGTCAGGGTCGAATCCACGGAGAATGGGACTATTATTTTCCACTAGGTGTCAAAGTTCAATTCACTAGCATGAGAAATTGTTTGAGAAAATTAAAAGTAAAATTGGGGGAAAAGTTTTGGGAATTATCGAATCGCAAGCACGAGAGAATAACCTTAACACAATTTAAGTATTCAAGAGAATGAGAACTTGGGGTATTCCTCCGATGGGATTCTACAATGGCATAGGGAATTGATTAATCATGCAAACTTTCAATCAAAGATATGGGTAGCTTTGTTCGAGCTATATTTTGTAGTCTTTCGACCCTCAAAGCATATGTACCATGGTCTTTGTTCAAGCACTATAGTTTTGCTTTAGACCAACCAATTAATACTTGGGTGAATCAAGAAATCTCTAGATTTGATTCTTAGATGGGAATTTCCTTCAATCAAGCTATTTTAGCCTTAATCTATGGTGGAAATCCCAAATCCCCACTATTGAATTCTTACCGAATTATTGAACTCCTCTTTCAAGAAAGTATAAAATTAGTAAACTTAATCAATGTTTGCAATCACCAATTTTATAATTAAACCATGAAGAATTTGATAGACCCGTAACAAATAATCAATTATAAGCACAATTAATCAAAACTCATACCTAAATTCAAACACCCATCATACACATACCCCTAGAATAGAATTTAACTGCTCATATTAAAGGAGCAAGAGAATATACCAAATGGGTTTCCCAAAATTCCATTCATAGTATAAGCTAATTTCCAATTCCAAGGTCAAAATTCCTTACAAATGGTATTTTTCAATGAGGAAGAAGAAAAGAGAAAGTGTACTCTCTATAATATTCCTTGGGGAAAGTAAAAATTGATTGTTCTTTTGGTACACACCCCAAAAAGGGTTTTAGAACTTTCCCAAATATGTCACACATAATTTGACAAAAATGCCCTTTGGGCCAGATGCGATTAATGTGCTTACGGTTTGCGGCTCAGATGTACCTTCCTCTCCAAGCAGTGAAGTCCAACAGCTAGTGCGATGCAGGTGTAAAAGGAAGAGTGATCTCCCTTTGCGATGTGTGGATCGCATGTTGGTAACTGCTCAAGCAGTATCTGATCTTCCATGTGCGATGGCACTTGCGAAACGCATGTACCTCTTTGCGGCTCATATGTCATTTCGCATCTCTTGGTAGTTTCTTCCCTTTCTATGATCACCTTCACACTTTAACTTTATTTTGAGCTCTTTGGGTTCAATTCCTTTGCTTTCTTCATTCGACCAAGAATACCTGCATTTATATCAATAAAGGCAATAAGTACCTCTAATTCTCATCAAAACACGGCAATAATTCATGAATAAAGGCTCAATAAGTTGGTTGATTACCAACTTGTCAAACCCCCAAACTTGAACTATTGCTTGTCCTCAAGCAAGATACTCACAAGGTAAGGAATGAAATGGGTTCTTAAAACACAAGGGTTGTACACAAGATTATCTTGACCCTAAAATCTAAGAAAATAACAACACAAGACTCAAATCAAATAGACTCAACTACAATGCTCATTTCGATTAGTACCACCATACTCTCAAGGCAAGTGCTCATTTCAAAACTCCACCCAAAAGGAATAATTTCTCATTCAAAAGCTAGGGATTTGTTATTCAAAACAAGATTATCAAGCTTCTCAAGTCATTGGCATGAACCTTCAAGGTTTATCTCTAGATTCTCCACACAACTTGTCTCATTCATTCCTCTCAATTTAAATAGAGACTTCATTCTTTGTTTCAAGTGTGTGATGCCTCTCAAAACAATAGAGAATCCCACTCACAATTATGCAATTCATAATAAAATGGGATTATAAGAGAAGCAAAGAGACTCTTACTCTCTCAAAGAAGTTCGAGTGCACATGCATTGAACCATAGGCTTGCCCTTCATGTAGTTCGCCACTAATGTAGAGTTACCATGCTCGGAATCACTAAGGACTTGTGTGTTACAATGTTGTCTAGGGTTAAGGTGAGGATTATATTTGGATCAAGTGACTAAACCTCCCTAACTCTCCTTGTGATCATTCAAAGTACCGCTCAAATTTCCGAACTTTTGACTTCACCTTATTTCTCCCTCTCACAACTCAAGATTCTCTTTCAACTTATTTATTCAAGAACCTTTTGCTTCACTCATTCGGTAGCACTAATTTATCCATTTCCTTTTCATTTTGCTCTCTTCGTTGAATATTTTTGAGAAATTTCATTTTCAGCATAAAGTGCTACCCTGCATTAAAGTGCATCTCTTTTCTTCTCCACATTATGTATACACACCCCAAATTTAGACTTTTGCCTATGTTAAAGTTTCAATTGATGACAAAGATAAATGGTCTTAACCCGAAATTGGTAGTCCAATATGGATAACTTGTAGGGGTTTGGGCTTAAGTGCCTAAACCCAACTTCTCCTTTCTTTGTAGTTTAGTTTTAATTGGAATTTTGTAAACACAAACTCATTTTATTTAACTTTGTTATTTTCCCCTTAGGAATACCATTATTGTTTCCACAAATTTGTCATTTTTATTAATTAATTGATTTCGAAAAATCTTAATCAATTTTCTAAAAGCTGTCACTTTATTTCGTTCCCTTGCAATTTTATCAAACCACTAGATATCTTTCAATTATGGATTTTTCTTAAAAAGGGAACACTTTTACTCATCAAATATTCCCATGATTTTCAAGTTAGTCAAATAAAATAAAGTTAGAAAAATAGCCGGATAACCGCAAGTTAGCGAACATTTTGAGTGTCTTAAAATACTTCTCGAAAGGTTAATATGAACTTCTTACCTAGATTTCTTAAATTCGAAAGGTTTTTATCTATTTTAAATCTTTTTAATATTCTTTAAAGGTTTTCTTGATTTTTCCTAAAAAACTTAAGTGGCGACTCTGTTTTAATTAAATTTGGAGATTGTCATAAGTTTTCCAATTTAATACAAGTCAAAACCATTTCAAAATGAAGTTGCATTTTCTTTTTAAAAATAAAGAAAGTAAAAAATGCGATAAAGCAGAAATGACGACTCTGCTGAGGAGTTTAACTGAGTTCTAACCAAAATATTTTTCTAACTTATTTTCTCTATTTGAACTAACTATTCGGGAATGTAATAATTTTAATTTTTGCACCTATTTGCTTAACTGTTTGAATTCTCACAAAATATTATTGTCGCATTGATGGCGTACAGGTTCCGTCAAATGACAAAATTAGAATGCATCAGGAAAAAAGCGATTACGCGTGCATTCGTGGCCGTCACTTAATTTTTACGAAAAAATCAAGAAAATATTTTTTGTAAAAATATTCGAAAGATTTAAAACAGATAAAAATCTTTTGAATTTAAGAAATCTGGGCAAGAAGTTCTTATTATCATTTTTAGAAGATTTTAAGGCATTAAAAATTTCCGCTAACATGCGGTTATCTGACTATATTTCTAAGTTAGTTTATTTGACTAACTTTGAAAACATGAAAATTTGACAAGTAAAGGAGAAAGGGTTATTTTCATGAAATGTTTGTTTATAGAAAAAGATTGACAATTTTAAGCAGAATTTGCAAGTAAAACTTAATAGCAAAGAACGAAGTTTCGAAATTAATTTAAACACATGAGAATCTTGCAAGTAAAACACATGGTACTTCAATGAGAAATTAAATTAAGTTAATTAAAAAGAGTTAGTGTTTAGAAAATTCCAATTAATACCACTAAAACTAAACTACAAGAAAGAAGAAGTTGGGTTTAGACACTTAGGCCCAAACCCCTACTAAACGTCCATGTTGGACTACCAATCCATCGGGTTAAGCCCATTTTAATTTAATTCGCTCCTTTGGCATTCCCTGTATTTTTACTTCCTTTTTTTCGTGTGTGGCACTTAGGCCACACTTATTTTTCTTCGAATTTTAATCCCTTTTGGGTTCTTGAGGTCGACTCGAGATGCAATGGGCTTTAGTTAGCCCATCAAGGTAACTCCAGAAAAGTGGGAAGGCCTCAGATGGACTCAGAGAGTTAAACAATTTTTGAACAAGAAAGAATCACTTCACTAACTTGCTTTATTCTACTTAATTGAAATCATCAAAGAATTGCTACTCTCTAGCGCATGATAGCTTCATTTAGCCATACGTGAGTGGTGTAACTCTTTGGGCTAGTGCTGGCATGGTGAGGGGTCGGCAAAAGAAAGCAGTAAATAAGATTCAACTATCAGACGCAAAGCTCACTATGATTCATCAGAGAAGTTGGCGGCGATTGCGGTGTACAAAAACCCTAAGAGCGATTTGAGTCCTTGGGTGAAGGAGAGCTTGTCATCTCCAGTGGTATCAATGACTCATGACCTGCGAATGCAACAAAGCAAATCACAAGAAATCAGGAGGAGAATCTAGATCCAATGGAATAGTGTTTAATGCAGGAAGCTTTCCAAGAGGAATTTTGGCCTGCTCTATCAGGGCAGAGGGAGGCAAAATAGAGTGCTTCTGGTAAATTACCAACTAGAAGTGATATTGTAGCAACTGGGAGGCAACAAGGGGGAAAAAGGGTACGAAAACATGGACGAACATATTTCAGGGTAGTCGCCTGGCAGCTAAAGGAATGACCCTGAATTTTGTTGCCTCGGTGATTCAAAATGGGGTAAATATGGTAGAACTATGCAAAGACGAGGTCGAGGTAGAGACACAGAAATGGAAACATGCTCTGATCTTGTATGTCAGAGGGGATTCACCTACCATTGCTAGTCTCGAGAGGTATATTGCATCGTAATGGAATTATATCACTAAACCTACTATTTATTACCATAATGATGGATATTTCTTGTAAGATTTGTGAACCTAGATGATAGAGATGAGGTTTTATACTCCGGCCCTCATATGTTGAACAACAAGCCTATTATAGTGAAGAAATGGGCATTAGATTTTTATTTGAGTAAAGAAGTGTTGCAAACAATTCCTGTTTGGGTGAAATTCCCAAATCTCCCTTTGAACTGTTGGGGTATGCTATCACTAAGTAGGATCAGTAGTGGATTGGGCTAACCCCTATATGCTGATGAATGCATAACAAAGGTTGAGCAAATATCTTTTGCCAGGGTGTTAATCGAATTAGACATCACAAAAGAGCTACCCTTTTATGTTAAGGTTGAAGATCCTACTGGTCGAAGTTTTGATCAAAAGGTGATTTATAAGTGGGTTCCTGCTTACTGTCCTAAATGTCTACAGGTTGGCCATACTTGCCCATTAGTTAAACCACAAGCATTACAAGAAGCTCAGCAAACTAAGCAGCATGTCCCTAAGGAATGGCATCTCAAACCCACTAACCAAGCAAATGTTAAGGGAGTTCAAACTCAGGTGTATCAAACCCCCCGGCTAATGTGAGTGAACAACCAGTGTCTAATCCTAGGAAGACAACCTCTAACATTGGTTTGGATGAGGATAAATGGAAGGAAGTAAACAAGAAATCAGCAGCTAGAAGTGGACAAAGACCTTTGCAAAGTACTGGAGCAAACAATGTGAATGAATTTCATGTGCTGACTGAGAGTGAGACAGGGCAATGTAGCTATGCAGGTGCAGTCACAAATTCACCTTTACTCCCTACATGAATCTAGATACTTGGAATATAAGAGGTATGAATAAAGTTTATAAGCAAAATGAGGTTCGCAAGTTTATTACTACAAATAATGTTAGGATTTTAGCATTAGTAGTGCATAAATTAAAGGAGCCATATATGGGGAACATTATGAGGAAAATTGCACCTGGATGGAAATGGTTGGACAACAGTGCCTATAGTAATAGGGTTAGGATCTTGATACTCTGGAACCCTGACTATATTGATGTTACTTTGCAATCTATGACTTCATAACTCATTCATACCACAGTTCATATAGGTCTGCTGAATATTAATTTTTCTTTTACTGTTGTGTATGCGTTGAACACTCAAGTGGATAGAATTATCATGTGGAATGATTTGAGAGTAATTCACAGTCAACAACTAGGTCCATGGATTTCTATGGGAGATTCCAATGCCATAAAGGCAGTGGAAGACAGACTAGTTGGTACTATTCCTACTGATACTGAGCTTAGAGACTATACTGACTTCCTAGATGATACAGGTATGGCTATCATTAGGTCTAGTGGTCAAAAGTACACTTGGACAAATGGCAATACTTATAGTATTATTAATTAGGGATTGGTTAATGCTAATTGTATGTTGACTATATTGTATGTTGAGTATGAGGTTATCATTTTGGAGCTGGGCTGCTCAGATCATTCTCCTCTAAGTTTGAGCCTATCTCATGCCATTAAGAGGAAATCCAGAACTTTCAAATTTCTAAACCATATTGCAGATCATGCAAAATTTGCAGCATCCATTAAAAAAGTATGGACAAGAGGAATAGGGGGTAATAAAATGGCAACCATCTGGAGGAACCTAAAGCTAGTCAAAACTACCAGGAAGGATTTAAATTCACATGCGTTTGGAAATGAGGAGGCTACAATACATTGTTGCAGGCAACAACTTGAATTATTGCAACAAGATATGCATAGCAAGCAAAACAGGAACTTGAAAAGTGGAAAAACGTAGAGGAAAGTATTGTAAAACAAAAGTCCAAGGTACAATTATTAAAGTTAGGGGACTCTAACACAGATTATTATTTTGCTAACTTGAGGCAAAGATCTGCACAAAACAGAATTAGTAGGCTAACTACTGCAATTGGTGTGGTGGTAACACAACCTGCTCAAATTGAAGAGGAAGTACTTGGGTATTACAAGTCATTGTTGGGATCTTGTAGTGATCAACTTGCCATGGTAGACTCTACAATAATGAAGGATGGTACAGTCTTGAATAGAGAGCAACAACTATTTTTGAACAATCCAGTAGCTAGAGTGGAAGTAGTTGAAGCTCTTAAGGGTATTAATGATATGAAAGCTCCAGGATGTGATGGTTTTAATGTTGTATTCTTCAAGAAAGATTGGCCTATAATTGGGAAGGATGTCATTGAAGCTATGTTAGAATTTTTTGAGAGTGGTACTATGTACAAGCCTATAAACTACACTATAATTACTTTGATTCATAAGGTCCCAAACCTTGATAAAATCACCCAATACAGACCTATCTCCTATTGTACCATCTTATATAAGCTTATTTCAAAAGTGCTAACAAGTAGATTACAACAAGTCATGGATAGAATAGTGAATGGAAACCAATCAGTTTTTTTCCCGGGAAGGCTGATTAGTGATAATATCATCCTAAGCCATGAATTGGTCAAAGGATATGGAAGGCAGAGTATTTCCTCAAGGTGTATGCTAAAAGTGGATATGAGGAAAGATTATGATTCTATTTAGTGGGTCTATCTAGAACAGGTTTTTGAGTATATGCAATTTCCAAGCAAAATTAGGGATTGGATCATAAAGTGTGTAAGGACAAAATCATACTCTATATTGATCAATGGTCATCCCAGTTCTCCCTTTGAAGCAAAGAAAGGGTTGAGACAAGGCGATTCTTTCTCACCTTTCCTGTTTGTCTTATTAATGGAATACGTCACTAGACTTTTAAAGTAACTAAATCACAACCCTTATTTTAATTTCCATCCTAAGTGTGAGAAGCTAAGGGTGGTACAACTAAGCTTTACGGATTATTTGTTGCTATTCTGAGAGGAGATACTACCTCAGTGAAACTTCTATTTGAGATTTTCACAGAGTTCTCACACGCTTCAGGTTTAGAAGCAAATGAGGATAAAAGTTTAGTGTTCTTTCATGGAGTTTCACAAGATATACAATAAGAGATCCTTCAGGTACTGGGTTTTGTGCAGGGAACCCTGCCTATCAGATATCTTAGGTTGCCTTTTAGCTCCAAAAGAATTTCCATTATTCAGTTCCAGAGCCTGATTGAGAAGATAGTGGGGAGGGTGCAGAGTTAGACATCTAGGTTCCTATCGTACGCTGGACGAGTTTAAGTAATTAAGAGTATATTATTTTCCATTAAGATCTTCTGGGCTCAAATCTTTGTGATGACAAAGAAAGTGATCCAGTGTATTGAATCCATTTTCAAAAAAAATTCATGGACAGGTGGGGTGGATACAACTAACAAGGCTCTGATTGCATGAGAGACATTGTGTTGTCCTAGGTCTGCTGGAGGACTGAATTTCTTGGACATAGCTACATGGAATAAGGAGGCCATATGCAAACTGTCATGGAGCCTGAGCAAGAAAAAGGATAAAATGTGGATACAATAGGTGCATCAGTATTATGGGAAGCAGAGGACAATATGGGGAGTACAAGCTAAACAAGCTTCCTAGTTGGTACGCAAAATTCTGAAAGCTCATAAATATTTTGAGGGGATAGGCTGGAATGAGGAGGAAGTTATGAGGTGGCCAGCTTTCTCCATAAAGCAAATGTATTTGAAGATGAGGGGAGGATTCCTAAAGGTTGAATGGAGGCAGTTGACATGTAATAATGCTGCAGCACCTAAATAGATCTTCATCCTCTATTTAGCTTTGAATAGACGATTGCAGACTAGGGATAGACTAGGAACTTGGGGGATGGTGGATGATACATAGTGTGTGCTATGTAATATAGGTGTTGATAGCTGTGAACATTTGTTTTTCTAGTTTCCTTATGCTGCTGCAATATGGGAAACCATTCTGATGTGGATGCATATTAATCGAAGGAGTTTAACTTTGAAGGAAGAGATAGCATGGGCAGTGCAGAAGTTTAGAGGAAAACAAGCCACGACAGAAGTCTATAGAATAGCAATGGCAGCTTATGCATATGCAGTGTGGAAGGAAAGGAATCTTCAGATTTTCCAGAGAAAGGCTAGACCTACAACAGTCGTAATCAAAGGTATAGTTCAGGAGATACATGGGCGAAGTAGTATGAAGGCTCGACTAGGCAATGTGCTTGCTCGTCTTGATTAATATCCATAGTGCAGGGATGTAATGAGGGGGTAGAGGTAGTAGTATAGTAAGACTGGGGCTGTCCAGTGCTTGCTCTTTTTGTACTCATAATGCTCTTTGGTAATAAAATCTTTTATTTACCAAAAAAGTTTCAGTTTCCCCCCAAATATAGGCTTTTGACTACGTTTCACTTTCTAGCAATTAGGGAGGACGGGTGCAAGAATAAAGGGTCTAAAAATGGTTAAGGTGTCTATCAAGGTACCAAAGAAAGGTCACAATCTCAAAAGGGCTTACTAAGGTTGATGTTAAGGGAAGTCGATTTGGTTGAAGTGGCTATTCAAAAAGTCCTAAGGTCATCTTCTAAGATCGGTGACATCTAGGATTTTGCCTTGAATAACATTTGGAGCAAGTTCTAGACAACACACATTCACAAGAACAAAGTATTATCTTACCACACAAGGTATCATAATATAATAATTTCACAACTGGTCTCACAATCAATTGGGATGAATGAATTTTGACAAGCTATTCAGAGTTCTTTTACACACTCATTTGTGAATCGATCAAGCCAAACGGGGAGTGTGTAAGTCATGACAAGAGAATGCTTTTAACAAAAATCATTTTCCCTCATTTATTCAATTAGCAAATTTATTTCCAAGAACTTTTTTTGGTGGGCCCATTTCAAGACAAGCAAAATAATACACAATTTAACACTTAAACTTGGCATTTTACCTTAATAAAGTCACCTCTCAATCTATCATATGGAAACACCAACCCGGTTCGACACTAAAAATAAACAAAAGAAAATAAATTGCTCCTTGGAAAAAAACCGTGGTATTAAGAAAATCCTTGGATTTTATTCGACTAACCTACTAATAACAAGGAAAAAGTGAGTAGAGTGCTCGTAGGTCAATAGAAAACAAGCCTTGGCGCAGGCACTAAGTCCATTTGCAAGGCACGGGTAGTGAAACAATTATGCATGTGGGAATAACCCGGCAATGTTGCAACTCGAATAATCAATTAGATAAGCCTGGCAAGGGAAAAAATCAAGCATTTAAGAAAAATAAAAGGCCCGAAGAAGCAACAACACAATCATCCAAACTATGCCTGATTAGGGCCAAATTGTCTATGAAGAAAAATAAAAAGGCCCGAGAAGGGAAGTAAAAGTAATATCTAAAATCCCAACAAGGGTAACCAAGAATATCATAAAAATCAATGCACCACCTCCCCCACTTAAAATAAAGCATTGCCCTCAATGATTAAGCCCAAAGTAAGTAAGGTAATGGTGCAAAGACTCCTTGTACTGGCTAATCCTCCTCATCCTCCTCATCCTCCTCCTGCGTTGTTGGCTCTAAGCTGGTACCTGCTCCTCCTTGATGAGTGTGTGTGATGTGCTGGGACTCGAAGATCACCTGCTGGAGTACTAGATCTCAAGCATCATCAAGCTCATCATCATCACCCCCCATGGCAGAAAAAAATTATCTACTGGTCTAGGAATGGGGCGAGGTGCAACCATGGCATCCTTGAAAGGACTCAAATCTGCAGCCTTCATCGGACCCTTCCCTTTAGCATTGTCAAAATCTTTCTGGATATCTGCCACAACATGCTCAATAACATCCACCCTTTTGCACAATTTGGTCATGTTGTTCACCACATCCTTCATAGCATTCTTCACATCCCTTTGAATCATGCAAGATAGCTTCTAAGCCAGGTTGGTCAACTAATTATCATGGTAGTATGTTATCTTGACCAGCTATTGAAAACTAGTCAGGGTTGAGCCTGTGGAGGAGGTGGAAGGTACATAAGGAGCAACAACTATAGATTTGCCGACTCTGCTGGAGTAGGTGCACCTGAAACTTATCTAGAAGGAGAGAAAGCGGTGGGCTCAATATCGGTGTCCACAATCTGTACACCAGCAAAACTCTGCATCTTGCGTTTCTTCATCCTAGGAGCATCAACATCCATCTTCTTCTCAATGTCAATCACACTAGTGGTAGGGGTAGATACATCAAAGGGAAAATATTAGATGCCAACCTTAGCACATAACTTACTTATAAGCATAGGGTAGGGGAATGAGTCACCCAATTGATGTGCTTTCCTCCTTATTACCACCACCGTAATCTCACCAAAATTCACATGTGCCCCTTACATGATGGAGGCTACTAGAATGGCACCCTCGTGTGTAACCTTCTGATCCCTTTTAAAAGGGAAGAAATGGTAGCGGATGAAGTCATACCATAGGCGCGCCTCAAAATGAAGGCTCTGATGCAAAATGATATTCCCCATAGTTTCCCAAATAAGAGTCCCAGGAGCAATGATAAAAGAAGGCCAACTAAGTTATTTGTCCTTTGGGAGCACCTTAGCCCAATATGCTGGTGGAGGCTCAGTTGTGTTAGCCTAGTAGATGGTGTTAATAACATCTGGTGTAATGTGAACTTCTTTACCATAGACTATCACTGGGTCCAAGCAAGGGTAATCATCAACATTGCTTGTGTAGTGCATTGAGTCCTTCTTGGCCTGATAGGAGGCATAAAATTCATGGACCCCCTCGACATGATAACCTCTTGGCATATCTACGAATGGGAACCATTAGCGTGTAGTGAATTATTGGTGGATGTTAGGCAAACCATCCCCAACTGCTGCAAGGTTAAAGATACACTCCGGGGTGAAGGTCGTTCCCTTGTCCCAGTTGTAGAGGGCTTTCATGCCCTCTACCCCAAGCAGATCCTCTCCTCCTCAGTATCTTGCACAAGAGGAGATGATGGGGTAGAAACGGGAGCTTTCTTATTTCTTTTGGACTTGGTGATGGAAGTAAGAGGAGCTGGGGGCCTTCTTGTAGTGCGACCTAAATTACCCCTGCTAGATGACATTTTTTTACACAAGAAGATTGTGAGTTATCAAAAGAAATAGAAAAATCATTTTGTATTTTTTTTGGAATAATGAAAGAAGAAAATGCTAAAAGAAGTTAATTAATTTAAATGAAATTGAATGCATTGGACAAAAAAAAGACACCAGGTAACTCTTGGCATGTGCGAGTCATATGCGATTCACACATATAGAAGTGTGTGTAGCATGTGGCTTCACCTATACTAGCAGAAACCTGGGTAACAAAATATGAAAGGTGAAAAGGCATGTGCAAAATGCCTCAGCTAGTTTTCATGTCGCATGTGCCTTTTCCCTCTCAGGCAGTATACTGGCACACTTAGCACAAACATGCGATGCCTTGTGCATTTCACAGGTGAAGATCTACGTTTCGCATGCAAAATGCAAATGGAAACAGTAGGAAATTTTCAATTCCTTGTTTTCATATGTGTTGCATATGCGACTCGTAGAGCAATACCTGAGGAATGCATGTGCAAACAAGGTGATGTGCCGCCATTTTACGGCACTTTCGACTCCTTTTAACTAAGAACAATCGTACGTTTCAAGCAACCGTCGTTGTTTTTGATGTTTTTATGTTGTATTTTCAGGAAATAGGTACGAACATGGAAACGGAAGGAAAAACGAGCAAAACGACATTCTGGATAAGAGTGACGGTCCGAGTGACGGACCGTCAAGCTAGTGACGAACCGTCAAGGCAGCCGTCAACTTAAGGCAACACACTGCCTAGTGGCGATGGCCACCGTGACGGCCCATCAAGGGTGTGACGGTCCGTCACCCAAACCATCACACCAAGGCAGCACCACTGCCTAGTTGTGACGGTCCAGGCGACGGTCCGTCTATTTGGTTGAGAAACGTTTAGACGATACCATTAATTCAATCGCATCATGACACGCATATAGAAAGAACCCCGTTAAGCCTAGAATCGACTTTGTTACTAACGCCATTGTAAGCACTTCCCTAGTTCTCTCTCTCCTATTGATTACCAGTCATACGTTAAGTGTTTGTTTTGTTTACAAATATTGATCACAAAACCCCCTATTTACCGGAAACTATTGACCATTAGTCACATACTTCACTAAAGGCTTAATATTCACCATATTCTCTGTGGGATTCGACCCCAACCTTTGTTGGGTTCTATATTTGACTACGACCGCTTACGCTTCATTAATTTGAGGTGTAGTTTGGGCGTTATCAAAAAGTGGCGCCGTTGCCGGGGAATACGGTTGATTATTAAGTCCGGTGTGTTTATTTGACTCTTAGTCATAATTTCCTGCTTTTACGTTTATTTGTTGTTTTTGTTATTGACAGGGTACATAGTTGTGCATGCCAAGTACCCGGAGCTCGGGTGAATCAATATTACCTTACGATCCCGAGCTTGCTAGAACATTGAGGCGGAATATGGCCGCACAACTAGAGGCAGCAAGGCTCGCTGCAGAACTGGAGGCCCAACAAAATCTGAATGCTGGTGGTCTGCTGGATGAGATCGCACGGAATGATGAGGATCTCGACTTAGATAGAGCTGGCGCTATGGGCGCCATTGTTGTTCCACCGCTACCGCCCGGAGCCAAGTTCAACATCACTAGCACGATGATTCAGCTGTTGAACTTGAGAGAAGTATTCCGTGGAGCAGCTGGTGACGATCCAAACCGTCACTTAATGAACTTTGTGGGTATCTGCAAGTCGTTTGAACTGCCAGGCGTGAGTCAGACAACGATCAGGCTCAGGTTGTTTCCATTGTCTCTGTCTGATGAGGCAGCGTTATGGTTGACAGAACTGACCCCGACTCTATCGCAACTTGGGGAGAGTTGAAAGGAGCTTTCCTAGAAATATTCTTTCCTCCCTCTAGGATGATACAGTTGAGGGACGAGATTAGCAATTTCAGGCAGCAACCTCACGAAGCATTGCACGAGACCTGGCTGCGATTCAAGAAGAAGCTAACACAATGCCCGAACCATCAGTTGAACGATGAGTTTTTGATGCAGACATTCTACAGGGCACTCAATTCGGCTACCAAGACGACGTTGGACAACGCAGCAGGTGGAGCGTTTATGGGTCGCACTTTTGCCGATGCCACAACTATTTTGGACAGGCTCACCAAAACCAACAGAGCCTGGCATACACGAGATTCAGAGGTGGCAGCTAGTACTTATATAGTTGGTGTGTCAGCAGAGCAGCGCAGAAAAGAGGAGGAACGCGACCAAGACATGGCGCATCTGAAAACGCAAATGGACCTCTTGACCAAGCACTTGATGTCAGGAAGTATTGAGAAGGTGAAAGCCGTGGGTTCGCAAGGTAGAGCAGCAGGGGTTGAATCTGATGAGGAGGCCAACTATTTGGGGGGTTTCCAGGCCAACGGCTAGGGAAACTAAGGTCGGAACTATCAGAGAGACAACCACTATGAATAAGGCGGCTACAAAGATCGCGACCAAGGAAACTGGAGGAACAACACCGATAGAGGTGGGTTGTATATACCACCTGGTAATCGGGAAAAAGCTAGCAACGAGGCAGAGACGTCCAAACTTGAGAACATGATGGTGAAGATGCTGCTGAAGGTGGAATCAACTGACTCTAGAGTAAAGGAGATGAAGACTGAATTATCAGCATTGAGTCAGTTAGTGGGTTCACATTCCACCTCGATCAAGCAATTAGAGCAGCAAGTGGGGCAAATCTCGGCATCTCTGAACCAAAGGAAGACAGGTACCTTGCCGAGTGACACGATTCACCCGAGGAGTGACGCGAGTTGTATGGCGATCACGACAAGAAGTGGTAAAATATTACCGGAATCACATCCGATAATTCAGACTCAAGGTGATGTTGCGGATGATGAAGAGGCGGTAGAGGAGGAAAAGCCAAAACCCGTGGATAAAAGCAAGGAAGCTGAAAAGCTTCCAACTATGATGCCTCGACCACCACCTCCTTTCCCACAATGCCTCAAGAAGAAAGCGGAAGATGGTAAGTTCCTGAACTTCCTGACCATGCTCAAGCAAGTATCAATAAACATCCCATTGGTGGAAGCGCTTGAACAAATGCCCGGATATGCCAAATTCATGAAGGACTTGATCACCAAGAAGAGGTCGGTAAGCTTTGAACCAGAAGATAACCTTCACCACTGCAGCGCTATTTCTTCAAGATCATTTGTGGAAAAGAAGGAAGACCCAGGTGCGTTTACTGTCCCCTGCACTATCGGGAAGCTCAACTTCGGAAGAGCATTGTGTGATCTTGGTGCTAGCATCAACCTGATGCCGCTAGCGGTCTACAAACAATTAGGTTAGGGAGATCCTAAACCAACATCCATGAGAGTAATGATGGCTGACCGCTCAGTAAAGCGACCTGTGGGAATATTGTCTGATGTGCTAGTAAAGATCGGTAAGCTTATCTTCCCAGCTGACTTTGTGATCTTGGATTGCGAAGTAGATTTTGAAGTTCCCATAATCTTGGGACGACCTTTGTTAGCCACGGCTAGAGCATTGGTTGACATGGAAAGAAACGAACTGACCTTCAGGCTAAACAATGAAGTGGTCAAGTTTGATGTGTCCAAATTGATGAAGCAACCAAGTGACATGAGGGTGGTCGCGGTAATCAATGCTATTGAGGAAGTCCCTGCGGATGTGTATCTTGA
The DNA here is from genome assembly GCA_003996215.1 of Jaltomata sinuosa. Lineage (NCBI taxonomy): Eukaryota > Viridiplantae > Streptophyta > Magnoliopsida > Solanales > Solanaceae > Jaltomata > Jaltomata sinuosa. Next base: position 62,159 of record QJPP01001205.1, on the reverse strand, counting down.
GGAGAAGGGTTGTGTTGAAACCCGAGCTGTTATGAGAGTAAGGTCGCGATCGCAAGAGGACGAGCAGGTAAAGGAAAGCGGTGAAAATAGATCCAGAAAATGAAAACACCGCAAGAGAATCTGCAAAGAAAGAGCAAAGAAATTGTTGCGACTAGCGATGAAGCCCAAAAAGGAAGCTGGAATGCCACACTCCATCGAGTTCTCCTGGTTTGGAGACCCTGGCGGTCTCCAACATCGTTCCAGAATCTGAGTCATATCGACTTCACAGGTATTCCTTTATTCTCACAGTTTTTAGTTTTCATATGTATGCATTGGGGACAATGCATGAGTCTAAGTTGAGGGTGTGGGGAAACCTGTGAGTCACCACCGAGGGTTTTTGTTGCCGAGTTCTTTTCCCTCCGGTGTGCTATCTAGTAGAACCGGCATGTTTAGGTTGTCATTTTTAAATTTTGTTAGTTGTTTTGTAGTGTCTATAGCAAGCATGGCGTTTTTTGTTTAAAAACGAGGCCCCTTTAAAAATTTTCTGGTTTTGTACTTATGTTGAAACGATTGACTGTCTGGAACCTCGAATGTCATTGTGTGATCATGATTAGAATGGGTATGCTTAAGCCGAGCGGTTGTTTGATAGTTGGTAGCAATATAGTTTCTTGGTGCCAAGAGCGTGTGAGATTATTGTTATAAATTCTTACTATGTGCATGCATCTAGAACTTGCCCGGTCTATTTTGTTAAGTTTGAAGTTTGGTTGCTTAGGAAAGGATCACAGGCCCTTTTTGTGTGCAGTCCACTTAACCTAAAAGACCGTCCAAATATAAATAATCCCTTGATCCCTGTTTGAGCCATAATTGATCCTATTCTTTCAATAACCTGTCACCGTTCCTGTCTAACTTTGAATCCCTATTTTGGCCCTGGCCCTTCCTTGGACATCGTGCACCTCAACGCAGGCAATCAGCCTAAGTTGAGGGTGGCTACTATAGAGGTAAAACCCTGTTTTGGCCCTGGTCCTGCCATGGACATTGTGCACCTCAATGCACGCAATCAGCTGAAGTTGAGGGTGGCTACTACAGAGGTGAATGATAAGAAAAAGAGGATGGAGAAGATTGGTTGTGAATAGAATGAAAATTCCGGGTGTGTGCCTAAGAAAAGAAAAATAAAAAGAGATGAAAAATATCGAAAAGGTAATAAAAAGAATTGTCAGAATAAAGAGGCCGCACCTGTAGCTAAAGAGAAGGAAATAAAAAGGTGAATAAGGATGGATAAAGTAAAGTTATGTGGTAAGAAGACGTCGGTAGTTCCAAGGAGGGCTTAGTCACTAACCCCTAAATGTATCCTACCTGCACCCAAAGCCTCATTACAAGCCTAAACAAGTCATGTAGTGATCCTGAGCGGCTTTCTGAAGAACTGAAATAGAATAGTAAGGGCAAGCCTATGGTATCGCATGTGCATTGTGTGAAATCGTTTGTGAGTGTGAGTGCTTACCTAGTCCCAAATCTTGTGTGTGGGATTTCTTTGTGGTGAGGGCACCAAGACGTCTGTATTAGCTATTGATTGTTAGGATAGCTGCGCGTGTGTATGTAGAATGTTCTATCATATCGGAATTACATGTTTGGATCCATGCAAGTTAGTGTTTCATACATTTGTGTGCTACGAGGGAGCTTGAATTAATGTTGAATGACCATAAGTTGCTAAAGACACGAGTTTGTTGCTTAGTTGAGTCGTCGTGTTATTGTTTTGTGTTGCTTGAGGACAAGCGAACGTCTTAAGTTGAGGGTGTTGATGTGCCGCCATTTTACGGCACTTTCGACTCCTTTTGATAACGCCCAAACTACACCTCAAATTAATGAAGCGTAAGCGGTCGTAGTCAAATATAGAACCCAACAAAGGTTGGGGTCGAATCCCACAGAGAATATGGTGAAGATTAAGCCTTTAGTGAAGTATGTGACTAATGATCAATAGTTTCCGGTAAATGGGGGGGGGGTTTGTGATCAATATTTGTAAACAAAACAAACACTTAACGTATGACTGGTAATCAATAGGAGAGAGAGAACTAGGGAAGTGTTTACCATGGCGTTAGTAACAAAGTCGATTCTAGGCTTAACGGGGTTCTTTCTATATGCGTGTCACGATGCGATTGAATTAATGGTATCGTCTAAACGTTTCTCAACCAAATAGACAAATTTACTTTTCAATTCTCTCGAACTTGAAAAGGTGTGCTTTTAGATTTCAATCCTAAACATCAAGTAGATTAATCTAGTTACAGCATTAATCATAAGACGAGAGTTGGTAGTCTCGAATCCTCGTCGTTAATCAAGTTTCCCGGTTTTAATCTCTTTACTCAAGCAAATTAAACCTAGGCATGTTCTAATGTTTGCAACCACTAGAAAATGTTACATAACGAATGATTAACAACGTGACAACATACATATTTAACCCGTCGCTACCCGGAATCTATATTGCTACTTTTGCCATGGCTCCCACTACCCTAGTTGTGGGAGGTTTAGTTAATCATGCTATAAATAAAAGAGAAGAGAATTGTATTCATAATAAAGAGAAGGGGTTCTTACAATGTAATGAAAACCAATCTTCAATTATTCCAAGAACAAGAAAAACCAAGATCCCAAGAACGATTCAAGAACACGAATTCAAGAAGTGTAAAACGTGTTACTTGATCTCCAAGTCTCTCCTAAAACTATTGGGAGAACTATATTGAAAAGCTTCGTAAGTAAACTTGCATAGTAATAAAATAAACCTAACATAGGGTATTTATAGGAGTCTAGGAAACAAATCCCAAAAACGTCAGGATTCCGCATAGCGGACTGCCCAGGTGTGATGGCCAGGCTGACGGACCGTCACTGGCTTGACGGACCGTCGCCTGGACCGTCACCACTAGGCAGTGGTGCTGCCTTGGTGTGACGGTTTGGGTGACGGACCGTCACACCCTTGACGGGCCGTCACGGTGGCCGTCGCCACTAGGCAGTGTGTTGCCTTAAGTTGACGGTTCGTCACTAGCTTGACGGTCCGTCACTCGGACCGTCACTCTTATCCAGAATGTCGTTTTGCTCGTTTTTCCTTCCGTTTCCATGTTCGTACCTATTTCCTGAAAATACAACATAAAAACATCAAAAACAACGACGGTTGCTTGAAACGTACGATTGTTCTTAGTTAAAAGGAGTCGAAAGTGCCGTAAAATGGCGGCACATCACAAGGCTATGAACACAAAATTTAGCAGGGCGTAAAGCATTATTAGCACTATTGTTTACCCATTACAAAGTTATTTAGGTACATTAGACTTCCCCAGAAAACATCAAACATTATCAATACCCAAACATTATGAGAAATTTTCTTAATGATTTCCCATAAAAAGAACTTTACCCCATCTATCATCGTGAACATCAAGCATTCATGAATTTAAATCAAGCACATTTAACACAACATGAGTTCACTCCCCTAAACCGAAGCGCTCATCGAACAATTATAATCAATAGGAATAACACAAGGACATAGTGGTATATACAATTTAAACCCACACAACACTATTCAACTAAAACCTTGCGAAGATGATAATTTTCCCTTAAAAATGACATCACCCAATCTATCATTGTGCTAAACCATGCATTATAGCAAGTGGGTTACTCAGACTTCACTCAAAAACATGAAATTAAGGGCTAAAAATTAACACAAGTTACATGCATCATTCTAAAAAAATGATCTATCAAGTTTTTCCTAAGCAAAATTGACAATATGCCTCAAAACTGGGGTCCCAAAAATCTCACCCAAAATCAATATGGAGGATTAAACTAGCATGGTTCACAAATAATTTTCCAAATCTACTTAAAAATAAGGATTTAATATCGGTAAACTTACCACAAGCAAAGATGAGGGATTAAAAACCAAAAACTTGAAGCTTTTAGTGCCTAACAATGGAGACCCAACTTTTTTGCCAAAAAAAGGAGTGGTGCGGCAGTGGTTTAGCGCCTGTGGTGCGGGAGAAGTAAGGGAGAAGGAGATTTTGGGGAATGTTTGGAGGATTTGGAGAGTTTTGGGGGAGAGTAATGGAGGTTTTGAGAGTTATGGAAGAAAAATTAGAGAAGGTGACAGTTTAAAGGGAGAAAGAAGAGGAAGAGACGCAGGTCAAAGACTAGGTCAGATCGGTCAATAGGTAGGTCAAATAATTTTCAAACTTACCTGCGCTCGCAACGTGACGTGCGATTCGCACATGACAATGTGCATTTCGCATGTCACTTTGCAATTGATGATCTTGAGCCGAATTTTTGCCAATTTTCTTGGCATGCGACGGCAGGCGCAACACACATTTGAGGGTGTGATTCACACCCCTAATCGCATATGCCTTCAACTTCTATTTTTTCTTCTCAGCTCACTATTTTTCAAGTGTGATGCCACATGTGGCTACAAAATGACTTATGTGAAACGTACGAGCTTCTACACATGTCCTCCAAATTTTTTCCACTTATCTATTTTTTGAACTCTATGCATTCCTAAACACATCATAAACAACAAAGGATAAAGAAAATAAACTAAAAAAACACTAGAATTGCCTCCCATTAAGTGCCTTATTTAACATCACGGCTCGACGATAGTACCTCAACTATCAATCATTTCCTAGTAGTATGCCAATACGATTGGCACATCCCCATCCAAAGAAATGAAAATACTTTTCAAAATCCTCATCACCTCCACTTGTTGCAAAGTTGAAAACATCATAGATATGGGCACTTGGAGGATGTCATTTGAATTCCTATGCATGTCTACCACGTATGGTGGCTTAGGCAAAAGCAACCTCTCAAGATTTTTCTTTTCTCGAACATTCAATACCACAAGTTGATCATTAGGCGGTGCATCCTTACTTTTAACATCCCCAGGGACTTCAACCATCTCACCCTCGATAGAAATTAGGGACACAACTCTATATTTATTCGGTGGTTTGATGGGTTGACAGATGTTGAACATGACTTCTTTGCTCCCCACTCAGAATTTGAGTTCCCTAGCTCTACATCAAAAAGAGACCTTTTGATGGCAAAAAGTGGATGCCCCAAAATAATGGGCACCTCAAGATCAACATCACAATCTAACACCATAAAATAGCCGAAAAGATGAACTTGTCTACTTTCACCAAGACATCAAACAATATCCCAACCGGGCGCTTAATTGAATGGTCAACCATTAGTAACCTTTTTTGTGTGGACTTAGGAGTGCCTAAGGCTTACTTTCTAAAAATAACAGGGGGCATTAAATTGATGCTTTCCTCGAGGTTTCACACAAGGCTTTTCTGAACAAGAACATTCCAATGGTACAAGGGATGGTGAAAGCTCCTAGATCATCCCATTTAAGAGATATATTGCTCGTTATGACAACACTACAACTATGGGACAATTCAATCATCCCCATATCAATCACCCCTTTCTTATTTAACAACTCTTTCATAAATTTGGCATAACCCATCATTTGCATAAGAGCGTCAACCAAAGGAATATTGATGGATAGTTTGCTGAATATGTCTACAAACTTTTTGAATTGATTATCTTCCTTTTTAATTATTAACCTTTGAGGATATGGAGGAGGTCCTTTAAGAAATGACCTCGGCACACTTTGGGCTTCCTCCTTCATCTCAATGGCAATTTGAGGAGAGACTCGGTCTCATCCTTTACCTCATGTGGGCCATTATCATTTTCAACCATATTGGGAGCACTAAGCTTCACCCCAATATTTGGGTTTTCATCACTATTCTTCTCAATCTTGACTTTCTCTTTTATCTTGTTATCTTGATCCCTAATGACTTTTATGGTTGGTTTCCTCACTCCACTAAGCATTCTTACACTTCGAGTCCTAATTGCCATCACATGGCCATTGTTTTTCATATTCGCAAGAGTGTCACTTGGAAAAGTATCTTTCAAATGTGAGTTCATTTGAGTCTCTAAGTGATTGATTGACGTCGAGTGTAAACTCACTATTTGATGAAGAGTGGATACCTCAATTTTTAAGTCATTCACCCTGCTATCCGTAGATTCAACATATTTCAACACTTGAGATAACAAGTCTTCAAACTTGGAATGTACAAGGTTACTCAAACTTGGTTGATAAAAAGAAATATCAGCTTTTACTGGAGGCACATAGGGATTAGCTCTTCGGTGATTGTAGCGATCATTGTCTCTCTCATGTTCTCTCCATTGACATTCACTGTCTCTACCCTTCTCTCTATCCCTCTATTTAGTGCCCTTGTCTCAATTCTAACCTTGATTCTCGTCTTTTGGATGCCAAGGACCTTGGTTAGTACCTTGATATCCAGGTCGAGAACCGCTACTAGAAAACAAGCTTACTTATCCATAGGGGGTGTAAACACCCTCCTCAAGAGCTTTTGAACCATAAGTACCCATGACATTCACACTTTTAGTCTTGGCTCCCACCATATGTTTGGCCAACAAATCAATATTAGTTATTATTTTGGCCATGGTATCAATTTTAGTCATTATTTTAGTCTTTATTTAGACCAACCAATTATTACTTTGCCCAAGCACGATTACTTTGCTTTGGACCAACCAATTATTACATGGGTGAATTAAGCTCTCTCTAGATTTGATTCTTAGATAAGAATTTCCTTCAATCAGCTATTTCTAGCCTTAATCTATGGTGGAAATCCTAAATCCCCACTATTTAATTCTTACCCAATTATTGAACTACTCTTTCAAGCAAGTACAAAATTAGTAAACTCAATCAATGTTTGCAGCCATCAATTTTACAATTAGACCATGAAGAATTAAATAGACCCATACAAAATAATCAATTATAAGCACCAATAAATCAATACCCATACACAAATTCAAACAACCATCATACACATACCCCTAGAATAGAATTTAGCTGCTTATATTAAAGGAATAAGAGTATACCAAATGGGTTTCCCAAAATTCCATTCATATTATAAGCTAATTTCCAATTCCAAAGTCAAAATTCCTTACTAATGGTATTTCTAAATGTAGAAGAAAAAAATAGAAAGTGTACTCTTTATACTCTTTCTTAGGGAAAGTAAAAACTGATTGTTCTTTTGGTACACACCCGAAAAAGGGTTTTAGAACCTTCCCAAATACGTCACACATAATTGGACAAAAATGCCCTTCGAGGCAGGTGAAATTGATATGCGATGGAAGATGAGATCACACCATGTAGTTTGTAGCTCACATATTCCTTCCTCTCCAAGCAGTAAAGTCCAGCAGCTAGTGTGATGCAGGTGCAAAAGGGAGGGCAATCACCCTTTTAATGTGCGGCTTGCATATTGGTAACTACTCAGGAAGTTTTTGATCCTCCATATGCGATGGCACCTATGAAAAGCATGTGCTATTTGCGGCTCGCATGCCATTTTGCATCTGTTGGCAATTTCATACCCTTTTTAATCACCTTTACACTTTCACTTTATTTTGAGATCTTTGGGTTCAATTCCTTTGCTTTATTCATACGACCAAGAATACCTGCATTTATGTTAAAAAAGGAAATAAGTACCTCTAATTCTCATCAAAACATAACAATAATTCATGAATAAAGGCTCAATAAGTTGGTAGATAACCAAATTATAAAAAGGTACCGATAGCCATATACTGAGGAGAGTTATCATATCTTGCTTACCTCTGTGATACTAGTGCCACTACACCTTCTCTTGAGTCAGTTCTTGTGGTTTTGTGAGTATTTAATGTGTTTTATTCTGATCTATCGGGTCTTCCTTCTAATCGTGATATTGACTTCGACATTAATATCAAGGCGAGCACTCAACCTATTTATATTCCACTATATCAAATAAGAATAGTCAATTTGATGGAGTTTAAGGATCAACTCAATAATTTATTGAGTAGAGGTTTAATCAGGCCTAATGTATTTAAATGGGGTGCTCCCGTTCTTTTTGTCAAGAAGAAGGATGGGTCCATGCATATGTGTATTGACTTATGCAGTTGAATAAGGTAATGGTTAAGAACAGGTATCCGATGCTGTATATTGATGATATATTTGACTAGCTACAAGGTGCAGTAGTGTTCTCTAAGATAGACTTGAGGTCCAGTTATCACCAGTTGAGGATTAGGGCTGCGAATATCCCAAAGACTGTATTTAGGACTTCGTATGGCCATTATAAGTTCTTAGTCATGTCTTTTGGGTTGGCCAATGCCCCATCAACACTTATAGGGTTGATGAACCGTGTGTTAAGAACCTATATGGATTACTTCATGATTTTGTTCATTGTTGGATTCTTGGTATATTCGAGGAGTAGAGAGGAGCATGAGCAATATCTAAAAGTTGTACTTCAGACCTTACAAGACCATCAATTATATGCCTAAATCATGAAATGTAAATTTTGGCTTAAGTCTGTGGCATTCTTGAGGCATGTGAAGTCCAAATATGGGATTATAGTGGATCCGAGAAAGATTGTAATAGTTCGTGATTAGGCTAGGCCTACTTCTCCTACTAAGGTTCGCAGTTTCATCCGATTAACAGGCTAATACAGACGATTTGTGAAGGAGTTTTCTTCCATAGCAGCTCCATTGACTAGATTTACTCAGAATAATATCCCTTTTTAGTGGTCTGATGAGTGTGAGGTAAGCTTTCTAAAGTTCAAGGACTTATTGATGGAAGAGGGTCAGTCTCAAAGCAAATGAAAAAGAGATTGATTTTATGCTCTTCAAAAAGAGCCAAAATAGTCGCGGATGCCGAGTTAGCACTTTAGTTCTTATTCTTACTCCTCAAGTCAAGGGTCAGGAGGTTACAATGTATTGTGATTCTTCATGTATTGGTTTGGGTTGTGTATTGATGTAGCTGGGCTGGGTTATTGCTTATGCTTCTAGACATCTAAAGGTTCATAAGAGGAACTACCCCACTCATGACTTGAAGTTAGCGGCAGCAGACTTTGCATTGCTGATTTGGAGGCATTATCTGTATGGCATGCATTGTGAGATCTTCACTGACCACCATAATCTTCAGTACATTTTCATCCTGAAGGTTCTAAATTTGAGGCAGTGCAAGTAGTTTGAGTTACTGAAGGACTATGATATCTCCATTCTTTATCATATAAGCAAGGCAAATATGATAGCAGATGCTTTGAGCTGAAAGGCAGTGAGTATGGATGGCTTGGAATTATTAGCACCATAGGAGCGACCTTTAGCTTTGGACATCCAGTCCTTGGCTAACAAGTTGTTTAGACTTGATATTTCTGAGCCAGGCCATATTCTCGCTTGTGTTCAGGTTAAATTTTCCTTATTGGAGTAGATTCGAACATAGCTTAGGTTGGCAAAGTCTGCTCTATTTATACTAGTTCAAACTTTATACAATTTTTAGAGGTCAGCTAAGATCTACATCCGCAAGATTGTCTGTCTACATTTGGTGCCAGTTTCTATCATTTCAAACCATGGCACTTAGTTTACATTATGTTTTTGGAGGTCTATTCAGAGATAGTTGGGTACTAGAGTTACTTAGCACTGCTTTTCACCTGCAGGCTGTCGGTCAGTTAGAGCATACTATACAGGTTCTGGAGAATATGTTGTGGGCTTGTGTTATTGATTTTTGGGGTCAGTGGGATAAGTTTTTAGCGTTGGCATAATTCATATATAATAATAGTTACCATTCCAGTATTCAGATATCTCCGTTCGAGGCTTTGTATGGTAGGCAGTGCAGATCTCCAGTGGGTTGGTTTGATGCCTTTGAGGTTAGACTGTGGGGTATTGATTTATTTCGTGATTCTATAGATAGAGTTTCGGTCATTCAGGAGAAACTTCACAATGCCCAGAGTAGGCAGAAAAGTTATGCTAACCTGAGGGTTTGAGACTTAGAGTGTATGGTTGGTGACTGTGTGTTCCTTCAAGTGTCACCCATGAAGGGCGTGATGAGGTTTTGGAGAAAGGGTAAGCTCAGTCCTAGGTTCATTTAGTCATTTGAGATCTTTTATTGCATTGGGCAGGTCTCTTATAAGTTAGCCCTGCCTCCTGCTCTTTCCGGTGTTCATCTAGTTTTCCATGTTTCTATGTTGCGGTGGTATATTCCGGATGAGTCTCACATGCTTAAGTTGGATGAGTCTCTGGTTTTTTAGGAGAATCCTATCGCTATTTTTGATAGGCAGGTTAGGAAGTTGAGGTCCAAGGAGATTCCATCAGTAAAGGTTCAATGGCAACATCGTCCTGTCGAGGAGACTGCTTTGGAGATCGAGACTGATATGCGGACCCTCTATCCTCACTTTTTCGAGCCTTCAGGCATCTTTCTTTAACTTTCAAAGATGAAAGTTTGAGTAGTGAATGTTGTAATGACCCTATAGGTCATTTCCTTGATTTTTGTGCTTTTTCCATATTTTAAGCATTTCCACAGTAGCTACAGGTCATTTATAACTTGCGGGGACTGGCAGTTGAGTTCCCAGGCATTTTGTTTGTGTTTTAATTTTATTTTTCTATTTTGCAACTCCTAAGGCTGGTAAAATTAACTCTGGTTAATATTTGAGAAAACGGCCTCTGATGTGAATTTTGTCAGCGTTGTTAGCTCCGTAACATTAACTTCGGGCTAGAGGACCTTTTGTTCAGGTCTTGGGGCTTCTAGACTCATTTTGGGCGATTAGGTTCTGTTTTGGTAAGAGTAGGTTTTTAGCTTGGGGCCCAATTTTCATCAAAACGATCTCTACTATGATTTTTGTTGGTTTCGTTAATTTTAGAATTCTGTTTTTGGTAGGCTAAATTAGTTTATTTGCATCTGCTAGACCACATTTGAATCTCGCGGGTCCATCCAGTGAAATTTTTGAGTTGCCAAAACTGTTGTTGTCTAGTAGCTTTTGCAGAAGTAGCCAACCCTTTGCCCACGTGAAGGGTGGTTGCGTGCGCAAAGAAGAGGCGCTGGCCTTGCCCCATTTTCCCTTCGCTCGCGTGGTGGCTTGGAAAGGTGCTCATGTTCACATGTGCATTGGCAAGCCCGCGTGCGTGCTGCAGTGGCATCTGGGCCTGCCTCCGCCTGCCTTTTACATGCGTGTACTCCCCCATTAAAATCTAAATTCTCCATCGATTTGAGCTTCCAAGAGCTGGTTTGAAACTAGTTTTCACTCTCCATTGTTCAGGTAAGTTCCTCTTGACCCCTTTCTCCTTTTTCGTCCTCAATTCATGTTTCATTCTATATAAATTTTTGTTGATTCCTTGATCAAAGTGGACTTTGGGGCTATTTGGAGCTCCGAAATGAGTCCCGTTCGCGCCCAAATTTTGGGCATGGGTGTATAAACCCGATGTGATTATAATCATGAAATTTGTTTTTCATTTCATCGCGCGAGCCCCATGGGTCATTTTTTGATCCAATTTTTTGTCTGATATTTCATATAGCAATATGGGTGTCATTCTTCTCATCTTGACACCTGGATTTTGTTCTTGTTAGTGTGGCATTATTCTTAGGCTATTCTGGAGGGGAAGGCACATGAGTAATGGTTCGTTCTTGCAGTTCAGCCCTGAGGTAGGTTACCATTTACTTATATTCAGACTTGGCTTGGTTAGACTTTATATGTTATGAGTTGCATTAACGTTAGGCTAGATTTAGGTTAGAATTAGGCTTAAATCATGTTTCTACTTATCTTAGCCATTTTCGGGACTGTAGAGTAGTATTAAGATATTTATCCTTAGTATAGGAGCTTATAAAATTTTCGTGGCTAGCCTAGAATCCCTAGAATTATTTAAGGAGGTTTTAGAGGCAAAGTAGGTGTTTCTACTTATTTTCCTATTTATTTCATTTTTTTGCTCGTTTATTATCGTATTTTTTGTATCATGGGTTCGAGGCCATAACATAGATCAAACGGAGTTCTAATTTAGTATTTTTTTTTGGAGGGTGTTTACCATTGTTGATTTGGTATTCTCTGAAATTGGCATCATATCTCATATTGCATTGCATGACAAATGTTTTGGAAATGATGGAAATATGAATTTTTTGGTTCAAACCTGAGATTTTTACTTAACCACTGATTTTCAAAAGAAAGGAAAGTACCACTGTTTATGCCAGTACGAGGGATGTTTCCAGACCTTTTCTCTATTTAATTTCCTGTTGATGAGTCCGAGGTACAATTCTGGGCATCCTAAGAAGCACATATCCGGGTTTTACTTTTATGCATATGTTGATGAGGTCGAGGTTACATTCTGGGTGCCCGGGGTACCAGATACCGAGTTTTACTTTTCTGCATCAGCCATACTCCATATCATATCATCTCATGATGTATTGCATTACTTGTATGTGACCACCGTCCGTTAGATAGTTCTATTTTCTAATGATAACTAGATTATGGTGGATCAGTATAGTTAGTTTACTTTCTTGTATCTTATAATATATATATTATCTTTCTGATCTCGGTCGGCCTATGATGCCTACTGAGTACCCATTATTTTGGTACTCATACTACATTCTACATACCCTCGTTGACCTTCCAGTCGTTCATGGCCAGGTGTTGTTGGGATCGCGATGAGCTACCAACGTTTGGAGATCCTTTACTGCTTTCCATCTACATAGTTGTCTATATTTTTTTGTATCTTGGATAGATAGAACTTGTTGTATAGCTATTCCGTACTTTAGATGCTCTTGTACCAGTCACACTAGGTCTGAGGTTAGTATTGTAGATGTTTTGTCTTCTCAGTCACTTTGGAGACATTTTTATATATTTATTGCGGTTGGTATGTATATATACTATTGGCCCCCTTCTTGTATGATTCCCCCCCTAAATTATTTTACTATGCTTCTCTATTCTTGGGTTGGCTTGCCTACTGAGGGGTTTTGTAGGTGCCATCGCAACCCGACTTCTGGTCATGACATCTTAAGAAGATTAATAATCAATAAATGAATAGGCTTATAGATTACTTACCTCAAACGATGAAGATTGTCCTAGTTTTCTACGAAGAATCGCATCTTAGAGCTTTAGAACGAAGTAAGAATTATGGGAAATAACTCAAAAAATCTTAAAACACACATGTATATTGTCCCGTCTCCCTGTTGAGATGAATGGTTTCTCATTTCAATGAGCCATCGCAACAAGGATCAGCTCATCATGATGGATCATTGTGACAAAGCATCTCTTCATCGTAGTGAACGTTAATTTCCAGAACGTCAATTTTTCACCCAAACCCCTTATTTCACAACACACTTTATCTTATAGATATCACAGATTATTCCTGACGCGACAACTATCATAACCAGAGTTTTATGTACTCGAATTCTATCCCAAAACATCCTACATCCTTCTACTGTCACCTATCCATATAAGGAATTCCCACTATGGTTCCACAAACCATGAGACCCCAACCATCTCTAAGGCAAAAACACTCTATTTTCATCAAAGCTCACCCTAGCCTGAGATTTTAACAACCCTCATCTTAGGGACTTTCTTAGCCGGGTACTTACGCCCTGACTTTAATATAATGACAAAACAGGTCATTACATTATATACCAATTAAACAATGATCCATCCCCAAATGACAACAAGAAAAAAGTAGGAGAAAAAGAGGATTTCTTTAATCGGTGAAAAAATGAGGATACTTGATCCGCATGTCTGCCTTAGTCTCCAAAGTGGCCTCCTCAACAGGACGGTTCTTTCACTGGACCTTCATAGAATAAATATCCTTAGTCCTCAATTTTCAGACATCTGTGTCAAGAATAGCAATGACCTCCTCTTCATAATACAGGTTCTCATCAAACATGACCGAATCCCAGCGAATAATGTATTTATTATCTCCATGGTACTTCTTAAGCATCAAAACCTGGATTACGAGATGAACTCCTGAAAAACTTGAAGGCAATGCAAAATTTATAAGCCACTAGCCCCACACTTTGAAGAATCTCAAAGGGCCTAATATACCTCGGACTCAATTTGCCACGCTTCCCAAATCGCATAACATCCTTCATAGATAAAAAAACTTGAGCAAAACTTGCTCATCTTTCCTAAATTGCATGTCTCTTACCATCATGTATGCACAAATTTTTTGCCGGCTATGAGCTGTTAGAAGCTTCCGTTGGATTAACTTCACCCTTTTTATAGAGTCTCGCAGAAGGTCTGCACCCCATGGCCTTACCTTAAATGAATTGAACCAAACAATTGGAGATATACATATCCTCCCATATAATGCTGCAAATAGGGTTATGTAAATACTCGAGTGATAACTGTTGTTACAAGCAAACTCAGCCAATGCTAGATACTGGTCCTAATAACCCCCAAAATCTATCACACATGTGTGGAGCATGTCTTCCAATACCTTAATCGCATTCTCAGATTGTCCGTCAGTCTAAGAGTGAAAAGTTATACTAAGGTCCAACCCTGTACCTAACTCCTCATGAAACTTCTGTCAAAAATTAGAAGTGAACTTGGGGCCCATATCAGAAATAATGGAAATAGGAACCCCATGCAACTGAATAATTTCCTTCAGATATATTTTGGCTAACTTAGCTGCATTATAAGCCACTTGAAATGGGATGAAATGTGCAAACTTCATAAATCTATTAACAATAACCCATATCAAATCATATTTTCCCAAAGTCTTGGGAAGGCCAACCACGAAATCCATGGATATTCTCTACCACTTCAATTCAGAGATGGGCATCCTCTAAAGTTTGTGATCAGGCTTATCGTGTTCATGCTTTACTTGCCGACAGTTTTGAAAATTAGCAACAAAGTCAATTATATATCTCTTCATTCCACCCCACCAATAGTGTTGCTTTAAATCTCAGTACATCTTGTTCACACCAGTATCTAAAGAACATTTAGAACAATGAGCATCAACTAAGATCGTAGGGATCAACTCATCGACTTGGGGCACACATGATCAACTCATCGACTTGGGGCACACAGACTCACCCCTTAATTTGCAGTACACCTTCATCATTAATAATGTCCTCATTGGCCTCACCCTACAACAACTTGTCATGTATGTTGCTCAGTTTCACATTATCAAATTGTTTACCTTTGATCTGATAAAGAAAAGAGGACCTTGCCTCAACACATGCAAATAATCCACCCCGCTCAGACACCTCCAATCTCATGAAGTTGTTAGATAGGGCCTTAATGTCTCTGGCTAATGGATGTCTAGTATTTTTCAAATAGGCCAAGCTACCTATACTTTCAGTCTTCCTTCTTAGTGCATCAACTACCACATTAGCTTTACCCAGATGGTATAGAATGGTAATGTCCTAATCCTTGAGTAATTCCATCCATCTTTGTTGCCTTAAGTTCAAGTCCTTCATCGTGAACACATGCTGTAAACTATGGTGGCCTGTGAATACCTCGCAGCTCATCCCATATAAGTACTGCCTCTATATCTTGAGAGCAAACACTACAACAAACAACTTTAAGTGAAAAGTATGATACTTCTTCTAATGAACCTTGAGTTATCTTGAAGCATAAGCGATAACATTTCATTCCTACATCAATACAACACCTAGACTAGACCTTGAGGCATCACAATATACAATAAAATCTATATCTTCAATGAGCAAGGAAAGAATTAGAGTAGTAGTAAACAAATTCTTTAGCCTTTGGAAGCTCCCCTCACATTTATCTGACCAAACAAACAAAACCTCCTTCTGGGTCAGGAGAGTCATATGCGGGGCAATAGATGCAAAACCTTTAACAAACCCACAGTAGTAACTAGCCAATCACACAAAGCTACGAACCTTATTCACAAAAATGGGCCTAGCCGAGTTTTGAATTGCCGTTATTTTCTGTGGGTCAACCATTAATCCTTCTATAAAAACCACATGCTCCAAAAAAGACAAAGAAGATAACTAAAACTCACACTTTGAGAATTTCACATACAATTCCTTCTCTTTCAACAATCCCAACATAATTTAAAGGTGATTCCCATGCTCCTGACCACTCTTAGAATACACTAAGATATCATCAATTAATACTATGATGAATGAGTGAAGTTATTGCTTGAATATTCCATTCATCAAGCCTATAAAAGAAGCCACCGCATTATTCAGCCCAAATGACATCACAAGAAACTTGTAATGCCCATATAAGGTTTGAAAAGAAATATTAGGAATATCAGAAAGCCAGATAATTAAGTAATTATAACCGGACCTTAGATAAATCTTACAGAATACCAAAGCACCCTGTAATTGGTCAAACATATCATCTATACAAGGGAGAGGATACTGCTTACGTATAGTAACCTTATTCAGTTTTTGGTAGTCTATGCACATATGTAGACTACCATCCTTTTTCTTAACTAACAACACTATAACACCCTACGGGGAGGCACTAGGACGAATAAACATTTTACTTAACAACTCATGTAGCTAAGCCTTATGCTCTCTCAACTCAGCCGGTGCCATCTTATAAGGAAGAATAGAGATAGAGTGCATATTCATCTCAATGTAAATGAAAAAATCAATATCTTGATCAGGTGGCATTCTAGGCAAGTCCGTAGGGAAAACCTCTTGGAACTCACGCACCACTAGAACTGACTTGATGACAAGGGTGGATTCAATGCATGATATGATATGATGTGACACTAACCGGTATGTTCCCTCTCTGGTACCGTGCGGGTCCATATAGAGGTGGGACCTATGGAAGGCTCTTTCTCGTGTACCTCTCATCCGCCGTACACCATCTTCCTGGCATGCTACGTCAGCCCATAGCCTGTGGCCCAGGAATGACAGGGGTCCATGGAGGACTACCTCTCGACCACATACAAAAGCTCAATCTCAAATTGTGTCCTCCAGAAAAAAGTCCTGGTTCAAGCCAGTGGATAAGTCTCATATGTAGCTCAAAACTCGAAATCTCATAGTACATGCCCGACTTCAAAGCTAGGAAAACAAAATACCCCTTTCCTATAAGAATTTATCCATGAAGGAAAGACAAAAACTTCATAGAAGCATAACTATAATTACCCCCCCACTTTAGTATATCCAACCAAGTTATAGCCATAGTTACTATCTTAGCATGACAATCAAGAATAGCATGGTGCAAAGACAACCAACTCATCCCAAGTATGGTGTAAAAATCTACTATGTCTAGAATGACTAAATTAGCCAAAGTCTTTTTCCCCACAAATATAACTGGACAAGCACAAAAGATCCAATCCATAAGCATAGAGACACCCACTGGGTAGACATACTTATAGGAAAATCAAGTAGTTCACATATCATATCAAAACCCTCAGCAAATATAGCAGACCCATATGAAAAAGTAGAACCATCATTAAAAAAACTTGAAGCCATGTGGTCACAGACAAGAATAGTACCTATGATCACCGCGTCTGACTCTTCTACCTCTGGCCTACAAAAAAATCATAGAAGTGGTTATTACCATCATCCTCTGCACCACTATTGTTGGGATGATTTCTTCATCTGCCACTGCCCCAGTTGGCCTAGGTGCAACCTCTGCCAGTTGTATGACCACCCCTCGCCCTGCGGATGATCTCTGTCAAAACCATTACCTCTACTTGCTGGAACTAAAGCTCTATGAGCCTGCTGCTGAACTGCTTGACAAAGCTGTGGAAATTCCACCTTAAGTTTCTCACCTCACTGCACTCATAACATGAACGGTCATATGTTGGTCGCTGCACCAGAGCGGATAAAGTGAGGTACCACCAAAATCAGAAAAAGGCTGACAGGTCCCTGATATACTCTAACTTGAAACCTGCATCGCAGACTAAATGGGGCACGCAATTGCCAACTAAAGTTGCCCCTAGATTGAGGCTTCTTTGAAGACATTCTTGCTTGACTCTCTTTCTTCACTCCCTCAATATTCTTAACAAATTTCACCACCTCCTGAAAGTACCTGCCAGAAGATGCTACTTGTAAGGCTAAAATCTGTAACTCTGTGTTAAAACCCCTTAAAAATGACAGATATTTTCTTTCTCTGTAGTGATCAACTATAAAGCGTAAAGGAAGAAGGCATGAAAACGTTTCTCATAAGCTACCACAGAAGAAGTTTCATGCTCAATGTTTGCAAATTCATCTTTTTTTCTTGTAATGACCCTTCCGGTAATTTATGCATTTTCGCCTTTCTTCTACTCTAAGAGCTTCCATGTAGTGGGCCCAAGTCATTTATGGCTTTCTTGGATCGGTAGTTTTGTGCCTGGGCCATTTTTTTGGTCTTTTTGGTTGTTCCTTGTTTAGAGCTTTAGGCTTTGGAAATCATTGAATTCAAATAAAATTCTTGGTTAACATGATCAGGATCAAATTCTGACAGTTATATTAGCTCCGGCGTATGGACTTTGGTCTAGTTGGACCTTTGGTCGTGATCCAGGAGCTTTTTAGCTAGGAATTCTCTCTCATTTTGTGTTTTCAGGCCAATTAGGCTTGTTTGGTTGACTTTGGTCAATATTCGGAGAAGACAACCTCAGATGGAAATTATATTAGAGCAGTTAGCACCGGAAAATAAAGTTTAGGTTAGAGGGGCCATTGGTTTGGGTCCCGAGTCTTCCGAAGTTTATTTTGGCCCTTGACTTCCATTTTTGAAATAGTTAGGTAAAGGTTGATTTTGTGTATGGGGCCCACTTTTTATTAAATTGACCTCCGATGGGATTTTCATTGATTCCATTGGATCCAGAATTCAATTTCTAGTCGAATAGATCAGGTTATTTTTATTTGCGGGACCTCAGATGCATTCCTGGAGACCAAAAGTGCGAAAATCTGCCCTTGACAGCTGGTTGAACATGGGGAGCTGGCCGCGTTTGCATAAGACAAATTCCAGATGCCCCAATTTCGTTCTTCGTATTTGCGAGCCTTGGCCGCATTCACATAGGGAATTTGGCTAGTCACCCATTTTTTTCTCCGCGTAGGCGACGCCTTGGCCGCGTTTGCATAGGCCAAGGCAGTCAGCTTTAAGTTGGCATTTCCATTCTTCTTCTTTATTTTCCAACACACCCATGTCCGATCCTCCATTTCCAAAAACTCCCAAGAACACCATATTTCACCATTATTTATCCTAACTGATTGGGGGATAATATTTCATTGATCCTAGTTCGTTTATTGACCTCTAAGACGGGTAACTTCCCTCTATAATTCCCGTTTTCCCCTTTGATTTCCCTCTTTAAGTCCTTGTCTGGTGGGATATTTTGGTGGCTCATTTTATGTGCGTTTCTACTCAAATTTTAAGCATGTGCTCTCGGGATGGTAAGGAACACATTAGTGTTTTTCGTTTTCAGTTTTGTGTTGCAGGGCTCACGGGCCCATTTGAGACCTGAATTTTGACTCGATTATGTTTATAACATTATAGGTATCATTAGTCTCATATTAATGTGTATATTATTGTGTTGATAGTGGTTTCACAATTTGGAGTTTTCTGGAGCAGTTTAAGCTTTGACAAATCTGTTTTCGCAGTTAGTTATCGGATGACCGGTAGGTTATGGTTTCCCCTATCTAGACTCTGTGTATATAGACTATAACTTCACTAATTAGAATCCTTGGATGGGTTATTTTAGTTTGGTACCTCAGACCTTGCCCGTCTTTGATATCCATTTATTTCATACGCTGATTGTAGTATTTGCGTAGTATTATATATTACCCTTGTGGTCCTGTGTGGCCTTGTATTGACTCTGGAATATATATGGTGGGTTATTTGGGAATGTACATTAGTCTCGGACATAGAGATATCCTTCAAGTCTTGTTGTGAATGTTGTAGAGCTGTTGAAACTTTGCAGGGCCGATAGGAATATTTATGAGCCATTTTGGGCTACTCTATTATTTGCAAGCATATCATACATGAAAAAGGTTTTCCCTTCGTGATTTATTACTGATTTGGCTTCGAGCCTACTATAAATGATTTTCTAAACATTGCATGGCCCCAAGGGCCCACTTTTGGTAATATGACTTCAAAAGGATTTTTGAAACAGGCTTTTATGAAACTTTTTGGAGTAGAGAGGATATTATGATGATTTGATTACTGGTTTTCATTTTGATACTAGGATCAGCTGGGCTGTAGTGCTAGACATTATTTTCTATGAATTTAGACCCAAATATGAGCTGGGCACCCTGTTTAGGGATATCGACACTTGATTTCTGATTTAGACCTGAAAACATTTTGGGCACCCTTTATAAGGGTTACTGAGATTTGACTACTGATTTAGACTCGAATTGAATCTGGGCAGATACTACGAGATCTTGACTATTGAGATATATTAACTTTTATGTTGGTACGTGGTCTACAAGAAGACCTCCATGTACACTACCATTCCAGAACAAGTGCTACGGGTCAAGGGTGACTGGAGAGAGGGGTGTAAAATAAAGTATAGGTACTCGGGTGAATTTTTTCCATGGATCCTGCCTCTATTGGGCTTTTGGGGTATTGGAGGGGGTGACATATATAACTGCGATCGCACTTGGTTCTAGATTCAGCATATCATATCATCATGCATATTGTGTACCAATTCCACCCTTGCTTGTTGTGTATTTAGTGTATGCTCCAGTTGAATAGGTGGCCGGAGTGTTTGTTTTCAGTTGATTGTGTTGCTCAGTTGTATGGGCGGCTGTTGGAACTGTAGGTAGATTATATTACTTCTATCATTTTATAGAGATTGTTATGGCTTTTGGTTCTTGGTGGATTAGCGAGTTTTAGCCTATTGAGGCTCCGAGTTTTTGGACTTTGAGTATTGAGGGGCTAGTGAGTTCTCTATCATTAAGGCTCTGATTGTGTAGCCTTCTGAGTAGTTATGGGGTATTTAGTTTTATTCTTTGTCATGGTTTTCATTAGCGAATCCTAGTGCTAGTGGTTTAGTTATTCCATCTTAGCTTTATACTTAAGGGACTGTTTTTAGTCTATTCTTGTATTGATATTGATATACTTAAGCATGTTTCTGTTAGTATGTGATTTATAGTTCAATTGTTGGCTAGATTCCATTTTTTCCCATTATTTTTGAGGTTACCAGTATGCCGCCCATCTCTTAAAAATTCTCCTTATATATACTATTGTTGCAAGGATCCTCGGGTGAGTCCTTCTTCCTTCTTTCACCTGTGTTTCTGGGTAGGTATATCTTCTGTGCTAGCATGTTTTACTTGTATCTCTTGGTTGATTATTCTTGTGCTAGTTCCTTGTGCTTCCTCCTTGTTTTCCGTGACTATTCCTTTATATTTTGCATATTATTGCTTTTATATTTTATATGCACTCAGTTGGCCGATGATGCCTACTGGGTACCCGTTTCTTAGCAATTGGTGCTCATACTACACTTCTGCATCTTTTTGGTGCAGATATTAGTTGATCTTTTGCCGTTGATCGCTTTAGAGACTCGTGCAGGTTATGGATATTCGAGACTCGAGTGAGCACTTGACTGTCAGGGCTTGACCATATTTTATCTTATTTATTATTACTCTTTGTATATTCGAAGACAATTGTACTTATCATTTTGTTACTTCTACCACTTGTATTCTATTGGAAGGTCATGTACTATCGATACCAAGTCTTAGGGTTGGTGTAGTTTCTTTATGTTTATATTTGGGTTATTTGCTTCCGCATTGTCTATCTTTATATTCCTCTTATGCTTATTCTGCTTATTGTGCGTATTGGTTACGTAGTAGCCTATTACTAATCGTTTTGGGATAGGGGAATTGGTTCACCTACTGGGGGGTTGTAGGTTCCATCATAACTTGAGAAATTGAGCCGTGATAGTTGGTATCAGAGCTTTAGGTTCACCAGTGTCGTGGTACAGAAGAAAGTGTCTAAGTAGAGTCTCGTGGATCGGTATGATGACATCCTTATCCTATATGCAGGAGGCTACAAGGCATTGTTAGGAAAAGTTTCATCTTTTTGGATCCTTATCATGCATTCCTGGCTCTATCCACTACTAAACTTTGGTTGTTTCATTCCTTATCTGACGCCTAAGATGAGTTCGACAGTGGGTGATATCGAGGCTTATGTTCCTGTTGCTTCAGTGCTTTCATCAGTGTCAGGACTTAAGAGTGGGAGAGGATTGCATCAGATAGGGGTTGTGAGGCCAGTCTATCCTCCGATAGGGTTTTAGGATACCCCAGATCTTCAGGATGCTATGGTTAGGACTCTGAGTCCTCTGATGTGTGTTTCAGTACCCGATCCTACGAGTAGTTTTTCATCAAGGGTTGAGCTTCCAGTTCTTTAGTAGGGTTGTATGTTGGTGTTGGAGTATGAACCAAGGTTTGATGAGATGGTTAGACATACTTCTAGGTCTTTGCCTTCAGAGTCAGACAGGATTCAGAGCTTTGTTAGGGGTTTGATTTCACCACTCC
Organism: Jaltomata sinuosa; assembly: GCA_003996215.1. Taxonomy (NCBI): domain Eukaryota; kingdom Viridiplantae; phylum Streptophyta; class Magnoliopsida; order Solanales; family Solanaceae; genus Jaltomata; species Jaltomata sinuosa. The sequence goes on along the minus strand of QJPP01001205.1, from coordinate 39,970 downwards.
GTTTGGCGATGGAGCACTTGGTTATAGTTGGGACTACCTTTTTCCAGGTGGTCGATCATGCTTGGGCTATCAAGGGCTTATAGCGTGAGGCTTATGGAGGTAGTTCTATGAAACATCATTGCCAGGATGGTTCCCGAGGTTCTCAGACTCGACATAGGGGATTCTCCACCAGAGATAGATTCCACTGCTTCCTATCTACCAGACTAGTTTTGGTTGCTCCACAGGTTCCAGAGGATGGTGGTACAGGACATATTAAGCTTTGTGGACATGGTATGGGTCAGATTCTCCGAGGTTCACTTTCAGGTTATGTAAGTCATGATGGCCAATTAGGTTCAGTGAGATCTCCTCGCCCGTATGTGTCCATTGGGATTTGCCTTCAGTGTGCTGGTCGTGGGCACTTTGTTAGGGATTGTCCCACGCTCCCACCTTTCAGTTAGTAGGGTTTGCAGATGTTATCTCCTCGGGATTTAGTACCATTGGCTAGAGGTTGAGTGTAAGGTAGTAGGGGTGGTCCCCAGATGGTTAGAGGTAGTTTTTGGGCCAGTGGTTCAGGTAAAGGTTATTGTCAGTGCAGTGAGTATGGACAGTTTGCTAGGAATTACCCCACGATTGTGTATCTTGGTCAACCTGGTTATTATGATTGTGGAGAGATAGGTCACCTTTATAGAGTTTGTCCCTCACATGGGATGGTTGAGCCTTTAGCTTTAACTACTCAGTCTAGAGTTGGACCCCATCAGTCTAATACCCATCTTGGTGGGCCCGAGGTAGACGTTCATTATATCATTGCTCCAGGTAAGGCTTTTGTTACCTCCATCTTGTGATAAGTCCTGCTCGTATTGTGATTCTATCCCTTCTATCATTTATTTGCTTATATTCCTACCTGCTACTTAGTTAGTTGTTTGACTACTGGAGTTGAAATGTTTATGCGTTGTTTTATTGGTAGTTTATTCCTTAGTAGTGGATGGGGGTGAGTTATCCTTGTGAGGTATTTATCCAGAGTCGTAGCTCGGAAGTAGATCTTGTTAGCCTTTCTGGGTCATTCTAGTCCCAATTTAGTTGTGGCTCTAGACTTGTTGTGAGTCTTCTCTTTTGAGCGGTCCTAGATGGTTGTTGCCTAAGCTATTTTCTACTATTTAATAGTGGTTCTTGTGTTGGTTTGAGGTTACTGGTGGTTGTACCAAAGTTGGAGATCTTTTCTTAAGTTGAGTGGTTTTGGTTATGCTAGTGAGCATGGTTTTGTTTTGTTTTCTCGGGTGATTTGAATCGACCTTCCTTAGTTATTTTGTTTGGTAAGTTAGTAGGTATGGTTTGCTTTCATGTTTTCCTCTTATTCTAAGTCTGGTAGGGTCACTTTCTTGCTCTCCCAATTTATGGTTGATAGGATTGAGTTTGGTTGTAGCATTGTGATTGAGTGTTTGGCTATAACAATTCTTGCTAAGTGTTGATTATAGCATCGTAGTTGGGGTTGACTGTGGAATTGTGGCATTATGGTTGGGTTTTGGATATAGCATGTTGGTTGAGTTAGGCATTTAGCCGACCCTCATTTCATCATATCAAGTGTTTTCGGTAAGAGTTATGGGAGCTAAGGGAACAACTCCAGAGTCTTTTGGGAAAGAATTGTAGAACTTAGTGTATCCTTGGAAAGGATTTCGTTTAGTTTGCAAAGGAGGGTGAAGACTCCTTGTTTGTATGTATATGTCCTAGTAGCTGACTGAGGTGGCGACCGAGAAATTGCTTTGGCTTGTATGTTGGTGACTTGCATCGATCGAGTTTAGGTTGTGGTGTCATTTTCTTTAATAGATTCGAGGTTAGAATTACTTCAAGTCTGAGATTGAGGTAATGGTCATTCCTAGTACTACCTTTGGGAGCTTGTTGCATCGACCTTGGCTTCCTTGTTATCTTCTTTGAGGGAAACAAAGTTTCAGTAGCATCTGCGGGTTGGGCAAATTTTTTATTCATGGATTAGTAGGCTCCAGTACCTGAATGTCATCATATGGGTCTACTTATGGGTTTTGACAGAGGCATTGATTGGATATTAGGATTGAGTTACAGAATCATGGGCTAGAAAACTACTATGGATTGTTCATGTTTGGTTCTCTTTGGTTGCAGCTTCTTGGGTTGGAAGGAAATGAGTTCAGACAATGTAGATTCCCCATTTCAGTTGTGGAGTGAGAGTTGGCCTTTGACACCTAGTCCTTATCTAACCTTTGAGTTAGGCTAGACATTCCAGATTTCGAGGGTTATCTAGTTAGTATGAAGTTCCTTCTACCATGGTTGGATAGACTCAACAGTGTAAGTTTGAGATTCAGAAGTGGTGTTTGCTATATGTGATCAGGTTGTGCGGATTGAGGCTAGCGAGGCTAATTTGAGTTCTCTTGATACTTAGAGACTGGTGGTCACCATTCATTTTCTGAGAGTTTTAAAGTTTGTTTAGTAGATTCTTCAAGGGTTGTCTTTGATGTGAGGATCCAGTGTTGGTTAGACTCAACCAGTATGGATTAGATGTTTGGTATATTGTATGCTTCGGAGATGGTGGTTTGTGTGCTGATGTAGTGGAGCGGTTGATTCGAGCCAAGGAGGTAAGTTGACAGGTTATGCAAAGTTCTACTACTAGAAGGCGACCTTGGAATTCAGACATCCTTTCCTTTGCTACGAGGTGTTCTAACTTGATATTCATGGCATGGTGGACCTCTTCCTAAGGTGAGATTAGTAAGGCAATTTCAAATATGAATGATGTTGAGTATTCAAAGTAGCAGTAGTACTTCTTAGAGTTTGGATCTTAGCTGAAGATGATGGACTTCGTGGTAGGATTACCATACTCCTTGTAGGGTCGTAGTTTGGTTTAGGTCTTTTGGGCAGGTTGCCCTGGTTCATTCGTTTTTAGTTGATACAGATTTAGTCCAATTCAGTAAGGTTGGCTTTGTTTGTTCTACTGTTTAGATGTCTCTCCGTCAACACAGGGTGTCTATTCATGCACTTCCTAACCTTGATGTGAAAACTTCATTGGGGTTCGGATAGACCATTCAATTAGGTTTGTTTATCGAGTTTGATGTTACCGAAAGTGTTCGTTCATTGGTTGATGGCCAGTCGAGACATGTAACTCATGTTTTTGACGATATGCTCGGATTGTTATCTTGGATGGCAAAGGCTAGTAGACTATAGATTGGCTTGGAAAGTGTTTGAGAAAAAGGGTGACTTCGTTCATGGTAGAGTATAAGCGGGAACTATGGATCGCCAGTGTGTCACTTGATGCTTTGAGGGTGGTTTGAGTGTCGACTTATGTTAAGCGGCCTAGTTATAGTGCAAAAGGATTTAGTTCAGAATAAAAGGGCTTTGCATATCAGCGGGTTCATGAGTTAGAGTTTTGGTTGTTGGCTTTTCTAGGAAACTTAGTTGTTGTTTTGAAGATTCGAGTTCTGTGTGTTGCTTCTCTTATTTCGGTGTTGTATCAGTGCTTATCGATTGAGATTCTCGAGGTTCGGTTTGGTTGGCAGACCTTTGGAGTTTTGGAGCTTAAGTTTGAAATTTAGCTTAGCTAGTAAGGAGTTAAGACTTGGTTGAGTTTGTTGGTTCTGTTCTCTTGGGTGCCGTACGATCGAGAAGGCTACCTGGGTTGTCCGAGAGAGTAGTGCGAGCTTCCTATCTGCTGTTCTTAAATCTCTAGTCTTTCTCTCTTTCCTAACTTTCGGGGAAGAAAGTCTTTTTAGTAGTGGATGATTTAATGACCCTTTCGATCATTTACACATTTTTACCTTTTTTCTATGGTTAGAGCTTGCCTGTAGTGGTGCTAAGTCATTTATGGCTTGCTTGGATTGGTAGTTTGGTGCCCAGGCCGTTGGTTTGGTCTTTTTGGCCATTCCTTGTTTAGAGCTTTAGGCTTTGGAAATTGTTGACTTCAGTCAACATTCTTGGTGAATGTGCTTGAAATCGAATTCCCACAGTTTCATTAGCTCTGAAGCATGGACTTTCGTCTAGTTGGACCTTTGGTCGGATTCTGGGAACTTTTCATCTGGGAATTCTTTCTCATTATGTGTTTTTAGGCCAGTTGGGCTAGTTTGGTGGACTTTGGTCAACATTCAGAGAAGACGACCTCGAATGGAAATTTTGTCAGTGCAGTTAGCTCTGGAACATCGAGTTTAGGCTAGAGGGGTCATTGGTTCGGGTCCTGAGGCTTCCAGACATGATTTCGGCCCTTGAGTTCCAATTTGGAAATAGTTGGCTAAAGGTTGATTTTAGGCGTGGGGCCCACTTTTCATTAAATCGACTTTTGATGGGATTTTCATTGATTCCATTGGATACGAAACACCATTTCTCATCGAATAGCTCAGGTCGTTTTTGTTTGGAGGACCACAGATGCATTCCCAGCTACCCAAAGTGTGAAAATCTGCCCTTGACAACTAGTTGTTGTCATAGCCCATTTTGTTCTTCGCGAACGCAAGGACCTAGCCGCGTTTGCATAGGGAAAATTCCAGCTGCCCCAATTTTGTTCTTCGAGTTTGCGCGGCTTGGCCATGTTTGCATAGGGAATTTGTCTAGCCACCCATTTTGTTCTCCGCGTAGGCGATGCCTTGGCCGCGTTCGCATAGGCCAAGGCAGTCAACTCAAGTTGGCATTTCCATTTTTCTTCTTCGTTTCCCAACACACCCAAGTCTGATCCTCCATTTCCAAAAACTCCCAAGAACACCATATTTCACCATTATTGATCCCAACTGATTGGGGATAATATTTCATCGATCCTAGCTCGTTTATTGACATATAAGATGGGTAAGTTCTCTCTTTAATTCCCATTTCCCCCTTTGATTTCCCTCTTTAATTCCTTGTATGGCTGGCTGTTTTGGAGCCCCATTTCATGTCTGTTTCTGCTCAAATTTTTATCATGTGCTTCCTGGATGGTAAGGAACACATGGGTGTTTACATATGCTCTCCACTACATATTGGCATCCCCTTGCAACTGAAAGGAAACAAACTCTACATCATACCTATCAACCACACCTATCCTATGTAGCCGCTCATGACAGTCAATAATAAGCTCCTAAACATCATCAGTTTCTAATCCATGAAATATTTGCAGTTTCATCTCCACAAACTTGCAGAACCGATCATGCTCACCACTAGCCATTACTAGGCCTGTCACTAGTCATGCAAACATACCTATTTTAGAAGCAACATCCATTCGAAAAGTTACAACTAAAGCATGCTGGGTCAATAGAGGATGTACTGTGGGCACCGCAGGAGTATCCCCATTCCCTACAAACCCACTAAGAAAACTCAAGACTTGCTCGATCACATCTGATGAAATATGGATCTGTGCAATGCCTCCCTGATCTAGTACTGACACTTTCCTCAGGACGGTACTGACTCATCATTAACAATTTGAATCTTTTTTTTCTATCATAACATTAGGAAGCTATTCCTACTAAGGAGGAGATGCTGATCTTTCTCAAGCTAGAGATGCTGCTCGTACTCCACCCCTAGAGGGTGCAACTCTCCTTCCTCTAGCTCTACCTCTCACTCTGCCCCTACCATGAACCACAACCTCAACAACTTGTTTGGGCACTATGTCTCTAGACTCATACAAATGTGTTCTTACCATCTTCGAGAATAAGAGTGAAAGAGTTAGATGCCAATTTGGATTGCCAGATACCAATTGGAATAAAGTAATAGCATGAGGAATGAAAGAAGTTGAGGCTTACTAAATTCATGTAGCCTCATGCATAAAGGTACAAATATCTTCATACCGTTCTGAAGGACTCTACAAGAAATTTTCTTGTAGGATGGGTCAACAAACTTGAGGCTCTGAAAAAAAGTTTTTCACGACCCAACTGGGCCATGTGTGGCACCCACACTAATCCTCTGATTGGAGAACCAACTAACCCGAACCCAACTCACAGACTTAACCAATTTTTGAAGAGAAAGATAAACCAAGCATTAAGTCATAAAGGAAATCAATACTTCTATAAATGAATAACAATGTGAGGAAACAGTTAATGTCCCAAAGAACCAAAAGTCACCGTACAAGAACTATATACCCACAACATCATCTAAGATATCCAAAAGGTACTAAAGAAGTATAATAATAATAATCCCATTGTAACACCCTGGAATTTGACCTAGCTTTTAAACTCAGAAACTAACAGAAATTTTGAAAATTCCGGGGATCACGAGTGGAGTTCATGACCCGTGGAAGGAACCACGAGCCGTGGAAGTGACCCATAAAACTAGTCTTGCAGATCATCCTCAGGTCTGAGAACTATGATATAGGTTCACGATCCATGGATGGTTCTATGAGTCATGGAACTAACTTGTGAAACTCAGACTGATGGTTGCCAGTCTCCCCAGGAACCACGTATGGGATCCATGACTCATACAAGTCTCTACGAGTCATTCTGTTAAATCGCGGGAAGTCTTCTGCAGCTTAAAATTTGGTCTCAGGAACCACGAGTCTAATCCACGACTCATGGTTACTTCTATGGCTCGTGAAAGGGACCAGTGGAACTTGAAGTCGAGTTTTAAAATAGCTTTTTCTTAATTAAGTCCTAGGTGTATTTTTATAATTACCCACCCTTTTAACTCCTAAATGAGGTCATTTTGACTACTTCTAGAATGGTTTTCACCCTCATTAGCCTAAGTCCCTCCTCAAATCTTCATTTATCTCCAAAAAAGGAAAAGAACTCCTTCAAGCTCCAAGTCTCGAGCTCCAAGATCAAGTCTCCTTTCTTTTAAATTTCTAGTGGGTTAGCTTCAATCAAGGTATGTGGGTATTCAATAAGGGATTCCCTCCAATCTTATGCCCAAAACCCTAATCTTGTAAATTGAATTTATGGATTTCTAAATGAGGGTTCTTACTTAAATTTGGGAAAAAGTTATGGGTATTCTCTTAAAGCATCAATTAATGATTTCTTATTACATTTCTATGATTTAATTGAAGTTCCTCAGTTGATTTCAAAATCCCATATGTTGATGATGAATTATAGCATGATTTCATTGAATTGCATGTCTTCAAGTAAAATTGGTATGTTTAGATAACATGACCTCTATTTTCATGAAATTGCATGCCTAATTCTTCAAGTTATGATATTAGAAAGGAAAGTATATTTTGAATTATGGTTTTGTAAAGCTTTAGGATTAATGAATTATGAATTGCATGACATCATATATGTCCTTATGCTTTTCCAATAGTTTTGGACATTAGATATGTCCTTATATTTTATGAAAGGTTTGGCATCCATATATGTCTACCTAAGTTATGAACAGTTTTGACATCAGATATGTCATAAGTATTTTGAGCTATATGTATATGTTTTTAGGAGAAGTATTAGCACCGAGTTGGACAGGGTCAGAGTACTCTTAGTCCCAGAACTACGTGCCTCCATAGGTTCTAAGTCCCCTCAGTTGGGCATCACACCACAATTATGCCTCTATGACCTTGCAAGGTATATTGGGTCCTTTCAATGGGGCATATATATTGGATTCCATGCAGTTCACATGGTCTATGTCGGTTAGAGAACCTCTTACAGAAACAATATCAGGTTTTAAAATGCATTAACTCTTTGCCTTCAGATTTCAGGACCATTATGATTACTATGATATTTGTATAACTTGTTTTGGCATTGCATTGAGTCTCTTGCATTTCAGTTTTACACTTATAGCATGATTTTAGCTTTACAAGTTTATTTAGCATGTTTATCTCAGATTCCTGTTATCTCATATATTCAATACATCCTATAGTACTGACGTATTTTGCATTGCTTCCTTTTACAATACAGATTCAGGCACCTGCCCTCAGACTCGTGGCTAGACTATGCCAGACTTTCAGCTAATTTTGGTGAGTCCTCAATATTCGAGGGCTGGAGATAGAGTATCCATCTTTATGTTTTCATTTCAGATTTTCGAGTTAGCTGGGGTCTTATCCCAGCAACTCTTTATGTTATTTAGAGGCTTTTCAGACATAGACAGTATTCAGGTCTCCTCTTTGGATGTTTATTCCTATTCCATTTGATTATCTATACATTTTATTTCAGATCTTCCTATTATGCTTCCGCTTACCTATTTATTTACCTGAGTTATGCTGTGACCAAGGGTTAGCTTTGGACAATTATGGTCTCGGGTTCCGTGTTACGTCTAGGGGGTAGCCTTGGGGCATTACAAACTTGGTATCAGAGCCTCAAGTTCAAGAGTCCTAGGATGTCTTAAAACTGTATCGAGTAGAATCTCTTTCATGTGTGTGAAGCACGCCACACACATGAGAGGTAAGATATAAGATATCTTGGAAAACTTCACGTCTTTCATGGTCATATCGTGCAATGGATCTTAACTCTAATATCCCTCTAATCCTTTCCTTGTATGTTTCAGATTATGTCTCGACGTTCTATGCCTCACAAAGCCACTCGGAATGTTGTTCCTCCAGTTCCATCCCCCGAGGTCATGACTGATTAATTCAGTCATGCCATCCATATGCTAGCCCAGAAATTGGCTGCACAGGCCAACCAGCTAGCCCCCTATCCCCATCTATCCTTAAGGTGGGGTAGCGGCCTGAGTTCGTGATTTTATCCGTATGAACCCACCAGAATTCTAGGGTTTAAAGGTTGGGGAAGATCCGCTTAACTTTTTGGACAAGGTGAAGAAAATCTTTGATGTTATGCAAGTGGCTGGGGTTGATAGTGTTGAGTTAGCATCCTATCAACTCAAGGGTGTAGCTCATATCTGGTTCATGCAATGGAAGGAAGCTAGGGCTAGGGATGAGGTCCCTATGGCTTGGGAATGTTTCGAAAGGGCTTTCCTCGACCGGTTCTTTCTGAGTGAGTTAAGGCAAGCGAAGGTTGAGGAGTTTGTGAACTTGAGACAGGGATCCATGACAGTCAAGAAGTACAGTTTGAGGATCACTTAGCTCTCTAGATATGCTCCTACTATGGCGCCTGACCTATAGGATAAGATAAGCAAGTACATATATACAGTGTCTCAGACTTGGTGAAAAATGAGTGTAGATCTACCATGCTGTTGAGTGACATGATTATCTCCAGACTTATGACTTATGCTCACCAAATCGAAGGGGACAAGCTTAGGGAGATTGATAGGGAGAACAAGAGAGTCAGATCTGAGTGTTCGGGGTTTAGCCATCAGAAGTTCGGTAGCGGGAATCGATCTTTCTTTTAGAAGAGGTCATTAGGACCTGTGCATTTTACCACTAGTTCTCCTTCTCAGGCATCCAGGCCTCGTCGTGATTAGTCTGGTAGAGGTGCGCGCTCTTATTCTCAAGGGAGTGGTGCAAAGGGGTCTTCCTACCTCATTTGTACCAAGTGTGAAAATAATCATCTCAATGAGTGTCTAGCCGGTAGAGAGGGTTGTTTTGGATGTGGTCAGGTTGGTCACAAGATTCGAGATTGCCTTCAACTAAGAAGGAACAGGGTGGTAGCAGGACTCAGTCTTCCCCAACAGCCCCAGGAGGTCGATTAGCCCAACAGAATGCAGATTCTAGTTCTGGTGGCCAGCGCCAAAACTCCCTTTATGCTATGTCCTCTCGTCAGGAACAGGAGAGTTCACTTGATACTGTCACCGGTATGTTTAAAATCTCCTCTCTTGATGTGTATTCTCTGTTGGACCTCAGTGCCTCCTTATCTTTTGTGACCCCTTATATAGCATGCAAATTTGAAATTTGTCCCGAATTGCTTTTAGAACCCTTTTGTGTTTCTACTCCTGTTGGTGAGTCAGTCCTAGCCAAAAGAATCTATCAAAATTTCCCTATCTCAGTCCTTTAGAAAGTCACTTCAGGGAATCTAGTAGAGTTGGAGATGACTGATTTTGATGTTATTCTTGGTATGGATTGGTTGTATGCTTGTTATGATTTGGTTGATTACCGTACTCGGGTTGTCAGTTTCAAGTTTCCAAACGAACCCGTCTTAGAGTGTCAAGATAGTCTCCCATCCTCGAAAGGTCATTTCATATTGTATCTTAAGGCTAGGAAGATGATTTCTAAGGGTTATGTATATCATATAGTTCATGCTATAGACATGGAGTCCGAGAACCTATCCCTTCAGTCTGTTCCTATTATGAATAAGTTCCCAAAAGTGTTTCCCGAAGATTTTCCTGGAGTCCTTTCTGAGCGGGAAATCGACTTTGGGATAGATTTCCTCCTGATACGATCGTATCTATATCCCTCCCAATAGAATGACTCCCACAGAAATTAAAGAGTTAAAGGATCATTTGAAAGATATTCTTGATAAGGGTTTCATCAGGCCTATCATTTCTCCATGGGGTGCCCTATTCTTATTCGTGTGAAAGAAAGATGGTTCCCTCAGAATATGTATTGACTATCATAAGTTGAACAAGGTCACAATCAAGAATAAGTATCCCATTCCCAGGATTGATGACTTGTTCTATCAGCTTCAGGGTGCTATTTTCTTCTCCAAGATCGACCTTAGATCCGGTTATCATTAGCTTTGTGTTAAAGAGTGTGATATTTTGAAGACAACCTTCAGGATTCGGTATGGTCATTATGAATTTAATGTTATGTCTTTTGGTCTAACGAATGCTTCTGTAGCCTTTATGGATTTGATGAACCATGTGTTCAAACAATATTTAGATATGTTTATGATTATTTTCATTGGTGATATCCTTATCTACTCTCAGAATGAGGAGGAGCATACAGACTGTTTGAGAGTTGTGTTGTAGACTCTCAAGGACCGAAAGTTATTTGCTAAGCTTAGCAAGTGTGAGTTTTGGATGCTGTCTGTTGCTTTTATGGGTCATATTATGGCTAGAGATGGTATTCGAGTTGATTCTCAAAAGATTGAGGTAGTAAAGAACTTGCCTAGACCTACTTCTCCATCCAATATTATGTGTTTTTTGGGTTTGGCTGGTTACTACAGGAGGTTTGTGGAAGGGTTTTATTCCATTGCTACCCCATTGATTCGGTTGAATCAGAAGAAGGTTAAATTTCAGTGGTCTGATCTATGTGAGAAGAACTTCCAGGAACTAAAGACTAGGTTGATCACAACTCCAGTGTTGGCCCTACCTGAGGGCCTAGATGACTTTGTTGTGTATTGTGATGCTTCTAGGATTGGTTTGGGTTGTGTTTTGATGCATAATTGTAAAGTTATTGCTTACACCTCTAGACAACTTAAGATCCATGAGAAGAACTACCCTACTCATGATCTTGAGTTAGCAACCATGTTTTTCTCTTTGAAGATTTGGAGGCATTACTTTTATGGTGTACATGTGGATGTTTTCACCGATCATAAGAGTCTTTAGTATGTGTTCACTCAAAAGGAATTGAATCTGCATCAAAGGAGATGACTTGAGCTCCTTAAGGATTATGATATGAGTGTGCTTTACCACCCGGTTAAGGCAAATGTTATGGCGGATACACTTAGTAGAATGTCCATGGGTAGTGTGTCTTTAGTTGAAGACGGAAAGAAGGAATTGGTTAAGGAGGTTCACAGGCTTTCTAGGTTTGGAGTTTGCCTTATGGACTCAACAAAAGGTGGTGTTATTGTTCAGAATGGTTCCGAATCATCTTTGGTAGCTGAAGTGAAGGCAAAGCAAGACAGTGACCTTATTTTGCTTCAGCTAAAGGGTGCAGTCCATCAGCAAAGAGTTGAGATTTTCTCCCAAGGGGGAGATTGTGTGCTTCGTTATCAGGGTCGATTGTGTATGCCAGATGTAGATGGGTTGAGACAACAGATTTTGACTGAGGCTCATAGTTCCAGATATTCTATTCACTCCGATGATACAAAGAAGTACCGTGATCTATGGGAAGTCTATTGGTAAAATGGTATGAAGAGGGACATAGCCATTTTTTTGGCCAAGTGTCCCAACTGTCAACAAGTGAAGGTAGAGCATCAGCAACGGGGTGGCATGAATCAGGATATTGACCTTCCTACTTGGAAGTGGGAAGTGATCAATATGGAATTCAATACAGGTTTGTCTCGTACTCGAAGGAAACACGATTCTGTTTGGGTGATTGTCGATAGTATGACCAAATCAGCCCACTTCTTGGTCGTTAAGACTACTAATTCAGTAGATAATTATGCTAGACTCTACATTTAGGAGATAGTCATATTGCATGGTGTTCCTTTGACTATCATTTCGGATAGGGGTACTCAGTTTACCTCCCAGTTTTGGAGATCATTTCTGAGAGGTCTTGGTACTCAGGTGAAGCTTAGCACAACTTTTCACCCACAGACAAATGGCCAGGCAGAGCATACTATTCTGACTTTGGAGGATATGTTGAGAACTTGTGTGATCGACTTCAAAGGTAATTGGGATGATCACTTACCTCTTATCGAGTTAGCCTACAACAACAACTTTCTCTCTAGCATACATATGGCTCCTTATGAGGCACTTTATGGTCGGAGGTGTAGGTCTCCTATTGGTTGGTTTGAGGTAGGTGAGGCGGCCTTGATTGGTCCAGATTCAGTTTATTAGACTATCGAGAAATTTCAACTTATTAGGGAAAGGTTGAAGACCGCTCAGAGTCGATAGAAATATGTGGATGTGAGGAGAAGGGAATTGGAATTTGAGGTTGATGATTGAGTCTTTCTAAAGGTGTCACCCATGAAGAGTGATATGACATTAAGAAAGAAGGGAAAGCTTAGTCCCCATTTTTTAGGTCCTTATCGGATTCTGAGGAGAGTTGGTAGCATTGTGTACGAGTTGGATTTGCCAACGGAGTTAGAAGTGGTTCATCCGGTTATCCATGTTTCCTTGTTGAAGAAGTGTGTTGGTGATCCGACCTTGATTATTCCTTTTGAGGATGTTGGTGTGGAGGATAGTCTCACCCATGAGGAGGTTCCCATAGAGATCCTTGATCGATAGATTTTGAGGTTGAGGAACAAAGAAGTCACTTCGGTAAAAGTCCTTTGGAGAAATCAGCTTGTTGAGCGAGCTACTTAGGAAGCAGAATTAGCTATGAAAGCAAGTACCCTCATCTCTTTCCTTCCACCCTGTCTCCACCTGAGGTAGTGGTTTCCTTATTAGCATGTCTAATCCACTCTATTCCATCAGTTTCCCTCATAATCTTAGTATGCATACATGTTTTTCGAAGTTGATTCAGTCATGTTTTAAGTTACAAGCTCAGTTATCATGTTTGTTCTTCAGATTTTATTTGTTGTTGAATTGTTGGGCTGTTTTCTTTTTAGTTTTCCTTTGTTAATCTTTATTTGGGGATGAATGATCCCAAGGGGGAAATATTGTAACACCCAAGAATTTGATCCAGCTTTTAAACTCAGAAACTAACATAAATTTTGAAACTTCTAGGGATCACGAGTCAAGTTCACAACCTGTTAAAGGAACCACGAGCCATGGAGGTGACCCGTGAAACCAGTCCTGCAGATCATCCTCAGGTCTGAGAACTAAGAGATAGGTTCATGATCTGTGGATGGTCTCACGAGTCATGGAACTAACTCGTGGAACTCAGACTGATTATTGCCAGTCTCCTCAGGAACCATGTATGAGATTTATGGCTCGTAGAAGTTTCTACGTGTCATTCTGTTAAATCATGGAAAGTCTTCCGCAACTTGAATTTTGTGCTGAGGAACAACGAGTCCAATCCACGACTCGTGCTTACTTCTGTGGCTCGTGAAAGGGACCCGTGGAACCTGAAGCCGAGTTTTAAAACAACTTTTTTTTAATTAAGTCCTAGCGGTATTTTTTATAATTACCCACACTTTTAACTCTTAATGAGGTCATTTTGATTAATTCTATAAGGGTTTTCACCATCATTAGCCTAAGTCTCTCCTCAAATCTTCATTCATCTCCCAAAAAGGAAAAGAACTTCTTCAAGCTCCAAGTCTCAAGCTCCAAGATCAAGTCTCCTTTCTTTTCAATTTCAAATGGGTTAGCTTCAATCAAGGTATGTGGTTATTCAATATGGGATTCCCTCCACTCTTATTACCAAAACCCCAATCTTCTAAATTGAATTTATGGATTTCTAAATTAGGGTTCTTTCTCAAAATGGAAAAAAAATTATGGGTCTTCTCCTAAAGCATCAATTCATGATTTCTAATTACATTTCTATGATTTATTTAAAGTTCCTCAGTGGATTTCAAAAGCCCAGATGTTGATGATGAATTTTAGCATGATTTCATTGAATTGCATGTCTTCAAGTAAAATTGGTATGTTTAGATAACATGACCTCTATTTTCATGAAATTGCATGCCTAATTCTTCAAGTTATGATATTAGAAAGGAAAGTATATTTTGAATTATGGTTTTGTAAAGCTTTAAGATTAATGAATTATGAATTGCATGACATCATATATGTCCTTATGCTTTTCCAATAGTTTTGGACATTAGATATGTCCTTATGTTTTATGAAAGGTTTGGCATCCATATATGTCTACCTAAGTTATGAACAGTTTTGACATCAGATATGTCGTAAGTATTATGAGCTATATGTAAATGTTTTTGGAAGTAGTATTAGCATCGAGTTTGACAGGGTGAGAGTACTCTTAGTCCCAGAACTATGTGCCCCCATAGGTTCTAAGTCCCCTAAGTTGGGCATCAGATTTAGTGATCACACCACAGTCATGCCTCTATGACCTTGCAAGGTATATTGGGTCCTTTCGATGGGGCGTATACACCGGATTCCATGTAGATCACATGGTCTATGTTGGTTAGAGAACCTCCCACAGAAATAGTATCAGGTTTTAAAATGCATTGACTCTTTGCCTTCAGATTTCAGGACCATTATGATTACTATGATATTTGTATAACTTGTTTTGGCATTGCATTGAGTCTCTTGCATTTCAATTTTACACTTATAGCATGATTTCAGCTTTACAAGTTTATATTTCATATTTATCTCAGATTCCTGTTATCTCATATATTCAGTATATCATATATTACTGACGCATTTTATGTTGCATCCTTTTACGATGCAGATTCATGCACCTGCCCTCAGACTAGTGGCTCGACTACGCCAGACTTTCAGCTGATTTTGGTGAGTCCTCATTATTCGAGGGCTAGAGATAGAGTATCTATCTTTATGTTTTCATTTCTGATTTCCGAGTTAGCTGGGGTCTTATCCCATCAACTTTTTATGTTCTTTAGAGACTTTTCAGACATAGACACTTATAGTGCCTGGAATGCAGCATCTAAAAGTGCAACATGTTATATCTCCTAAGATGGATAGGGTGTTAGAGACAAGTATCATCTCGAGAAAGGTAGCAGGTCCGGCAATGAGTAGAGATGAACATGATTTATTTTGTAAGTTTGTTGTCACACCCCGAGGTTACCCCCTAGATGTAGCGCAGGACTCAGGACTACGAGGATCCCAAGATAACCCTTGGTCATAGCATTCTCAAGCAACAGAAGGGAAAGCATAGTGGAAGCATCATAAGGAAATCCAAAATAGGAAGTATAATCATAGATAGGGTACTGAATAGGGAATACAACCCAAAGATCATCCGATAACATCTATGTCTGAAAACCCTCTAAAAATTGCATAATGAGTTGATGGAACAATACCCCAACTAACTCGACAATCTGAAAAGAAAAGGGAAAATAAGAGCTAGAGTAAAGCCTAGTCCTCAAACTATGAGGACTCACCAAAGCTGACTGAGAGTGACCGGGAATCCTAGACACGTATCTGTGAAGGGACACCTGAATCTGCATCATCAAAGGATGCAGCGCAATATGCGTTAGTACTATGGAATGTACTAAGTATGCGGGCAATGCATGAACATGAAGAAGACATGCTAAGTATACTTTAACAACTAAAATCATGCTTTAAAACGTACTTGGACATAATCCATACATAATAGGGTATCATGAGAAAATATCATAATGAAAAGCTATATCATGAGGCAAGATCCAATTTCAAAATAGGAGCTCATAAGAGAGTTCATAAAGCTTGGAAAACTTAAAAACATACATAAGAGAGTTTTTTATAACCGATATGAGACCATGTGAGCTAAATGGAATCTAACTATATAACCCTAGTTAGCAAAGCTGACTTTTACCCTTGTCAAGGAACAAGTCAACATACCCAACTATATAACCATAGTTAGCAAAGCTATCCTATGCCCCGCTAAGGCAAGGACAACATACATAAAGACGTGGATCCACTCTCATAAGCCTTAAAGGCACATATCATATCATATCATAACCTACGGTGGCAACGTAATTTCTGAGACTAAGGGTACTCTCATCCCGTCCAACTCGGTGCTAAATATCACTCCCAAAACATGCATATATAGCGCATAATTTCATAGTGGCACCATCTCATGCCAAATCTTATTCATAAAGCATAAAACCACATCGGGTATCATGCAACTTTCATATCATAGTTCATAAAGCTTAGCATAGCCATAATTCAAAATATACTTTTCCTTTTTGAATTCATACTTAAAGTATTAGGCATGCAATTTCATAAATACATAAAGACCATGATATCTAATCATGCCAACTTTCTCTTAAAAACATGCAAATTCATGGATTCATACAAGAAATCAACTTTCATACTTGGGCTTTTAAAACCAATAAGAGAATCATAATCAAATCATGAATAATCAGTAGGAAATCATGAATTTAAACATAAAAACTGATTTTATAAACTTTCTCCAACTTTAGATCAAAACCCTAATTTCATAAGTTCACAATTCAACATAAAGATTAGGGATTTTGGATACAAGGGTGAGAGGAACCCATTGTTGAAGACCCACATACCTTAAAAAAGATAACCCACTTCAATGGAAAAGACTTAGGAGGCTTGACTTGAAGCTTGGAGACTTGAAGCTTGAGAGAAACCTTTCCCTTTTGGGTGAAGAATGAGGAACTTAAGAGAGACTTAGGATAATATGGATGAAAATCCTACTAAAAATAATCAAAACGACTTCACTTAGTAGTTAAAAGGGTGGGAAAAGACCAAAATGCCCCTGTGATTTAATTAAGAAAAGTTTGGAAAAATAGTCGGATTGAGGGATCACGACTCAGTCTACGGGTGGTCGTTTGGATGACGGTTCATGATTCTAATTCATAGAACCAGGCTAAGAAAATCATGCTGCAGATTCATTTCTACGGGTCATTAGGACGAACCCGTCGTTCAAATGAAGAGTCATAGACTTGACTCGTGGTTCCTGGAGGAACTTTGAAAAATGTCAGTCCTCTGAAGATATTTCACGAGTCAACAGGATGTACCAGTCGTTTGAACGATGAGTCATCATTTGAACTCGTGGGTCCTGGGAGCATGGTCAACTTACAAGTCTGATTCCACGAGTGGAAGCACGACCCGTAGAATGAACTACGGTCCGTAGAATCCACTCGTGGTTCTCAAACCAGAGGCCAACCTTGCAGATACTGGACCACGGATCCTTTTCCATGACTCGTTGTTCAAACTATGGTCCGTTGTTTGGATCCGTCATTTTCTGAAACATGAAATTTTCCTGAGATTTCAACTTAGATAGATGGATATGTTTCTGGGGTGTTTCAATATATCCCCCTTGGGATCATTCGTCCTCGAATAAAGGTTAAACAAGGAAAACTGAGGGGGAAAACAGCCCAACCAAACATCAAACATTGAAATCAAGGAAACATCATGAAAACTTAACTTCTCAACTTGAAAACATGATAAACTAACTTCATAAATCATGGATGCATGCTAGGATCATAAGAGAAACCGGTGGAATAGAATCGGAGGGACATACTAAGGAGGAAACTAGTACCTCAAGCTGGACATGAGTCGGAAGGAAAGAGTTGACGATATTTTGCCTTCATGGCCTCCTCCGCTTCCCAAGTAGCACCTTCTACAAGTTGATTCCTCCAAAGGACTTTCACCGAAGTGACTTCTTTGTTCCTCAACCTCTGAATTTGAAGATCAAGGATCTCCACGGGAACCTCCTCATAAGTAAGACTATCCTTCACACCCACCTTTTCCAGGGGAACAATCAAGGTTGGATCACCAACACACTTCTTCAATAAGGAAACATGGAAAATTAGATGAACTCCTTCCAACTTTTATGGCAAATCCAACTCATAAGCGACCTTACCAACCTTCCTTAGAATTCGATAAGGACCTACAAAACGGGGACTAAGCTTTGATTTTTTGCCAAACCTCATCATACCCTTCAATGGTGACACCTTAAGGAAAACCCAATCCTCAACCTCAAATTCCAACTCCCTTCTCCTCACATTCGCATAAGATTTTTGTCGACTCTGAGCCGTCTTCAACCTTTCCCAAATAAGCTGAACTTTCTCCATAGTCTCATGCACAAAATCTGCACCAATCAAGGCTGCCTCACCAACCTCAAACCAACAAATAGGAGATCTACACCTCCGGCCATAAAGTGCCTCATATGGAGCCATCTGAATGCTAAAGTGAAAGCTATTGTTGTAGGCAAACTCGATAAGAGGTAAGTGATCATCCCAATTACCTTTGAAATCAATCACAGACACTCTCAACATATCCTCCAAAGTCTAAATAGTATGCTCTGCCTGGCCGTCTATCTGAGAGTGGAAAGTTGTGCTAAGCTTCACCTTAGTACCAAGACCTTTCTGAAATGACTTCCAAAACTAAGATGTAAACTGAGGACCTCTATCAGAAATGATAGACAAGGGAACACCATGCAATCAGACTATCTCCTGAATGTAGAGTCTAGCATAATCATCTGTTGTATCCGTAGTCTTAACAAGCAAGAAATAGGATGACTTGGTCATCCGATCAACGATCACCCAAATGGAATCATGTTGCCTTCGAGTACGGGGCAACCCAGTAATGAAGTAAATATTGATTGCTTCCCATTTCCAAGTGGGAAGGTCAATATCTTAAAGCATGCCACCTGGCCATTGATGTTCCACCTTTACCTGTTGACAGTTGGGACACTTAGCCACAAACCCGGCTATGTCCTTCTTCATACCATTCCACCTAAAGACTTCCCATAGATCACGGTACATCTTAGTGGCACCCGGATGAATGGAATATCTAAAACTATGGGCGTCAGACAAAATCTGTTGTCTTAACCCATTAACATCTGGCACACATAAATGACCCAACTAACGAAGCACACTATCTCCCCCTTGGGAGAAACCTCAACCCTTTTCTGACTAACTGCACCCTTAAGCTAAAGTAGAACGGGATCTTGGTCTTGCTTTGCTTTCACCTCAGCCACCAAGGATGATTCGGCATTATGGGTCACAATCACACCACCTTCAGTCGAGTCCATAAGGCAAACTCCCAACCCAGCAAGCCTATGAACTTCCTTAACCAATTCCTTCTTGCCATTTTCAATAGAAGTTACACTTCCTATGGACAACCTACTCAAAGAATCTGCCACAACATTGGCCTTACCCAGATAGTAAAGCACACTCATATCATAATCCTTAAGGAGCTCAAGCCATCTCCTTTGTCGCAAATTCAATTCCTTTTGAGTGAACACATATTGAAGACTCTTATGATCGGTGAATACATCCACATGCACACCATACAAGTAATGTCTTCAAATCTTCAAAGCAAAGACCATGACTGCTAACTCAAGATCTTGAGTAGGATAGTTCTTCTCATGAGTCTTAAGCTATCTAGAAGCATAAGCAATCACCTTACCACATTGAATCAAGACACAACCCAAACCAATCTTAGAAGAATTACAATACACAACCAAATCATCTAAGCCCTCGGGTAGAGCTAACACTGGAGCGGTGGTCAATCTAGTCTTCAATTGCTGAAAGCTCTTCTCACACAAGTTGGACCACTGAAATTTAACCTTTTTCTGAGTAAATCGGGTCAAAGGGGCAACAAGGGAAGAATATCCTTCAACAAATCTCCTATCGTAACCAGCCAAACCCAAAAGGCTTCTAATAGTAGATGGGGAAGTGGGTTTAGGCCAGTTCTTTACTGCCTCAATCTTTTGAGAGTCAACCCAAATACCATCACTAGTCACAATATGACCCAGAAAAGCAGCAGACTATATCCAGAACTCACACTTGCTTAACATAACAAACAACTGTCTATCCTTGAGAGTTTGCAACACAACCCTCAAATGATCCACATGCTCCTCCTCACTCTAAGAGTAGATGAGGATATCATAATGAAAATAATCACAAACATATCCATATACTGTTTGAACACACGGCTAATCAAATCCATAAAAGTTGTAGGAGCATTCGTTAGACCAAAAGACATCACAAAAAATTCATAATGACCATAATGAGTTCTGAAGGCTGTCTTCAGAATATCACACTCTCTAACACGAAGCTGATGATAACCGGACCTAAGGTTGATCTTGGAGAAGAAACTAGCACCCTGAAGCTGATCGAACAAGTCGTCAATCCTAGGAATGGGATACTTATTCTTGATTGTGACCTTGTTCAACTGACGATAATCGATACACATCCTAAGTGAACCATCCTTCTTCCAAACAAATAAAACTGGGCACCCCAAGGAGAAATGCTAGGCCTGATGAAACCTTTATCAAGAAGATCCTTCAACTGATCTTTCAACTCTTTAAGTTCGGTGAGAGACATTCTATAGGGAGGAATAGAGATAGGATTCGTATCAGGGAGGAGATCTATACCAAAGTCTATCTCCCACTTGGGAGGGACTCCAGGCAAATGTCTGGGAAATACTTCTGGAAACTCATTCACAATAGGAACAGACTGAAGGGATCGGACCCACACTATGTGATAAATACACCCCTTTGAAATCATCTTCCTAGCCTTATGATAGGATATGAAGTGACCTTTCGAAGAAGAAGGACTACCTTGCTATTCTAGGACAGGTTCATTAGGAAACTTGAAACTAACAACACGAGTACGGTAATCAACCGAGGAATAACATGCATACAACCAGTCCATACCAAGAATAATATCAAAATTAGTCATCTCAAACTCTACTAGATCCGCTGAAGTGACTCTATGAAGGACTAAGATAAGACAATTTTGATAGATTATTTCGGCTAGGACTGACTCACCAACAGGAGTAGAAACATGAAAGGGTTCTAAAAGCATTTCAGGATGAACCTCAAACTTACAAGCCACATAAAGGGTTACAAAATATACGGAGGCACCGAGATCCAACAAGGCATACACGTCAAGAGAGAAGACTTTAAATATACTGGTAACCATATATGGAGAACTCTCCTGATCCTGACGGGAGGACATAGCATAAAAATGATTCTGGCGCTGACCACCAGAGCTAGATGTTGTGCCCTGCTTGGCTGGTCTACCTCCTGAAGCTGCTGGGGAAGACTAAGTCTTACCACCTCCCTGCCCCTTCCTAGCTGATGGGCAATCCCTGATGCGATGTACAACCTGAGCACAACTGAAGCAACCACTTGAACCGTGTAAACACTCACAAATATGATTCTTCCCACACTTAACACAAGCTGGGTAGGAAGGTCCCTTAGTAATACTACCATGAGACTGGGAATAGGAACTAGATCCTCTACCACCCTGATCATGACGAGGCTTCTGAGCCTGGATAGGAGCACTAGCAGAAGAATGAACGGACCCTGATGACTTCTTCTGGAAAGAAGAGCGATGTCCACCTCCGGGCCTATGACGACCAAAACCTGATCCCTCAGATCTAACCCTCTTATTCTCCCTTGCCATCTCCCTAAGCTTGTCACCCTCAATCTGATAGGCATGAGTCATGAGTCGGGAAATGTTCATATCACTCAATAATTAAGCAGACCTACACTCTTTCTTCACCATGTCAGAAACCCCATATATAAACCTGCTCATTTGATTATGTGGGTCCACTACCATAGAGGGAGCATATCCAGAAAACTGAGTGAACTTCAGGCTATACTCTTGCACCAACATCGAACCCTGTCTAAAGTTCACAAATTCCTCCACCTTCACTTGCCTCAACTCCAGGGGAAAGAACCTGTTAATGAAGGCCCTCTCAAAACAATCCCAAGTCTTGGGGACCGCGTCCCTCACCCTGGTCTCCTGTTATTGAGTGAACCAAATGTGAGCTACATCCTTGAGTTGATAGGATGAAAGATCAACACAATCAACCCCCAGTACTTGCATAGCCTCAAATATCTTCTTCACTTCATTAATAAAGTTGAGCGGGTCCTCACTCACTTTTTAACCCCAAAATTCAAGTGGGTTTATCCGTACAAAGTCACGAACTCGGGATGCTACCCCACCTTGAGGATGGACGGGGGCAGGAGCCTTATGATTGGCCTGAGTGGCTAAAGTCTGGGCTAGCAAATGAATAGCGTTCTTGAACTCATCATTCGTGACATCGGGAACTAGAACTTTTGGAGCAACATTCCGAGTGGCTCGGAGAGGCATAACACGTCGAGGAGGCATAACTTGAAATGCATGAGATATGGATTAGAGGAACATTAAAGTTAAGCTCTATCGCACGACATGATCATAAAATAAGTGAAGTTTTCTTAAGACACCTCATAGCTCCCCTCTCATGTGTGTGGCGCACACACACATGAAAAAGACTCTACTCGATGTGCCTTTCAGATATCCTAGGACTCTTGAACCTGAGGCTCTGATACCAAGTTTGTCATGCCCCGATGTTACCCCCTAGATGTAACACAGGACTCGAGACCATGAGGATCCCAAGCTAACCCTTGGTCATAGAATTCTCAAGCAACATAAGGGAAAGCATAGCGGAAGCATCATAAGGAAATCCAAAACAGGAAGTATAATCATAGATACAGTACTAAATAGGGAATACAACCCAAAGATCACCCGATAAAATCTATGTCTGAAAAGACACTAAAACTAGCATAATGAGTTGATGGGACTATACCTCAACTAACTCGACAATCTGAAAAGTAAAGGGAAAAAAAGAACTAGAGTAAAGTCTAGTCCTTGAACCATGAGGACTCACCAAAGCTGACTGAGAGTGACCGGGAATCCTAGACACGTATCTGTAAAGGGACACCTGAATCTTCATCATCAAAGGATGCAGCGCAATATGCGTTAGTACTATGGAATGTACTAAGTATGCGGGTAATACATGAACATGAAGAAGACATGCTAAGTATACTTTAACAACAGAAATCATGCTTTAAAACGTACTTGGACATAATCCATATGTAATAGGGTATCATGAGAAAATATCATAATAAAAAGCTAAATCATGAGGCAAGAGCCAATTTCAAAATAGGAGCTCATAAGAGAGTTCATAAAGCTTGGAAAACTTGAAAACATACATAAAGGAATTTCTTATAACCGACATAAGACCATGTGAGCTACATGGAATCTAACTATATAACCCTAGTTAGCGAAGATGACTTTGAACATTGCCAAGGAACAAGTCACCATATCCAACTATATAACCCTAGTTGGCAAAGTTGTCCTATGCCCCGCTAAGGCAAGGACACCATACATAAAGACGTGGATCCACTCTCATAAACTTTGAAGGCCCATATCATATCATATCATAACCTACGGTGGCAACGTAGTTTCTGGGACTAAGGGTACTCTCACCCCATCCAACTCAGTGATAAATATTACTCCCAAAACATGCACATATAGCTCATAATTTTATAGTGGCACCATCTCATGCCAAATCTTATTCATAAAGCATAAAAACACATCGGGTATCATGCAACTTTCATATCATAGTTCATAAAGCTTAGCATAGCCATAATTAAAAATATACTTTTCCATTCTGAATTCACACTTGAATAATTAGGCATGCAATTTCATAAATACATAAAGTCCATGATATCTAATCATGCCAACTTTCTCTTGAAAACATGAAAATTCATGGATTCAAACTAGAAATCAACTTTCATGCTTGGGCTTTTAAAACTAATAAGAGAATCATAATCAAATCATGAATATTCAGTAAGAAAACATGAATTTAAACATAGAAACTGATTTCATAAACTTTTCCCAACTTTAGATCAAAACCCTAATTTCATAAGTTCATAATTCAACATAAGGAATAGGGATTTTTAGCACAAGGGTGAGAGGAACCCATTGTTGAAGACCCACATACCTTAGAAGAAGATAACCCACTTAAATGGAAAAGACTTAGGAGGCTTGACTTGGAGCTTGGAGACTTGAAGCTTGAGAGGAACTTTTCCCTTTTGGGTGAAGAATGAGGAACTTAAGAGACACTTAGGATAATATAGGTGAAAACCCTACTAGAAATAGTCAAAATGACTTCACTTAGTATTTAAAAGGGTGGTAAATGACCAAAATACCCTTGCGATTTAATTAAAAAATCTAGAAAAATAGTCAGATTTAGGGATCACGACTCAGTCTACGGGTCATTGTTTGGACGACGGTTCGTGATTTTAATTCATAGAACCAAGCTAAGAAAATCATGCTGCAGATTCATTTCTACGAGTCAACAGGACAGACCCGTAAAAAGAATGAAGGGTCGTCATTAGGAGTCATACTTCTGGGGGGTTCAATTGACTCTTGATCAAACCATGACTCAAGATTATAGTCTGTCATTTAAACAATGAGTCATAGACTTGAATCGTGGTTCCTGGAGGAACTTGGAAAAATGTCAGTCCTCTGAAGGCATTCCATGAGTCAATAGGACAGACCCATCATTTGAACGATGAGTCATTGTTTGAACTCGTGGTTCCTGGGAGCATGGTCAGCTTACAAGTCTATTTCAATGAGTGGAATCACGACCCGTAGAATGAACTATGGTCCGTAGAACCCACTCGTGGTTCTAAGACCATAGGCAAACCTTGCAAATACTGGACCATAGATCCCTTTCCATGACTCGTGGTTTGAACCACGGTCAGTGGTTTGGATCTGTCATTTCTGAAACATGAAATTTTCCTTAGATTTAAACTTAGATAGCTGGATATATTTTCGGGGTGTTACATTTGTCAAGATGAAGCCTCTATTCTTTCAAGTTCTTGAATTTGAGAATGCATACAAGTTTATCAGTGACTACCTTGAGTGACTTCATAAGTTGGGGATAGTTGAGAGATATGGAGTGGAGTTAATCACTTTTTAGCTTCAAGGTGATGCTAAAATATGGTGGAGAGCCTATATGGACTACATGGTGGTTGGTTCACCTCTATTGACTTGGTATCAGTTCTATTTATTGTTATTAGAGAAGTATGTCCCATGTACTTTGAGTGATAGGAGGAAAGATGAGTTTGTCAGTATCGAGCAGGGGAGTTCATGAGTTTCCACCTATGAGGCTCAATTTCATTCGCTCTCCCATTATTCATTGCAACTGATAAATACAAAAAACCAATGGATTTTCCATTTTGTTAAAGGGTTGAATACAGGTCTCCAGATTTCAGCTCTATAAATGGTATCCTCTGGCAGGTTCTTTCAGGATGTGATTGAGTTTGTGAAGAGTGTTGAGGGTGTGAAATGGGAAAGTTATGAAAAAGGGGAAGCAAAGAAGCCCCGGACATGGGTCAACTTCAGTGGTTTGTATTCTAGGGGTCAGAGTTTGCTAGGGTACTTTGCATTCCCTATTCTGTAAGCTATGTAGGTGTCAAGAGGGCATTCATCAGGGGCCATCCAACCTTCTCTAGATTTTGATGTTTATGTTACTTATTTTACTTCAGCATAATGACCCACTTTTGATTGAGTTTGGTATGAGTACGGTGAATTTGGTCAAATTCGAAGGAATTGTCCTAAGTATTGGGAGGATGTTCAGTTAGGCCAACACCAGGATCCTCGAGCTCTAGCTTCTGCAGGTAGATGAGGTAATTGGTATGGTAGAGGTCATCCACAGGGTGGGCATGGTGGTCATCAGGCAGGTAGAGATGGAAATTAGCCTAACATAGGCAGTGGTCATGCTAACCATAGTGGTACTCAACTTGATAGGGATGGCACATAGGCAGGTGATAGGTCCCATTTATATGTTTTCCAGGTAGCCTCGATGCTGAGCTATCAGATGCAATGATCATAAGTACTATTCTTGTCTCTAACTGAATGGCTATGGTCTTATTTGATCCTGGTTCTACTTGCTCTTATCTATCTGTTTGTTTTGCTGTGAGGTTAGACGTAGTGTATGAATTACTTGATTTTCCTGTTCATGTGTCTACTCTAGTTGGTGATTCTGTGGTTGTTGATAGAATTTATCATGCTTGTCCTGTCATGTTTGGGCGGATTTAATAATTTTGGATATGGTGGATTTGGACATTATTCTAGGAATGAGTTAGTTTTCTCCTTATTATGCTATTTTAGGAATGAGGACTCACCAAAGCTGACTGAGAGTGACCGGGAATCCTAGACACGTATCTGTAAAGGGACACCTGAATCTTCATCATCAAAGGATGCAGCGCAATATGCGTTAGTACTATGGAATGTACTAAGTATGCGGGTAATACATGAACATGAAGAAGACATGCTAAGTATACTTTAACAACAGAAATCATGCTTTAAAACGTACTTGGACATAATCCATATGTAATAGGGTATCATGAGAAAATATCATAATAAAAAGCTAAATCATGAGGCAAGAGCCAATTTCAAAATAGGAGCTCATAAGAGAGTTCATAAAGCTTGGAAAACTTGAAAACATACATAAAGGAATTTCTTATAACCGACATAAGACCATGTGAGCTACATGGAATCTAACTATATAACCCTAGTTAGCGAAGATGACTTTGAACATTGCCAAGGAACAAGTCACCATATCCAACTATATAACCCTAGTTGGCAAAGTTGTCCTATGCCCCGCTAAGGCAAGGACACCATACATAAAGACGTGGATCCACTCTCATAAACTTTGAAGGCCCATATCATATCATATCATAACCTACGGTGGCAACGTAGTTTCTGGGACTAAGGGTACTCTCACCCCATCCAACTCAGTGATAAATATTACTCCCAAAACATGCACATATAGCTCATAATTTTATAGTGGCACCATCTCATGCCAAATCTTATTCATAAAGCATAAAAACACATCGGGTATCATGCAACTTTCATATCATAGTTCATAAAGCTTAGCATAGCCATAATTAAAAATATACTTTTCCATTCTGAATTCACACTTGAATAATTAGGCATGCAATTTCATAAATACATAAAGTCCATGATATCTAATCATGCCAACTTTCTCTTGAAAACATGAAAATTCATGGATTCAAACTAGAAATCAACTTTCATGCTTGGGCTTTTAAAACTAATAAGAGAATCATAATCAAATCATGAATATTCAGTAAGAAAACATGAATTTAAACATAGAAACTGATTTCATAAACTTTTCCCAACTTTAGATCAAAACCCTAATTTCATAAGTTCATAATTCAACATAAGGAATAGGGATTTTTAGCACAAGGGTGAGAGGAACCCATTGTTGAAGACCCACATACCTTAGAAGAAGATAACCCACTTAAATGGAAAAGACTTAGGAGGCTTGACTTGGAGCTTGGAGACTTGAAGCTTGAGAGAAACCTTTCCCTTTTGGGTGAAGAATGAGGAACTTAAGAGAGACTTAGGATAATATGGATGAAAATCCTACTAAAAATAATCAAAACGACTTCACTTAGTAGTTAAAAGGGTGGGAAAAGACCAAAATGCCCCTGTGATTTAATTAAGAAAAGTTTGGAAAAATAGTCGGATTGAGGGATCACGACTCAGTCTACGGGTCATTGTTTGGATGACGGTTCGTGATTTTAATTCATAGAACCAAGCTAAGAAAATCATGCTGCAGATTCATTTCTACGAGTCAACAGGACAGACCCGTAGAAAGAATGAAGGGTCGTCATTAGGAGTCATACTTCTGGGGGGTTCAATTGACTCTTGATCAAACCATGACTCAAGATTATAGTCTGTCATTTAAACAATGAGTCATAGACTTGAATCGTGGTTCCTGGAGGAACTTGGAAAAATGTCAGTCCTCTGAAGGCATTCCATGAGTCAATAGGACAGACCCATCATTTGAACGATGAGTCATTGTTTGAACTCGTGGTTCCTGGGAGCATGGTCAGCTTACAAGTCTATTTCAATGAGTGGAATCACGACCCGTAGAATGAACTATGGTCCGTAGAACCCACTCGTGGTTCTAAGACCATAGGCAAACCTTGCAGATACTGGACCATAGATCCCTTTCCATGACTCGTGGTTTGAACCACGGTCGGTGGTTTGGATCTGTCATTTCTGAAACATGAAATTTTCCTTAGATTTAAACTTAGATAGCTGGATATATTTTCGGGGTGTTACATTTGTCAAGATGAAGCCTCTATTCTTTCAAGTTCTTGAATTTGAGAATGCATACAAGTTTATCAGTGACTACCTTGAGTGACTTCATAAGTTGGGGATAGTTGAGAGATATGGAGTGGAGTTAATCACTTTTTAGCTTCAAGGTGATGCTAAAATATGGTGGAGAGCCTATATGGACTACATGGTGGTTGGTTCACCTCTATTGACTTGGTATCAGTTCTATTTATTGTTATTAGAGAAGTATGTCCCATGTACTTTGAGTGATAGGAGGAAAGATGAGTTTGTCAGTATCGAGCAGGGGAGTTCATGAGTTTCCACCTATGAGGCTCAATTTCATTCGCTCTCCCATTATTCATTGCAACTGATAAATACAAAAAACCAATGGATTTTCCATTTTGTTAAAGGGTTGAATACAGGTCTCCAGATTTCAGCTCTATAAATGGTATCCTCTGGCAGGTTCTTTCAGGATGTGATTGAGTTTGTGAAGAGTGTTGAGGGTGTGAAATGGGAAAGTTATGAAAAAGGGGAAGCAAAGAAGCCCCGGACATGGGTCAACTTCAGTGGTTTGTATTCTAGGGGTCAGAGTTTGCTAGGGTACTTTGCATTCCCTATTCTGTAAGCTATGTAGGTGTCAAGAGGGCATTCATCAGGGGCCATCCAACCTTCTCTAGATTTTGATGTTTATGTTACTTATTTTACTTCAGCATAATGACCCACTTTTGATTGAGTTTGGTATGAGTACGGTGAATTTGGTCAAATTCGAAGGAATTGTCCTAAGTATTGGGAGGATGTTCAGTTAGGCCAACACCAGGATCCTCGAGCTCTAGCTTCTGCAGGTAGATGAGGTAATTGGTATGGTAGAGGTCATCCACAGGGTGGGCATGGTGGTCATCAGGCAGGTAGAGATGGAAATTAGCCTAACATAGGCAGTGGTCATGCTAACCATAGTGGTACTCAACTTGATAGGGATGGCACATAGGCAGGTGATAGGTCCCATTTATATGTTTTCCAGGTAGCCTCGATGCTGAGCTATCAGATGCAATGATCATAAGTACTATTCTTGTCTCTAACTGAATGGCTATGGTCTTATTTGATCCTGGTTCTACTTGCTCTTATCTATCTGTTTGTTTTGCTGTGAGGTTAGACGTAGTGTATGAATTACTTGATTTTCCTGTTCATGTGTCTACTCTAGTTGGTGATTCTGTGGTTGTTGATAGAATTTATCATGCTTGTCCTGTCATGTTTGGGCGGATTTAATAATTTTGGATATGGTGGATTTGGACATTATTCTAGGAATGAGTTAGTTTTCTCCTTATTATGCTATTTTAGACTTCCATGCTAAGACAGTACATGCGACTATGCTGGGAATTGGTAGACTTGATTGGGAGAGTGACTATAGTCATGCTTCTATGAAATTGATCTCTTCTTCGTGCCAAGAGTTTGATAGGGATGGGGTGTTTTGCATTCTAAGCACATCTTTAGGACACTAGTGCAGGGGTCATATCTATTGTATCAGTACCCATGGTACATGAGTATTTGGAGGCATTTCATGTGGATTTGTTGGGCATCCCCTACACCATGACATTAAGTTCTGTATCGATATAGAACTAAACACTTGTCCTATTTCTATTTTCCCTTATATGATGGCACCGACTGTGTTGAGGGAGCTAAAGGCTACGTTGCAAGAGTTGATTTCTAAGGGATTTATTAGTCTGAGTTCCTCACCATGGGTGCTCCAGATTTGTTTTTAAAGAAGAAGGATAGTAGTATACGTATGTGTATAGACTATGGACATTTGAATAAAGTTATGATCCGTAACAAGTATCCACTTCGCCGGATTGATGATTTGTTTGACTAGTTACAAGGTGCATTCATATTTTTTAAGATTGATTCCGAATATCATCAACTTAATACTCGGCCTGCTGATATTCCTAAGATTGCATTCTAGACCAGGTATGGGCACTACAAATATCTAGTGATGTCATTTGGGCTAACTAATGCCCTAGCTTCTTTTATGGGATTGATGAATGGCCATGATTGTTTTCATCAATGAAATCTTAGTTCACTCTTATAGAGAGGAGGAACATTAAAATCACTTAAGGATTGTTTTGGGTTTGCTAAAAGAGAAGGAGCTTTATGTGAAATTTTCCAAGTGTAAATTCTGTTTGGCATCGGTGTCCTTTTAGGATATATGGTTTCAAAGGAAGGGGTAATTATAGACCCATAAAAGATTGAGGTAATTAAGAATTCGTCTATGCCCACTCTGGTGACCAAAGTTCATAGTTTCGTGGTGTTGGCCAGTTATTACTGTAGGTTTGTGCAAGGGTTTGCTTCCACTGCTTCTAATATGACCGATTTAACTCAAAAGGAGGTACCATTCGAATATCGTTCTTATTCTTGCCTTTGCAAGTGTAGGGTAAGGATGTCATTGCTTATTGTGATTCTTTACGCTCTGGTTTAGGTGTTGTCTTTATGCTGGAAAATAATATTATCGTATATACTTGGAGGAAATTGAAGGTGCATGACAAGAATTACCTTACTCATTACTTAGAGTTGGCTATATATTGTTTTCGTTCTTAAGATATATTGGCACTATTTTTATAGGGTTCATTGTGAAGTGTTCACAGACCATCACAATTTATAGCATGTGTTCACACAGAGGGATTGAATTTGAGGCAACGTAGGTGATAACGTCCAAAATAACTCTCCAATTAAGGTGGTGGCTATGGGCATCGTAAAATAATTACCCAAAAAGAGTCGTGGTCAAATCTACGAGGATTGGAGTAGAGATTTATCCAGATTCATAAATTAACTCGCACAAGCATGCATGTTGTTAAAACAAATAAAAGTAAATGGGGAAAAAGTTTAAACAAGTAATTGCAAATTGTAAGCAAAAACAACGGTTAACAAGATTGTAACTAACAAAGATAGAGAAACTAGGGATGTGGTTTCAATAGGGTCATACATTAGACTTGGGATTAATTATTTGACTCATGCATAATTAAAGTGTAGGTAGCCTTGGTTAAAGGTATGCTCGATTGTTTTTCAACGTATCAAACATATATACACCATGGGTTCTTTCAAACACCAAGGTCTAATAACAGTCAAACCAAATGACTTAAGTGGGTTGAGTTATTTGTAGCCTCACCCTTAGATGAGAACTTCATAAGTTATGATATGTCTAGCCTCAACTATTTAGAGAATTCCCAAATCCTTACTATTGAATCCTCACTCAATTATAGACCTTCTTCTCAAGCAAGAACATAATTAGAAAGCTAATTTAATGTTTGCAACAATAAATTATTTGATTAAAACTTTAAGGATTCAATAGACCCACACATAATAATTAATTATGAGCATAAATAATTAATATCCAATCCCAATTTCAAACATCCATCATGGACACACCCCTAGAAAGGAAATTAGCTACTCATATTGAAGGAAAAAGAGAATATACCAAGTGGGTAATAATCAATTATATTAATATTCAAAATCAACTTCAATTCAAAGCCTTGAGTAAGTAACTATAGTGTGTTCCCAAGTTTCAAGGAAGAAGAAGCTTAGAAAATTGTATTACAAAGTGTACTCAATGAATAATATCCTGATTAGGGATATACATAATGTATGATCATTCCAAAAAACCCAAAAAAGGTCATGGAAGCTTTTAATTATGCAACTAAGTTCTGGATAATTTTTCCGTTTGGGTCACTTGCGTCGGCAACTGTGACCGCATGTGATGACTAGCGGCACGCAAGTGCCAAGTCCTGTAGGCAGTGTGAAATGACAGCCTCTGGCTCAGTATGTGGGGGAACATATGACTGCCCTTGATGACTTGTGGAACATAGGTGCCTATGTTTGTAGGCAGTACTCCATGCTCCACTTGCGTTGGCACTTGCAAAATACAGGTTCCATCTTGCGAAGACATCTTCTTATGAATATCCTTCATAGATTTGTTCTCTCCAGATTATCTATTGAGTTAGTTTCCTTTTTGTGTCCATTTGGGTTCAAATCCTCTTTTATCTTCAATACTAAAAAATGTCTCCATTTAAGAGAATAGAAACATAAAATCCTTCTACATAGAACTCAATCAAGGCAATAACTCATAATTAAAAGTTAAATAAGTTGGTAGATTACCAACTTATCAATAGGTGGATGTAATTTCTTAGGACTATGATATTACCTTTCTATACTATTCGGGTAAGGCTAACGTAATAGCCGATGCATTGAGCGAAAAGTCTGAAAGTACGGGTAGCTTGGCTTATTTAAATGCTACCAGATGTCCATTGGCTAGAGAGATTCAGACTACCTATCAATTTTATGAGACATGAGGTGTCTCAGAGAGGTGGACTATTAGAATGTATTGAGGCAAGGTCCTCAATTCTTGATTAGATCAAAGCTAAATAATTCGAGAATGCAAAGTTGAGCAGAATTCATGATAAAGTTTTGCAGGGTGAGGCCAAAGAGGACATTATTAATGATAAATGTGTTTTAAGGATTAAGAAGTGATTTTGTGTGCCCCGTGTTGATGACCTAATTCCTACTATTCTAGTTGAGGCTCATTGTTTGAAGTATTCTATACATCCTGGTGTGACAAAGATGCACCGTGATTTGAGGCTGTATTATTGGCGGTATCAAATGAAGAGAGACATAGTTGATTTTGTTGCTCAATGTTAGAATTTCAAGTAGGTGAATTATAAACATTAGAAGCTAGTGGTACTCTACAGAGGATGCCCATTTCTGAATGGAATTGGGAGTAGATATCTATGGATTTTATGCATGGTCTTTCCAAGACTTTTGGGAAGTACAATTTTATTTTGGTTTTCATGGATAGGCTGATGAACTCAACTCATCTCATTCTAGTCCAGGTGACTTACAATGCAACAAAGTTAGCAAAAGTGTATCTCAAGGAAGTTGTTCAGTTGCATAGGGTTCCAATTTATATTATTTCTGATATGGCAACTCAGTTTACCTCTAACTCTTGTGAGAAGTTGCATGAAGAGTTAGGTACTAGGCTATACTATAGTATAACTTTTCATCCTCAGACCGGTAGAAAGCATGAGCAGATAATTCAGGTTTTGAAGGACATGCATGATGGATTTTAGAGGTCATTGGGACCAATATTTATCACAAAATTTGCATATAATAATAGCTACCATTAAATTATATATTTGGACCCATTCAAAGAACTATATGTGAGGAGGTATAGATCTACCATTGGTTGTTTTGATGCATTTGAGGTGAGACAATAGGGTGCTTACCTTTTGAGAGACTCAATAGAGAAGGTGAAATTTATCCAAGAGAAGTTTCTAGCGGCTCAAAGAAGACAAACAGAGTATGCTTATAGAAAGGTAAGAGATGTGCAATTCATTAAAGTTGAGAAAGTGTTTCTTAAAGTCTCACCCATGAAAGGTATTATGAAATTTGGTGAGCGTGGTAAGCTCATTCCAAAATACATTAGACCCTTTGAGATTCTTAAATGTTTGGAGCCGGTAGACTACAAATTGTCTTTGCCTTGGAGCTTGCAGGGAGTTCATCCTATTTTTCATGTGTCAATGCTTAAAAAGTATCATAGGGATGGTGACTATATCATTTGCTAGAATTCAGTTTTGTTAGATGAAAACCTCTATTATGAAGAGAAACTGGTTTTTATTCTTGCAGAGATATCCATAAATTGGAGGACTAAGGAGATTTCATCTATGAAGGTCCAGTGGAAGAACATTCCTATTGAGGAGGCTACCTAGGAGACCAAAGTGGCTATGCATAGCAAGTATTCACAGTTTTTTGCTAATTCAGGTAACTCTGTATTTCTCTTTCTTCGTTATTGATGTTTGGGGATGAACGTTTAATTAATTATTATCTGATGTAATGAACTATTCCATTATTAGAGTGTTGTTCAGAGTGTATGTACTTGGCTAAAGTTTTCCCTAAGGTGAGAGTTGATAAAATATCTAGCTAGGGTGAGTTTTGACAAAAATCTAGTGTTGTATGCTTGACTGATTATTCATGGTTTGTGGTATAGTATTTGACAGTGTAGTTTTCATTGATGGATAATAGAGTGGTATAGTTTCTAGTAGGAAGTTCTGGGATGATAAACAGGTTCATTGAACTCTGGTTATAGTGATTGTTATGTTACAATCCATTTGTGATATCTAGAATCGAGGTTTATGTTGTGAAATAGGGTTTTTTGCCAATTTCTTAAGTTTCTACTTTTGGGACTACTGCAGTGATGGATATTTATCGCTGCAACAAAATTGTCATAGCAGTCAGAGTCCTGCTATAGTGAGCTTTGCAATTTTGCCAGGGTTTGATAGAGTTAGCCAAGTCTTGCCATAACGTGCTTGATGTAGCAAGAAGAATGACCGTTGCAGTGAGATATATGAGGCATTTTGCCTGACATAAGTAAGTTTTTTGAGTTTTATTTCACAAGGTCCCAAAACTCATTCAAGAGCTCTAAGAAGACAATTTCCCTAAGACTAGGGTGTTTTTCTTTGTTCAAGGTAAGTTATTCCATTAACCTCCTTGTTTAACAATCGTTTATCATTGTAGAACCTTTGTAGTGTGTTTAATGGTGGAACTTATGACTTAAAACCCTAGGTCTATGAAATTATGAGAAAACCTATGGGTAAGGGTGATTATTATCTTAAATGCTTCTAGGGTGAAGATAAACCCTTCCTAGCATGAATTTTGTATTCCTAAACATGAATTAGGATGATTTGGGAACCTTGAGTTCCATAAAAAAATGATCTTTAGAATAAAAATGTCTAGAAAGTGGGGAATTGGAGTAGAAACTCCATGAATGGTGATAACATTAAATGACGTGCAACTAGTTTATGGCTAATTGACACCTGGGGAATGCTATACAACCTCGAGTATGAATAGAGATAGTGGGTTGAATCTCAAGGCCTAAAATGAAAGAGTAAATGATTAATTACTCTCTATTATTTGTCTGTATAAACTTTGAACATTCTGAAGTTTTGAGGAAGGGCAAGGCTATTACAAGGTATCTTGTGATTTGGAATTCTTCAGTTAAGGTAGGTTATGGTTTAATTGGAGTTGAGACTTGGTTTAGTAGTTGTATGTTTTGAATTAAATAACTTGTTGATTGGTCTTCGGATATACTTGAAGTTGATATTATGATCTTTTTAATGCTTGAATGAATAAGCTATTGTATGTTGAACTTGATTAAAGAATGTTGTGATGATAAAGTGTACTTCTGATTTAGTGCACTGTGTTATATCATGAGAGATAGAAAATTGTAACCATAGTATTATATTAGTTAAGGGGTCAGGTATCACGTCGATATAGATAAGGATACAATTATTATTGTTATGGAGTGGGTACTATGACAGTATAGATAATGATACTATCATTATTGTTATGGAGTGGGTAATACACTGGTACGATACATGGACCCTGATGCATCCCTACAGCTCATGACTAGTTGGGTAAAAATAAGACCCTTTAACATGTATGTACAATTAGTGTATTGAGGTATGAGTTTGTATGGCACATTCTGATAATAATAAAAGTAAATGCTAGGGCAAGTGAGAGAATGAGGTGGGCATAGACCATGATGTGATGTGATTATCTGAGTTGATAACTTCTTGATTGTTATGATAACTCCTGGTGACTTATATGATTTGGTTGCTGAAACTATTTTACTTGTTTTTGAAATGATTCCTTGTGAATGAACTATGTTTTATGTGTTGAAGTTCCTAATTACCTGTTGATTAATTTATTATATACTTGTTCTAAATTGGATCGACTTATGATGTCTACTAGTACATAGTAGTTTGTACTGATACTAACCTGTAATCTTATTTTA
Source organism: Jaltomata sinuosa (assembly GCA_003996215.1). Classification (NCBI taxonomy): domain Eukaryota; kingdom Viridiplantae; phylum Streptophyta; class Magnoliopsida; order Solanales; family Solanaceae; genus Jaltomata; species Jaltomata sinuosa. The sequence goes on along the minus strand of QJPP01001205.1, from coordinate 4,078 downwards.
TTGAGTGTAGACCATGTTCCAGTGGCCCATACGCAACATCATCTCTAGCAGAGAGAGTTGATTTTGATCCAAAGGTGAGTACTACATCTTTAGGATTCCAAGGATCTTCGCGTTGGTTCTGGACCCTCATTCGGACATTGAAACTCTCTTTTATATTTTGTTAGCTTTGGATATCTTAGGCATATTTTGGTTTTAGAGTTCTTGTACAATGACTTTCGAGTCTTGGGGTATGTAATAAATATTTGAATATTTTTGCACTATATTTTGTTAGTTTTCAGGTATTATCATTTTTAGAGTTGGTTTTGCTGTTATATTGTCTAAAAATGGCTAATTAACAAGGTTTGGTCTTGGACTATGTCAAACCCAAAGAACAATAGTGCAGGTAATAGACATTACACGGTTGTTACAATATGAAGTGGTAAAATGTTAGTTGATGTGGCTAAAGAGGTTGTTGATGTTCAGAAAAATGAGGCTGCAACAGATTATAGATAGTTTGAAATAAAGCAAAGGCAAATGGAAAGTTTGCTAGCACTAAAGAGCCAATTGTGATTACTGTTGATAGTGATGAGTCTGAGAGATCACTAGGTAAAATAGAGGAGATCTCTCAAAATAAGGTAAAGAAGAAGGAAGTTTCAAGATTTCTATCATCCATTCTGAGACCACCCCTTCCATTTCCCCAAAGATTTAAAATGAAAGTAGAAGATGGTAAGTTTTGCAAGTTCATATTTATTTTGAAGTAACTATCAGTCAACATTTCTCTTGTTGATGCTCTGGAAAAGATGCCTGGGTATGTAAATTTATAAAGGACCTTGTTACAAAAAATAGAACCATGAGTTTTGGGCCTGTATATAATACACAACATTGTAGTGCCATTGTCAGAAACTCTTTAGTGTAAAAGAAATAGGATCCTTGGTAATTTGCTATACCGTGCATGATTAGGGCCTATAACTTTGCCAAGTTATTGTTTGACCCGGGTGCAAGCGTAAATTTGATATTACTTGCCATTTTTAAGAAGTTGGGTTTTGGAACTCTGACTCCAACCACCATGAGTTTATTGATAGCGGATCGAACTATGGAAATGCATGTGGAGTATGATGCATTGGTAAAAGTAGAAGAGTTCATATATTATACAGATGCTGTGATTTTGGACTATGAAGTAGACTTTGAAGTTCATATATTCTTGGGAAGGTCATTGGAAAATGGCAAAGCTTTAGTGGATGTTAAAACTGGGGAACTTCGCTTCAAACTGAATTATGAAGATACAATTTTTAATGTATGTAAGTCCATGAAGTAGCCAAGGGATATGAGTGTCATCTCTGATATTGACACTATAAACAATGTGGTAGATGTATTTGTTAAGGGGAAGTTTGTGGTTGAAACTCTAGCAACTGTGATTATGAATCTAGATGGGGAAGATATCAAGGATTATAAAGAGACTGTGAATGATTTGATTGTTATGGGTTCTTACACTTTTGCTCCCAAAAAGTTAGATCTTGACTTGAAGAATAGAGAGACTCCTCCTACAAAGTCATCGATTGAGGAGCCTCTAATTTTGGAGATTAAGCCTCTCCATGCTCATCTGCAGTGTTGTTTTGTTGGACCAAGAACACTTTATTGGTAATCATATCTACAAAGTTACTTGATTGGAAGGTTGAGGCCTTGGTGTCAATTTTTAAAACATATGAGAGGGCCATCAATTGGTCCATTGTAGGCATCATAGGGATACGTCCAGGGATATGCACTCATAAGATCAGCTTGAGAAGGACTATTTGATCATTAAGCACCAATATAAATTGAACCCTCAATGTAAGAGGTGGTTAAGAAAGAAATCATCAAGTGGTTATATACAGGGGTCATGTATCCCATCTCAGGTAGTTGTTGGGTTAGTCGTGTGCAATGCATTCCTAAGAATGGTTGAATCACTGTGGTTCAAAATGAGAAAAATAAGCTGATCCTGATGCGAATTATTGTCGACTAGAGGGTATACATAGACTATCACAAGATGAAACACTGGACTTAGAAAGACCTTTTTTGATTACATTTATGGATCCAATGCTAGATAGACTTGCAGGTAAAGGTTACTTTTGCTTTCTGTATGTTATTTTGGCTAGATATAGATTACCATTTCCCCAGAAGATCAGGAGAAAACTTCCATCATATGTCCATCTGGGATGTTTGCTTTTAAGAGGATGCCAGGCTATTTGAGTTGTGCAATGCACCCACCACCTTGTAGAGATGCATGATATCTTTAGACATGGTGAAGGACACTATTGAGATCTTTATGGATGACTTTTCTATTGTAGGTGATTCATTTAAAGATTGTCTAGCTCACTTAGCACTAGTATTGAAGCACTGTGAGGAGATAAACTTGGTGCTGAACTGGGAGAAATGCCATTTCATGGTAAAAGAGGGCATTGCTAGGGCATAATTTTTTTTGAAAAAGGCATGGAAGTAGACAAAGCAAAGACAGAGGTCATCTCTAGGTTTCCACCTCGTATATCAATCAAAGGTGTTAGGATCTTCCTTTGATATGTTGAGTTTTACTGACATTGCATTAATGATTTTTCAAAAATTGCTAATCCTTTATCAGGCTACAAAAGAAAGAGACCAAGTTTGTGTTCGATGAGGTACTTTTCAAGGCATTTGAATACCTCAAGGAGAAGCTCACATTAGTCTCTTTTATTATTCCACCGGATTGGTCCAAACCATTTGGGGTTATGTGTGACGCGAGTGGTGTTTCATCAAGAGTTGTTCTTGGTCAGAGGGGTGACAAGTTTTTCAATCCTATCTACTATGCTAATAAGTCACTTAATGGTCCATAAAAGAACTATACCATCATTAAACAAGAAGTATTGGTTGTGGTTAATGCAAGCGTACTTGTTCAGAACTAATGTGGTAGTCCACACTAACCATACTTCTATTCGGTATCTAATAGAGAAGAAAGATGCAAACCCAAGGATTATCCGGTGGGTGCTATTACTACTGGAGTTTGATTTAAAAGTGGAAGACCAAAAAAGTGGTGAGAATCAGGTTGTAGACCATCTGTCTAGGTTGTAAGAAGATGGAAGGCAAAAGTATGAGATTGAAATAAATGAAGCATTCCCAGAAGAACATGTATTAGTAGTTTTTCATGATTGATCCCTTGGTTTGATAATTTTCTAACTTTCTTGTGAGCAAGGTGATGCTCGAATAGCTGAACTTCCATCGAAAAAGAAAGTTCTTGCTTAATGTTAGGAAATTCTATTGGGATGAGCCATTTGTATTCTGGATATGTGAAAACAATATTATTCGTAGATGTGTTCCTAAGGTTGAGAAAATGGAAATTCAGGAAGCATGCCACTCCTCTCTTGTGGGAGGGCATCATAGTAGAATCTGGATGGATCAAAAGATCTTGAAGAGCATTTTCTATTGGCTAATGATTTATCAGCATGCTCATGACTATGTCAAAGAATGTTATTAGTGAAAATGGTATAGGGGTATCTCAAGGAAACATACACTACTGCTGAGTCCTTTTTTGGAGATGAAGTTTATTGATGTGTGGGGTATTGGCTTTGTAGGGTGCTTTGTGAGTTTGTATGGGAAGAAATACATACTAGTGGCAGTGGATTACATGTCAAATTGGGTGGAAGCCATTTCACTACCTAACAATGAAGGGAAGAGGGTAACCGCATTTCTGAAGAAAAACATTTTCTCAAGGTTTGGCACGAGAAGAGCGATTATCAATGATAAAGGGTCACACTTCTGCAACTGATTGTTCAATGCGTTATTTGAAACGTATGGTGTCAAGAAGAAGGTTACCGCACTGTACCATACACAAACCAGTGTTCAAGTAGACATCTGCAACTGAGAGATAAAAACTATATTGTCAAAGATTGTCCATCCAAATAAAATAGACTGATCTCGAAGGTTGGATGTTGTTTTTGGGCCTATTGAACAACTTATAAGACTCTGATTGCGATGTAAAAATACTAATTGGTGTTTGGTAAAGTGTGTCACTTTCCTATAGAGCTATAGCATGAGGTTTTTGGGCTCTGAAGAAGCTAAATCTCAACTAGAGAGAAGCTTCAAACTTGCAGAT